>OZ021731.1:42903592-43396092 GCA_963978545.1 Linyphia triangularis
AAGGAACACTGTTTTAGAGTGAGTTTCCTGCAAATGCCCGAAGTCGAAAGGCAATTTTTCTTTCTTGTCGTTGGCGATTACTCGGAATAAGTTTGGTTTTACTGCCTTTTTATTGACGAAGGCACTGGGAGTGTAATTGAAAAGTACAAGTCGGGTTCCTTGAATGGAAATGTCTTGCTTTGTTTGTAGAAGAGCTTTTTTTTTTTAGTTCGGAAGAATCGATATTTCTGCTTTACGAAAACTTGGCACGATACAAACTGGTGACGTATAAAGTTTTATGTATTTTAAAACGAAATTTTAATGCTGGTCTAAAAAGCTGCATTTCATGCTTCAGAATACACATCAAACTCTTTTAAGATTTTATCTAGAATTGTAATAAAACCCTCAAACGTCTTTAAATTGCAAAGACATGGTAAAAGGGTAGCACTAAATGAATTTTAGTGCTATAAAGAACTTCGTGTAGTTTTAATACGCATCCACTCACGCAATGGAACAAAAGAATTTTTGGGAATTCTCCAATTTGAATTGTCTATCAATTTTATGGTCACCTTATTTGCACCGTTATGAAAATAATGATAATGAAATACATTAGTTGTCTTTTAAGGTATACATATACGTTGGGAATCCGCAAAAATTGACCCGAATTGGCATTTTTGTTTTTTCATTCTAAAATGTTCTCCAATTCATTATCTTTAAAATGATACCAATAACTTTCTTATAGTTAAAATACTTTTTTAATTATATGCGATTTCGTAAAGGTCGACGTTTAAAACATATTGGAAAAAAGAAAATGTCGAAAACTTTGAACTAAATTTCTGGAGAACTGCTTTTCATTGTTGAGTGAATGTACTCCAACGGTGATATCTTAAGAGTTAATTAACTGATTTTTAAAATTTAAACTGGATAATTTAGATAACATTTCAGAGCATGGGCTCTACCTGTTTACAAAAATTTTGGTAAAAAATAGATTTTTTTATGTATTTTAGAATATTTTTATTTTTGGAATTTTTTTTATTTTTTCTAGTATTTTTCATGTTAAATGTTAAAATTTAAAAAATATTTAAGTTATGCATTATATTTTGCTTGGGCCCGTGTATCAATACCTTGTCTTTAATTTCCAGTAAAAAATTTGTTTCGAAATCAATTAGGTATTATTTTATTATCGTTGCAATTAGGACTTAATTAATGAATTAAATTTCAATTAATTAAATAAATATTTTATTTTTTTACTTTTTGTTACTGCATATACATTACATTTCTCGCTCTTGTAATTCTCACAAAAATTTTACACGCTGGCATAAGAAACAAAAAAAAAATTGTCCAACGTATATGTATACCTTAATCTAAGTGTATTTTATTTATTTAGGCGTCATTTTACCAATTCCTTTCAGATCACAATGCGTTGAGAAGACTTTTTGCCCCAGAAATTTCTTTTAAGAAATTAATTCTTCAAAATTAATTTTTAATATATTCATAATTGTTTATAGTGTTAAGTCAAATTTTGCATTCATTTCTAGATTGCAATTTGAATTTAATTTTAAACATTAAGATAACTTAAATTTCTATATTCTTATCAACATTTTTCTCTTAATTTTTATTTAAAAAATATCAGTGATACAATAAGAGTCAGATATTTACTACGGAAACTGTGACAGAGGGGAAAAAAACTGTACGAATTCATAAAATAGAGGAAAATTGTTAAAATGTTTCCAAACTTCTATTTTTAGAAAATCTATTACTTGATTTAAAAAATGCCCTTAGAGTTTCTCAAATATTTTCTTAAGATGATAAAAATCCTATATTTATTAAGGCTTTAGCAATTGGAGTAAAGTGGAAATTCCAAAACACGAAAAAAATTGATGTAAACGTTTGAGTTTACATGATAGATAAGATAAATGTCTTTAAAAATCTGTAAATCTGGAAACTGACAGAGGGGAAAAAAGCTGTACGAATTCATAAAATAGAGGAAAATTGTTAATATGTTTCCAAACTTCTATTTTTAGAAAATCTATTACTTGATTTAAAAAATGCCCCTAGAGTTCCTCAAATATTTTCTTAAGATGATAAAAATTCTATATTTATTGAGGCTTTAGCAATTGGAGTAAAGTGGAAATTCCAAAACACGAAAAAAATTGATGTAAACGTTTGAGTTTACATGATAGATAAGATAAATATCTTTAAAAATCTATTTTTACGAGATAATAATTAGTATACAAGCTCAAAATATTGCAAGAATATAAAAGAATCTTGAAAGCTTATTTATTGTTTTAGTAACTCTTTTCAATATTATTTCCAGTAATACAGGAAACCGTTTTTTTTAGAGTTAAATTATTTTGAAAGATATGCAAATTTATTCCGTCAATATTAAAAGTTCACTTTAATTACTCTTCATCACATGATCCATTACGTCATAGCTCAAGAACACCAATCAAGAGACAGAATTAATTACCTTCCTTCTTTTCGTTTTCTTACCGCTGAAATTGGCACAAAATATTCTCTGATAAATTAATTACGTCGCTTCAGAGTTCATCTTGTTTTTCAGTAATTCATCTCAATGTTGAACGATTGAACTGGCAAACAAAATTAAAACGCGTTTAATTGCTTTTGTGCGAAACGAATGCTTCGATCTATTTCCTTTTGTTCAAGTCAAGAGATTAATTTAAATTTGATTGATGCATTAATGCATACACTATGTTTTTAATAGATGTTTGTGTCGATGTCATGCAGGAGCATTTTATTTCTTACTTAAATTCCTTTGGTGGTAAAAAAATAATTATACTCTTCAAAGTTGATGTTATTCTGATGTCGATATTGCAATACAAATCTCACAGCTTCCAATCTCACTATAATATTGGTCATTGCATTAAAATTTGATATGATATTATTTACCTTTTTCATATTTTCATTCATTTAAATAAAAATGGCTAACTTGTATTTTTGACAACAATTTTTCCATGGGGGGGGGGGGGGAGACGGCGAAATTGGCGATGTTATTCAATATAAATTATATTGTCCTTTCTTATGCGTGAAACAGGAATAAATCAATAATCGTTGATGGGCGATGCTCAAGGGCAGTGAGCGCTGAGTTCAAGACACTAGTTTTTCAACTTTTTACGCTTTTATCGCATTTCTACGAAAATTTCGAAGATGGGGACGATTAGAACACCTTAATGGACATTAGAAAAGTGATTTTAATCAAAATCGTTAGAGTCGTTTCTTAGAAATTACTGAAAAACATGATTTTTTCAATGGCAGCTACGCTATGCGCATGCGCAATTTTGACGAAAACCTTAATTGTAGGTCCCATAGCCACCACCAATACGTACACAAAATTTGAACATTGTAGTTTTAATTTGCTCCGGAGTTATGCTGACCAAGCACATACACACAGACAGATATTTTTTCCAAGACCTCTTTTTTGAAATCAGGGTGTTCCAAAACGTAAAGAAATGGGGGGGGGGAATTGAATGTTTTTTATCGAATGCTGTATGCTTTCATGATCCTATGCAAATATAAGGTAATTAAAAGTAAAAAAAGAAAAACAAGTGCAGAGTGGTCAAAAAATAACTTAGCCTATAAATGAACCTCTAGAGTCCGTCCCGTTCAACAGATCTAGATGAAATTTCAGGTATAGTTATTCAGAGTTATGAGCTCGAGATTCTCTGTGAATGACAACGAAATGGCACTCACGGTTAAGGTTATAGTTACAGAAACTCGAAATTTTCGAATACCAACACCTACTTTTTTTGTTGCAAAATGCTCAGTGCATGTGAGAACCCTAAAGAGCTTTGAAACGATACGTGTATCATAAAAAACGGACGCGTTATGCACGCACAAAAAACAGTTTTGCGAACGGCCAACAAAAACGCAATCTAGGCGCATGGTGGAAATTTGCATTTGACAGAGACCAATGTTCACATGGGTGCCATCACAGGCAATTTTATCAGTTTTCTATGTACAAATTTCCTCCAAGTGTCCCGATCGTGTTTCTGTTGGCTGTCCGCAGAGATATTTTTTGTGAGTGCATAACGCGTCCGTTTTTTCCGTTTCTGATGCATGTACCGTTCCAATGCTCTTTAGGGTTTTCTCATGCGCTGAGCATTTTGCGCCATGAAAAAGTAGGTGTTGCTAATTGAAAATTTCAATTTCCTGTAACTATAACCGTAATCGTGAGTGCCACTTTGTTGCCATTCACAGAATCCCGAGCTCATACCTCTGAATAACTATATGTGAATTTCATCTCGATCTGTTGAACGGGACTGCCGCTAGAGAATCATATATTGGCAAAGTTATTTTATGACCACCCTATTATTCATACACGCACTTTACAAATAAACAACTACCACACAACTTTTGTAATGGGAGGACAAAGCATTGTCCTAAACACAAATGAAAATTGTATGGTTTGAAATTATTGTAGTCTGAAATAAGAGGTAGGCTGAAAATCTTGCCCCGATCAAAATAATATTGCACAAGCTACTACAGAAACTATTATATTGATTGATTCATGTTTCTTTTGGAAATGATAGGAGCAGTGTTTAATTTGTTTTTATGAATATCAAGTTCCTTAGTTAAATTTAACTTTGGTATGCAAATGGATATGTAGGATATGTCATATGTAGCTTGGAATATGCAAAGTTGGTAACAATTTTATCCAAGTCTAGAGCACGACCGTTTGGTGAATTGTGGTACATTTTAAAAAAATAATTCTTTGCTATATTAGAGGATGCACTTATTGTATGTTTCATCGAACACGAAGGTATTGATTTCCAGGAAATGATCCCGAAAGTTGAATACTGGATACTAAAACTGAATGCCTGAATAAAAAAAAAAAAAAAAAAAAAAAAAAAAAAAAAAAAATCGTAAATTTTAGATACTCTTTTTTGTGTGTTTAATTTAATGCAAAACAGTAACTTTTCTACTCTATATTGCCTTTTTCTACTTTATACATAATAATCAATGTGAAGAGCCATAAGAAATTTTGGTTTGATTCATAAAAAGTTGCAAAAGCAGAAATATTATACCCGACAATTGATTCAACCGGCAAGTGACAAATTCTGGTATGTAACGGTATAACGGTTTAATCTAGTTCACAACCGTGGAAGGGTATCTGTTGCTCATAGACAAAGTTACACTTGAAGTTACAATTTTTATTATTATTATTATTATTATTATTATTATTATTATTATTATTATTATTTTAAAATAATTTTTTTTTATGTAATAGTCCAAGTTCAGCTCAGCGAGTGGACAGTATCCGAAGAAATAAAACTCGTAAGCTTGGCAATTTGTAATTGTACAATGAGTTGGTTGTTGGGTATGATTTTTCAAATTTTTTATAGCTGACTATTTTGCTTGACGGTTTTTTATAGTACGCCTAGTTAGTTTTTTTGAAGATTAAGTTGAATACTCGATATAGAGAACGATAAGCACGTTCATTCTCGGATATAAGTAAGACTTTTCTCATTACTTGTGACTAGCTTTATGTTAGTTAACCAAACGAAGTTGAATTAGACTTTCAAGATTAACAATTAACGTTTCATTTACAAAATGTGAACACAGATTTATTATATGTTTCAATGAATCTGTTAAAAAAAATGTTGTCTTTATGTATATCTGTTTTTCTTTCAGTGTGGTTGGGCAGCGTGAGTGTGTCTCTGGGTCTGTTCGTGTCCCCTCTGGTGGTGGCCTTTTGTCGCCGCAAGAGTACTCGTCTAACGGCCGTATTTGGGGGACTCACGGCCGCATTGGGATGTCTTTTCACGTCATTCGCATCTCAGATGCACCAGGTCAGTACCCAAAGACTTATTGAACTTCAGAAAACTTTTCTTACGCAATTTTATGGTTCTATCAGGTCCTGTAACCTTATAAAAGGTTAATATTTCATTGAATTTCCTAAATAAAATTCAATTCAATTACTTTCTTATTTGCTTAACTTATGTCTTAATTGTTTTCAGTTCTTGTTACTTAAACGTGCAGCATCAACATATTTTGTTTATAATGATACATTTTGACAAATTGGCAAATGATTTCAATTTATTGAAAGATAAAACACACAAATCCTGTTCTATGCGCTAATGTATGAGATCAAATAAAAAAAAAATAATTTTGAATCGTCATTATCTTAAAGGGATACTCAAAATATCCGCTTTTTTTTTTTTTTTTTTTTTTTTTTTTTTTTTTTTTAGATAGACGTGTTAAAAACGTCACAAAACATTTTTTTTGCCATCAATCCTTTCTTATAAACAAAATATTTCAATTTTAAAACTGTGCGTAAACATTTCAAAAGTTCCAGAAGATTTTATCCAGGGTTGGGCGAGATCGACAAATACCTCCAACAACGTGCTAAGAGGAGAGGAGATATATTTTAGAGTAAACACTCAGTTTAGAAGTTTTGCCTAAGTTCACAATATCTGACACCAGCTGCTGTTTTGAATAACAACTCGTAAAACCTAGTTGCGGGGACTTTTGACATTAATGTGATTTTCGACCTTATAAAGGTCTTTGTAAAAAAGGATACTTTTGGCTATATGTTTCTGGTTTCCACCGGTTAGGTATAGAATTTTGGGTTTTATGAATTTGTGTTATGTATTTAACAAAGAGTTTCTGAGCTGATTTTGAGGGACATTTTATCTGTTGGACAGAGGAATGTTTTTCATAATTCACCTGGTAACATCTGTGGATGAGGTCAGTTTGGCCGGCTGCCTCAAACTTAATGTTAAAATCTTATCCAATCATGTATATGGTAAATCATGTAAATAGGTGGACCATGAGATAGGGAGTTAAAAATGATCGTGATATATTGAAGGCGGACCCAAATATACCCTTTTTTATAAATAGAAAATTGAATAGATTTTCGTAAAGTTTAAAACCTGGGTACACAAGACAATATAGACATTCAGATTGACTTTGAGATTAATATTCGGACAGACATTTTAGAGATTCACGTTCATACAATAGTAACTCGTCAAAATGTAGCGAAAAATGCAGGAGTTTTTCTCCTGCCCCGTTAACTCGTTGAATGCTGAACAGGAACCCTGATTATCGGTGCCAAAAAACCAACGGTATTATCAACGACAAAAGTATAATCGATTCAGTGTATGGGTGACTACAATAAGGGCCGTTTATTGTTTCATCAAAAGATATAATGTGCGGTCAGCGAGATTGCACGTTAGTGATTGGATTATTTCAAAGTCGTGATATCTTTGGTGTCGGGGTGAGTCAATCAATTAAACTATTATTCAGAGTGGAGCATTTTCTCATTTTCATAAGAATTTAATTTAAATAATGAATTTGATAATTATTGAGTATCCACATTGATTTAAAATTGATAACTAGAATTTTGTTTATTGCTAAATCCTATTTAACTTGTTTGCGAGCCTTAATTTTCCATTGTTGCAATTATTATAAGCGTTTGAATAAATATGTTTTATGGTATTAATTATTGTTTTCTATCTCCGAGTTTAGTCATGCTTGGGTTGTATTGCGGATATAAGTTATTTATGGCAAACGTAATGTACTACCACTATAAAAGATACTTACAGTTAAAGTTAATTATTAATTACTATTACTTTATTTGAAAAGAAGCACCCCAGCAAACGCCCAGTTTATACTAGCTAAACAAAGTGGAGAACACTCAAAGTGCAAACTCCAGTAGCAATAGTTCAAATTCAATCTGGTACTTGGTCATTGCCTTAGGTACCAGATGCGAGTGTTTTTCATTTTTCGGCCCTCCTGAAAAATTCTCTTTTTTGGACTTTTCCATATCTGGTCCTCAATTATAAGTAATCTAAGAGAATCTTCAGATTTCCGTATAAAAACTAAGAGATTTTTTTTTTTTTTAAAGAAATTACAATTCCGACAAGCGATTCAGGACTTTTTGTAGATTTATCTGGTAGTTTGAAACAATAACCAATTTCTAGGAAGATACGAATTTCAAAAGTGTTATAGTTATGCACTTTTACCCCACATTAAGGTCTTCTGAATAACGGATTTACATTAATCTTGCCTTAATGTTCTTGCTTTAACTTCGTTGTAGGTTTTCCTGAGCTATGGTTTCGTAATGTCTCTGGGCCTGAGTCTAGCTCGTGTCACCTCATCGCTGATGATCGGTCAGTACTTCAAGAGGAGGAGAGAGAAAGTGGAAGTAATAGTCACTTCTGGTACAGGCTGCGGAATCATTATCTTCTCGTACAGTTTCGCAAAGATCATCAGGTATGTGGGGAAGGAGGAACTTCTTACAACTTTTGGCACTATATTCTTGAAATTCATGATAAGTAGAAAGTGGCACTTGGAGTTTTTAGAATAAAAAGAAGTTTAGATTTAGATAATTGTAATCGATGGAAACCACTATAGAGATATAAAATACAATGTGCAAAAATAATGTTTTTTTACAAACATTTTTCTTAAGTAACGCTAGGATTAGTGTTTTGGTGCTTGGACATATATCGTCTTGTACTTCTATATATGCTGTCAAAAACAGGGCTTCTTTCGGGAAATAACGCTTTGGTAAGAATTAAGAATATATTGAGTGAGAATGCATTAATAATTGGTGCAATAAGTAATGTAATATTTGCAATCTAGTTCAATTTTCTTGATTTTTGCAAATGAAAATGAAATGTAATATCAAGCAATACCTAATGAACAAATAAATAATTTTAGTGAACCCTTGGCCAAGTGAAACGTCAATACCACTTATTGAATATAAGTTCCTTGTGTGAAATAAACCGATATAGTTATGGGCATATTTTTGGAATTACTTAAAAAAGTGTTGCAAAAATAATCGCCAAACTAGTAAGATATATTTAGGTTAAATTAATTTTAATGCTACTTTTTATTGGTATCAATACAGTTTTGGTGTTCGAATCGTATATTACGTCTTTCAAAACCTTCTTTTTTTGAGGAAGTGAAACACATACAATTATTGCAAATTTAACGTTATATCGTGAAATAAAAATAAAAACTCCAAAAAAGGCTCACTAAGAGCTGTTCTAACAACTTTAAACTGTAAATGTCTTATTAAGTCTTAATTTTAGTCTACTTGCATTAATAACATCACATTATTTTTATTGTTAAAAAAAATATAAATTTCGCTTGATAAATCTGAAAATATTAGAGTGCAATTTTCTGATTTCTTCAGACGTGCCAAAAATAATTTCGCACACTAGTCATGTCATCACAAAAACAATTTAGCTGTAAAAACTTAAAACACAGCACCTTTATTACATTTTGTTACAAGGTTCTTAGGTTACATTTTATGGAAGGGTCCAAGGGAAGAAGTCGCAATGTTAACCGTTGCCAAAACTGATATTTTCATGACATTTAGCAGCATCTGAAAGGAGTCGTTAGTCAGTAGCTTCATTTCAGGAACAACGGTGCTAGTTCACTGACCTCTAACAACAACTTCTGGATAGCTTATAAGCGATTTATGCTCTGAATGGTTACAAACACATTCGAACTACTTTAGGGGAAGTTGCTAATATATAGACCTCTATGTTGATTGCTAAGTCTTCTTCGGCTTCAAATCAATAACCAAACATGCACTATCCAGAAGTTACAGTTAGAGAATAGAGTGTTAGATCAAGAAAAAATGGCAGAGAAAGCTTTACCGTACTGAGGATAAAGTTGCGTTACCAATGATAAGTTTTGGATCAATTCTTTTCCCTCTCCTTTTTTATCTTCATTCCCTTTTCATTTCCCTCTATCTTCATATTTTTTACGACACTTTTTGAATGTTATATTTTCTTGAGACACCTTTTTTTTAACCCATTTTCATAACGGCTTTACGGTATATTTTCATAGATTCTTTCTCTGATATTTTCCGATACTTTTATGACTTTTATTTTAGACATTTTTATTAACAGGCACCTCGGCTGGCGTCTCGGCCTCCACGCCATCACGGGCCTCGCGGTGGTCCCTTTCTTCGTAGGCATCTGCTATCGCTCTGCTTCGCTGTACCACCCTCAGAGGCGAGCCATCCTTCATCTCAAGAACCAGAGGAAGAAGATCAAGGATAAGTCTGGTATCTCAGATAAGCCCCCATTCTTCGATTGGTCGCCACTTACGAATGGAGCCATACTGGTCAGTATGGCAGGGGCGGGCATGTGCGCCATGGGCATGTATGCCCCTTTCTTCCACATGGTGAGTTGCCCATCCCGTCTCAACCTATAAATTTAAGACTAAAGAATGTGTATGAGTATGCAATCCTTGATGTCACTTAAGTTTTTATATGTAGTTCGATAATTGGTTGCACGTTGTGGTATGTCATTGAACATTATTCTGCAATTCTTATGAAATGTAAACGAATACAAATACAGTAATGAAGACAAACTACATTCTCAAGGGTCATTTGAGTTGGTTCATTGATCCATATGGCAGGTTCATCTATTTATATTGATGATAAATAGATCAATCTATCATGCTACATATGAATGAAGGGTAGATCCATATGTGGTATGAGAGATTGATCTATTTATCGGTCTCGCTATTGTAAAATAAATAATTTATGTTTTAAATTAAAATCCGAATTATATAACTAGTATGCAGTGCTTCTTGTCCTTGTATCTGGATCGTACTTTAAACTCTCAAAGCTACTCTGATTGATAAATTTAAATAACACATTCAAATCCGCTCTAGAACTTCTTTCTTCTAATGTAAGCATATTCAGGTTCCTCAATCTAGCATCATATACTGAACTCGAATCACTCTGTTGTCCAATGAACTTTTTTTTCTACAAGCGAATGAAATTTTTGTATCCTTCGCCTTAAAATTTGCTCCTTTTATTTTGAAAGAAAAAAAGTTACCGATTTTATAAACTTAACAAATGATAAACTGTATATAAAAGCAAATAAAAGAAAAGTATAAATGAACAATGCATTTTATAAACTTACAGAAAAGCTCAAAAGTTTAGAATTATTAGCTATGTAGTAAAATTTTATTGTTCTCAGATTTTTTAATAAGCCTATGGAAGTATTAACTATCACGTAGATGGCAATTTTATTGCTTCTAAGAAGGCTACAAAAATGTATAACATAAAATAAAAGTATGTAGTATTTGTAGCAATATGTGTATTTATTAAAAGCTTAGAAAATGTATTCAATATATTCTACAGGATCGATCATATTTATTCACAATAAGATATCGAGAAACACCGAATCATACAGTGCGGCATTTCATTAAAAACGAATAAAAAAGTATAGTATTTAGAAAGGAAAATAAATAAAATAACAACCGAAATCGAACAAGTGTAGCAAGAACTGCTTTTGTATTTATTTGGTAATGCTTATACTTCCCCAATTTTACCAATAAACACTTAGTCCAACCATCTCATTCGTATTCCCTATCTCCATGGAGCCGATTGTGATTGATATATACCAGATCCTCTATATTTAGCCCAACCGTGGAAGAGTATTGCTATTTTGAGATCGCCATTGCAATCATCGAGTGGACTCTTCTTGCTGCACCATCTCTTGTTTACTGCGATATGCGGTGACAGGATTAAGTTTTACGGCAATCCTTGGCGCCAGGCATACATTAATAGGAGAAGAATTACCCTTCGTGAAATAACTTTCACAAATAGTCGATATCCATGTATGGATGATATTTTACAAAAACATGTTACTGGTATGACACTTCGAATACTCTGCAAAATTGCATACAATTACCAAATAAAAACTCGTTCTTTTGTAAATAATCCATATTTTTTAAGTTATGGTAATATGCAAGTATTAATTTTTTTATAAAATTTAAATTTTTATTCCTGTTTGAAAGTATATGAATTCTTAATAAAAATTTTGTTGGTTTTCGGCCTGACACAACGTATTTTAACTTAAGTGTTTTTCCATACATAATTTTTAATGTTTGGATACGTTGTGGGAATTTTTTAATGTTTGGGGTCCCAAGCCCGGGTAAAATGGGGAGGGTTAAGCGAAGGGCTAGTCCCCCTTCCTCGTAAAAGCCCAACTGACTGAAGAAACTGAAAGTCTACAGAATACAGTAAAAATATATATGGTTTTAATTTATTTTGCCAACAAAAATTTTTTCTTGATAGCTGCTGCTTTTTTGCGGCCACTTTTCTTAATATCTAGTTGTTTAGATTAGATTTTCTCGTGAAGATTAAACTTTGGTTGTCTTTCAAGAACCAAAGATTGTGTAGAGCATGTTGTATATGAAAGGTTAAATGGAAAATTTTAGAAGAATTTTAAAAGTTTCTTAAAAAGTTTTAAGAACTAATAAAATATATAGAATTGTATACAGAATGTTGGAGGTACATTATTTATAATAAATGTAAGTTGCTATTCTCTAAAATCAAGCCACGGGCAACGTCGAGTCGCACAACAAGTATAAATAAAATTCAAATAATAAATTAATCTATGAAATTAACTATTATTATGGTGGATAGGATGATAATGGATATATACAACTAGTTATTCTTAAGAAGTTAGGAGTTAAATAAACTTAAAGAAAATATTGTTCAATTTAGAGTTTGAATGGCATAATGCGAAAAAAATATAACTAATGAAGCAGAGCTACACCTTTCATAGGAATTGAAAAGATATACAAGATATTAATACTAAAATTAAACCATACTTTTGTTTAATTGACGCCTGAAAAATTACCATGTCTTAAGAAGTCCTAAAACTCTGGCATCTTATTTCAAGAAGTTATTGTCTTCCATGGCCTTCTTTTTTCCCTAACGTAATAAAGTAGAACACAAACGACATGATGTCTAATTAGAAAAGAAATAGGATGGCCATTTTGATGTTTAATTTGATCCGTAAGGAAGACAGCTGAGGGACGCTCCAAATCTCCATAAATAACCATTCGATGCTGAGTGGTTTAATTTGAAACACTATTTCGACAAAAACTTCTGAAGTTTATTTTTAAATAGGAGTTATTTTAAGGAGAAGGAAGCTTCTGTGAAATGGTTAGGATATACTTAATTTAAACAACGGTAGCTGGGAAAAGTGTGAAAAAATAGTTAAGAGGTCTTGATATTTCATTTTAGTTTCTACACTATATAAATTTAATGAGAAATGTCTTGTATACGTCTGTCCCTCTGAGGACAACATTCCTAGGAAAAACTACAAATGCTACATTCAAAGGCAACCTGTCAAAGAGGTATTACTGAGGTGAGTTTCTACAGTGGTGGTCAAAATTACAAGGACAAGAGAAAAATATCCAAATCTTGCTACGCTTGATAGGAAATTTATACGAATTTTTTTGACTGAAAATGAATGATAAATGAAGCATTTTGCATGAGTATTTATGGAAATATAAGGTAAATTAATATTCATAAAATGTATTTTAGATTTAGACAGCCAAGTGATTTGGACAAAATTAAAAGGACAACTATGTTTATGTGTTCTAAAAAGCAAAATTTGCATGTTTTTTTATTCTGCACACGACACTCCTACACGATAAAAGTGCTATGCGAGCGTTTGGGATTGTCGTATTCTATATTTTCAGTCATGCTGCTTGGTAGTGCTAAACTTTTGCAGTTTGAGAAAAGGAAAGTGGTTGCTTATAAAAGTTCAAGTCTTACTGCATGACAAATTGCGACAAAGCTGAATAAATAGAGAACGGTTATTTATAATTTTCTTAAAAATCCTGGCAAATATGGACAGTAAAGACATATAGGTAGGCCATCTTCTGTTTATCTGCGTGATAAAGGAATGATAATAAAGGCGAGCTTGCTCCAAAAAACTAACATTGAAGGAAATTCAACTCGCTCTGCAGTGCTCGAACTATTCGACATGTCTTAAAAGAAATTCCTTATAGAAAACTTATGTCATGACCACTTCTTACAAAAGTTCATGAGAGACTGAGGGCAGAGTTTTCAAAAAAAAAAAAAAAAAAATCTGGTACAATGGAGAAAAGTGAGATGATATTGTCTTTTCCGATGGCAAAGAGTTTAATTTAAATGGATCAAATGATTTTCGTTACTCCTGGTATGACCGTGAGGAAAAAGAAATTTTCTTAAAGCATACATTTGGAGGTGGCTCGGTAATGGTTTGGGAAGGTTTCGCAACTCTAGTTTTTGTGCAGGGTAGAGGGAATTCCGAGACTTATGTTGATATATAAGCCGATAACCTTTTACTAGAAGCTCCGTAAATTACGAGTGGAGACTATTTGTTCCAGCAGGACAATGTTGCAGTACATGTTTCTTAAACATCGAAATCATGTTTAATGCTAATTAATTTTATGAAATTACTTAACTGGCCAGCCAGAAGCACCGATCTAAATCCAACGAAAAATCTGTGGGGAATTCTGGTTCACTAAGTACACAAAACTGGTATTTAATATCAAAACAAGCAAGAACTCATGTCCTCCATTGAAAAAGCCAGGATAAAAATTTCCAATATCGTTTTGAAGTTACTGTCAAACTCCATGACATCAAGACTGATAAAAGTGATTGATAACAAGGAAGAGATTGTTAATAATTAGTGTGTTCCAGACCAAAACATTCATTGTCCTTGTAATTTTGCCCAGTTTTTACAATGAATTTTTTCTTTATTATAGCAAAACATTCACATTTTGCATTTTCCAATGTTTTGCATTCTACAATGATTTCTAGCATAAAGAAGTAATTTATGTATGCATTTCACTTTATTTACTTCAGAAATATTTTTTTCTGTGCAATTTTGAATTGTCCTTATAATTCTAACCACCATTGTATACCAAATTTCATCTAGAAGTTACGATTAGAAGTACCAACAAAACGTTCAGTCTAGGCATAAATATAATTTTTAAAGCGATTTCACTGCCATGCTAATAGCTAACTTCAATGGTTCCATTCATTTATCTCTTGATTACCACATTACTCAAATTTTTAAAACTCCAACAAATACTGATCAAGTTATTAGAATTTTTTTGTATCATTCATTAGTTATGTTTGATAAAACTAAAGATGGATTTTTAATTAAAATTTAAAATCAATTATAAAAAAAAATATCATCTTCCGATTTTTTAAACTATACATACGTAGGGCTTTTATATTTTTTCTTCGAAACTTTATATTTTTTTTACAAAAATCCGATTTCTCAAGTCAGTTAATATTATTTGGGTTATTCTCTGTTGTACGCATGGGACATTTTGACTCTTTTTTCGATTCGTAAACAGATTATAACTTTAAAACTATGTTGAACATAGTAGGTATGTTTTTGATTTATATAATATAAGTTTGTTGCAAAGTTACATGAAGAAATAAACATTCTAATTAGGTCAAATATGCATCTTATAAAACGACGGACGGGACACGTCGGTGGCTTATAAATGTGTATTCGACCTTGTTAAATTTATTAATTTTCCATGTAACTTTGCCACAAACTAATTTTATATAAACAAAATAATTAGATTCAGTATACTTTTGCAATTCTAATCCGTTTAAGTGAAGAAAGAAGAGCAAAAATGTCCCGTGTGTCATCCAAATAATTTCCTGTTTGTATAGTGTTTCTCAAAACAATTAATACCATGAAGAAACATCTTATCGGGACAAAATCTAGTGTTTTTTTTCTCAAATGAATAGGATTAGAAGGGCTTACCTTCTTGTGACACAAATGATATTGCAAGTTTGGAGATTGCAATCTCTTTCATCATTTGTGGTTCATTTCTGAATTTCAAGAACTTGTGAAATTATATTCAAACATGGATGAATAAATTCAAAAAGCATTAACTGTAAAGAAGCTTAACTATTTCTTATCACAGATATCTAGCATTGCATAAAGTTTATTTCTTCATTTCATGTTTGTGCTGACTCCACACTTCTATTCAACAATATGTTCTCGATATTTATGTTTCCACCGTCTGAGAATGAAAACAGTCTAGAGTCGTAAATATCCTATCCTGAATGCTAAAACACAGTGCGATAAAAACAATTTAAGAAAAGGAAAAAGTTAAAAAAGAGGTGGGCTTAAATTTTTTACAAAGGTTGTCACAATTTTATATTTTGTTAAAGCGTTTGTCATTCAAAGTTGGTACTGCAATAATTAATAATAGAGAGTGATACAAAAGAAACAGAACTTTTGAAAAATTTATAATTTGCTATTGTAGAAACTGTTGAATTGAGAAATGATGAATTGAGAGTGGAAAGGTGTGGTTTTAACAGAAATGTTAAAAAAAAATATTTCCAATAAAGTAAATATAATTTTTTATCAATAGATGGCGCTCGTAATCTATGTGAACTACTGCTCAATGGTAATTAGCTAAGTTTAAAACAATTAATTATTTATATTTTATTGTAAACTGCCATCTGATGATAAAAATATGAACTGTTAACTTTATTTAGGGGGGGAAAAAAAAAGAAAGAAAAAAAAAAAAAAGAAAAAAAAAAAAACATTTTTTTTCTGATCATGACTATTGAAACCGCATCTTTTTTCTTAGAAATGCTCATGATTTATCGAATTTTCAAAAGTCCTGTTAATTTTAAAAAATCATGTATTAATCATCTGTATATAACACATACAATATGAAAATTGAAATTACTATATCGAATTAAAATTCCAACTTAAATCTAACGATTTTGATTTTAATTTCAGAATAAAAAAATAATAAAAAAATACAAATTAACTGAGTTGTGTCATTGTAATACAAGCCGTATGTATCGCTCTAAAGTAAAATGCATTTTAAATTTCGTTTCATCAGTGACATTTAGGAAAGCCCTGTTAGGGAACTCTTGTCATATTAGAGTATGTCTTAGTTCATTACAATTGTTAAACGAATTTCTATTCAGTGTTTCAAACAGAAGAGTAGTTAGGATTCCATATACTGAAAGCATTTTTGTCAGGCCTTGGTACGCTCATCACTTTTGCTCCACTGATTTTAATTTAGCGTAAACAGATTATAGTAGAAGAGAGCAACATTGCTGTCTTAGGAATTGCCTTTTCTTAAAAAAAAATAAAAAAATATGGCAATTAAAGACAGATATATCTCCCAAAATCTCGAGAACTCTTTTGTTTGTTTGTTTCCATTTGATGCGGAAACACTGATGTTCTACACATTTGTATTGGACTATTTTCATATACTTTGTATTGTTTTTAAGATCGGTCTTCTAGTTGGGGTTATAAGAAGTCACAGCAGACAGTGTATGTCTATTATGACTAGATACAACTTTTATGACAATAATTAGTGTAGAAAAATTAAGGGGGTGGTAAAGGACTTCTAGATCCCATATATTAGAATGCCATTCCCTTGGAGAGATTCTGAACTTTCTAAATTCTGAGATATATTTAAAAGAAAGAAAACAGTAAAACTTGTCAATTATCGTTTTTGGAAATATTTAGGTTATGTTTGATTGCAAAATATTTCGCCAATTTGTTGACCTTGTTGGAAGCGATTATTTTTTCAACAAAAATTGTTCTCAACTTCTAGTTTTGGAATATTGAACTCGTACAGGCAGATAGCCTTTATATCCTCTCATCGCTACCTTAGTGTTGGAGCAAAATCTAAAAGTTTTAAAATAAAATTTAGAAGTCTATTGAAAATAAAAATATTCTTTGAAAACAGAAAATAAAATTGAAAATGATTTTTTTTTCTCATTTTATATCATTTTAGTATATTATTTCCACTGACTAATTTTGTGTTAACTATTTTTCATAGTACTATATAATTTTTTTTCTTCTTGAGCTTCTATTCCCATGCAAATACCTATATTTTTATCAGGTCCCGATTGATCTACAACCGCATACACATTTCCATTACCATTAAAATCGATTTAGTAGTTTTAAACTTTTGAAAGGTACAATTTAAGGTGGTGACGAACGGATGAACAGATACCAATAAATAATAGTTTCATGTTTGACCTGAATACGTTAAAAAATCTGGGTCCTTTTTTTGATGATTCATCATCGTATTTTCTATATCTGAAGGATGAGAAAGTAACAAATGCTTATACAGAGTATTTAAAAAATATTTAACGAAGTTTTGAATTTTGTTTCACCTTCACAAGAAATATGCTAAGTTTTGGACTCACTTCTCTATCCCCCCCCCCCTTCAACACAACCCCTATGAATTAGCCCACCCCCTCTTTGAAACCAGCCCCCCCCCCCCACTTCATGCGCGTCTGTTTCTGGCAATTTTCCCACTTAAAATCCCGCCACAAAGCGCGCGCCCTCGCATGGAAAAGGGACAAAAAACTTCGAGGCAGATCAAAAGGACCAAGAAAGATCGGGTTTTATTTTGGCTTTTTTCGGCATAACTCAAATTGTCAACTCGAGAGAATGGAGGAGAAAGAAAAATGCCCTCTTCCTACGGGCCCGAAGTAGACCCGGTTATAAGTTTGATGAATTGTAATTGATGACTTAGTCCAGACAGGCCACTTCAATTATATAACATAGATATCGGGCCGAAAATGCGACTCCAAGAGGGAAATGAGAACAAATGCTTTGGTTTCGATTGTAACTTGGTAAGACTGTACAATGGGAGAAGATATCTTAGTTTTGCTTGTGATAGTGTATGGTGAGGTATACTTCCTGAAGGAGGTAGTTTTTATTGATCAAATTAACTAACCAACCTTTGGTATGGTTTCTGTTGTATGATTTGTTATAAGATGACTTCATAAAGTATGAGTCTACTTCAAATAAACATATTTTTATCTAGGCTTTTTAATTTGCTGCATGTTTTGAAATGTAGGATGCTGTTTGTAAATGATTGTTATTGGGATTATTTCTTTGGCGATTCGAGATAAAGCATCAATGTAAAATGCAAAAACTCATAAAACAAGATATTTCTAATAATAAAAAGATAGTGTAATTTTAACGGGGGAATTAAACTTAAAAGTTCTAGAATTTACATTTTTTTAAAAGAGGTCTTAAAAATTAAAATTCCGTAATTTTTTAAATAATACCTTTTCTCTCTTCATCCTTTTAAAAGAGTACCTTTTCCCCAAGTTCCAACTTAAAAGTATTTTTAAGGTCAAATAAAGTTAATTAACAAGAAATAACATTATCTTAAAAAGTAAATGAATTATAACTATATTCAATTTGAGTAGATATTACCGTTATTTATGGGGAAAAAATCACCTATTTTTGATTGCAATGTCATAAAACCTTTATCTGTTACAATCTGTTTTAAAGTTTAACTATACAATTTTGTTGAATTATGAAAATTAAATTAATCTTTTTTTGTCAAAGTACAAAATTTCTACCTTAGCTAAACCCTTTTAAAGTAGTTTCCCATATTTTTTAATGCGTTGTATTTTGATTAATTTAAAGATTTAGTTTTGATATTTTTACACTTTCTTAATCGACCTTTTCTTCTTATGAAAACCTATCAAAATTAAAATTCTGCATTTTTAAATAAATGAAAATGTTACTAACACTATTTATTATCTTATTTTGAAGATTTTCCAATTTACACTGCTCTTCCATATATAATTTAAAAAGAAATAAACCCGCAATAACCTTTTTAGAGCTCCCTTTACAGCATGTTCATGATATCACGTAAAACACAGAAGACTAGAACATTCTTCAGAAGCCGAATCAGTCCGGCTTGCTTTTCGTACCTGAAGTTTTGTAATGGATGGCATAGTTGTTGCAGCCATTTTTACAGTATTGCGTTTGATAGTGTCTTATACCTTGATGGAGCGGAGCTATATCTCAGTTCTTGTCATATGATAATCATATACAAGAGATATTGATAAGGATGGATGGGGAATATGGCTGTTGTTGAACAGTTGGTGTCGATGAGATAATTACTATAGTCTTGGTTTTTAGACTATCACATAAATCGGGTGACACAAAATGAAATCTCTGAAAGTAAATAATTTGGCCTGCTAGAATATCGAAGAACTTCAGTTAAGTGTGTCTCTATTCAACACATATTTTGGGATTTAGAGCATGATGTGGTTTGTACGACTCCTATATCACGCACTTGTGCACCTCTGATGAATATCGAAAATTTCTAGCCATAAGACTAGAGCCTATCACCCGTTTAAATGTATTAAGAAAGGATATAAGATAATTGTTATTGAAATAGATAGTTTAGTGGTGTCATAATTTCAATATGAAATACTCGAGGAAACATATAAATGTAATGACAAATCAATATCAGTACCTCCTTTTAATTTAATTTTTCATTTCAGAACGCATGTCTTATTTTTAATTCTATTTTTCAATCATTAATTTCATTCAATTGCTTTCCCACTTTTCGACAATCTACTCATCTGAGAATTGTTTTTGTCAGATCTTCGCCAATAGTAAGTTCCATACTTTATATTCATTATTACTCGTCATTGCGTCATACTGATCTTATTTAGTCTTAACATTCATATCTGTTGAGTTGGGCGCAAACTCATGCGTTATAGCTTGTTTCCAGACTTCTCACGAGACGACTAGATTCATTCATTCTTTTACTAACTGTTTTGTGATTAAGGCATGTATAACAATATAATTCTAACTTTTCCTTTAGTAACTAAATAAATAATTTCCATGACTTATTCTTAGAAAACTTTTTATGACTCGCCACATACTGCTTACAGTTTATAACTTTATTATTAGTAGCACCCTTGAAATTTAAGTATTAAAAAACTTTTATTTGCATCAAACTAAATTAATTTACATATTTTTGCATGTTATAAATTTAAAACAATGGGGGGAGAACGTTATATGTTTTTTGGAGAAAAAACGTAATGCAATTTAATCACAAATTCTCTTTTCGTAGCATCGCTTTAAGTGATGACCACTTACAGTGTCTTAAGAATACAGAAGTAACTATGATGCTCATTCTTTAATTTTTTATTTTAGTATTTGGGGATTACAAATGTAGTATTATGTTTTATAATTACATAGACACACGATTATAAGATTTTTACACAGATACAGTTGCAATTAATGCGGTACACTGAACATTGTTTCGTAATTCTAGAAATGTTGCAAGGAGATATAATTGACGAACAAATAGCCAAAAATATATCCAATAATTCTCATCCGTACAGAAATAACTTGATAAGTAATTTTTCAACAGGTAATTGTAAGCATGGCATGCCCAGCTGTTTCCTGACCTTAATCTTTCCGAACATGTCTGGAATAATATCATGAGACGTGCTGTTGCCTTCACATTTCTCTCCGAAACCCATAGGGTATTAACCCTGCATTATTAACCTTTAAAGGGTTACGTTATGTTCTCATTACCTGAAAGACTTTCAGACTACTGGTTAGTAATTAAAATAATGTTACAAGAATATATGATGGGTTAGTTTAATTTAGTGAAAACACTCAAACACGCCTTGGTAATTAAAAGGGTGAGCGCGTTAACTATAAAAGAAAGGTAAAATTTTAGACAAGGCAATATTTTATGTTTTGGTGACTCAATGCATTAAAAAGATTTTATGAGGAAGTATAAATGAAACCCTTAAGGAAAATAATTTATAAAATTAAAGTATTGAATTCCTTTCAATTTGATGACAAATATAAAAGCATATTGTATATTTATTTTAGTGTCAAAAAATAAATGTCATGCTTATAAAATTTGGTTTGTGATATACTTGGTGCGTTGGTGATGAAGACTCCGAATGGTAATGTAATGCGAGTACAGAGGAATTTAGTAGAAGCCGTACACATGGCTAAAATTTATATCTAAGTGCTGCAAACTAGTCCAATGTTGCTTATTCTGTTAACATGTTTGGGGATGTTTTCTCGAATGAATTTCTGGTAATTACGTGAAATCGTTTATCTATTACTATTTGATGAATGATTTCGTCATTACAATAGAATTAACTTCATTATATCAAATGAGATTAAAATGTTTGAAATTAGTTTAGCATGTCTTCTCTTAACTTCTATGACCCGTTATTTGATACAAGGTGGCCACCAAAAACATAACCGAAGAAACAAAACTTAGGAAACTTGAAATGTGTTTTCCAGTTCAACTTTTCTATCACGGTTTCATATTAATTGAGATTGCCTGTTATTGCCTGTATCTTTATTCTTAAGTGTTAGTCCTAGAGTAAAAAAAATGTTAAATAAAAAATCCGCTCATTTAATCTCAATTGCTTACATGAAATCATACCTTTCACTATTCTCTAATTAGTAAAATAGCTTTCAGACGAAAATCAATAGTCAATTACAGCATGTAATTTATAACAAATAACAATCTCTGATTGATTTATAACTAGATTTACAATTAACTACCCCCTTTCGTTCAAAATCCAAGAAAACAAAGCTACAATTTATTACCTCTATATTTTGGCCGAAATGGCACCGTAAGTGGCCTTTAATCTTTTCATAACTTCTTAAAAACCATAAAGCCGCTTTTAAGGGTTGAGCAAGTACATAAAGTTTTATCTTTCATAGGACGTCGCTGTGTTATTTCTATCCTTATATATAAGAAGTTTTTATTTCCCCGTGTTTGGCTTCAATACCGTAATAGGAGTCATAATATAAATTCCAATATTTACTACTGCTCGCAAGACAGTGTTATAGATCCACTTTAAAGATCGGGTGTGTTTTCTGTTGTTTACTTTATATCAAAACTTTATACTGGAGTTTCAACTTTTAGTTGTAACTGTCCGGAATAGAAGTTCCTACTGAAATAAATAGTAGTTTCTTTTTTAGATTGTAACATGTTAAAGTTTTTTCTCTTCAATTCTAAGAATGCAACGTTTCTACAGTAAAAGTAAAATAAAATTGTTGTTCGAAAGGTTTTTATTTTTTTATGCTGTGAAGAAGCGTTGTTTTGTTTCATGTGTCCTAATGATTTGACACCCATTTAAAAACTTTTACAAAGAAAAAGAAATGCACTTGAAAAAGTAGTTACGTTATTCTCGTGTAATTTCTACCTATGATTACTATTCAAATTTAATAAGTATTTATAAATATAAATGTCGTGGTTAAAAATATTACATAGAATTTCTCTTAACTGTTTTCTGGAAAATTATAAAGTAATTTTATGTGGATCTGTCTTATATGGCTAGTTTATATACCTTACTCTATCAAATTTTCTTTTTAACTATTAAGTTGATATTACTATTGTAGATATACTCTGTTAACTACAGTTTACAAATGTCTAAATTTTGTATTTATCAATTTTATAACCAACAGTAGTAAACGCTATATTTCTGTAACTATGCAGGATGGCCAGCGTATAAGTGGCCAGGATTTCAGATTGTTTAATGTAATTCCGAACTTATGTTTTGAAAATCATCGGGGG
Organism: Linyphia triangularis; assembly: GCA_963978545.1. Taxonomy (NCBI): domain Eukaryota; kingdom Metazoa; phylum Arthropoda; class Arachnida; order Araneae; family Linyphiidae; genus Linyphia; species Linyphia triangularis. Next base: position 42,926,735 of record OZ021731.1, read on the forward strand.
ATTCTTTTATGCTGGGCAACCTGCAGTTTCCGATATTTACTTTACTTCTTGTAAATTTAGCACATCCATAACCTTTTAAATAAATTATGTTACTTTTGAGTTATTTAGCTGGTTCTGTATCTGAAGATCAGTCAAAACATTTTTGCTCATAAGTCACGTGTTTTTCAACATAATGAACTGAAATTTGGTATTTAGGATTAGAAGCATTCTAAATCGATTGAAAACATACAAATTAGAGGTTCGTGTATAGAACTTCTGTAAAATTAAAGCAATAATGTAGTATCCATTTGAGGTTGTATGCACAGCCTGTTCTAATTAAAATACCTTCCTAAAATTACGTATATATACTATTTAGATGATTGGAAAATGACATTAAGAAGAAAAAAAAAATCAGGTCAACTTTTTGTCACCAGACTAAAAATTATGGCACTTTAAGGGCTAAGATGGAAATTAACTCTACGAGCCGAATAAGTTTGTGACTATTTAACTTAGAACAGAAAAATTTCAATTTTTTAATTTGTCACCTATGCTTCTATCCTTATTGAAGATATTATAAATACTTATAAGTTGCACAAATAAATATATATTTTTTAAAATTAATCTTTAATTGTTTTCAGTTGTAATCTATTATACGGTCCCTTAAAGTGAACTTTTTTCATTTTTGCTAAAATATTGATAACCAAAAATCAAAAAGGAATGAACAAATTCTGGAGGGGTTTTCGACCATGATCAATCTAATGAAAGCAAACAAAAAAAAATCTAATAAAAAAATTTAAAACCTTTTTCTATTAATTAATAAGTAATTGTTAAAAAACTGTTTGGTGCAAAAGTTTGTTGCTTTTTATGTTTGGCATTTAACAAACTATCGTTTGAAACAAAAATTATTAAAATACATTAATTATTTAAGAATTTATGGCCAATAAACAACTTTTTCTTTTAACATTTATATGTTAATTCTCTGTCCCCATTTAAATTTCTAACTATTGATTAGAAAATTATGAAATTTTGTATTTCACCGCTGTTTTGGATGCTAAATCTAAACATTGTATAATATTAAGAAAAAAAAAAAACTATATTAACAATTATTCAAATCCTTTCATGATATGCAACGGTACTTGTCTTTTATTTAATTAATTAGAATACAAGATATAGCCATCGTTCGGTTTTTTTTTTCTACTGTATTAACATAAAGAAATTCATAAAAATAAAGAAATTCATTTTTAAAGCAAATAGCTATTCCGCTATAATTTGATATTGAATTTAAAAAAAAATAGCACTTTATGTATTCAAAATGAGAACCCACCAATTATGTAACTGTATTATAACTTAGATTTCATATTTAAAATTACCTGATAACTTTAACCAACAAATTACTCCTTTAGTGACCTTTGTTATTTATGTGAGTCACAGCAGAATATTAAGACGTTAACTGTGCACAGATCCCACACAATCTAATCAAAGTGCATGTTGAAACACCCGTAGCTATGAATCAATCGAGTTTCAGCGCGTAATTATACATACGTGATTGTAATTTCGCTGCTGCGTGCGATAATTCTCAAGGGACCACTGGAAACCACGCGAAGCAGGAATAACCGCCCCACAATAGACTCAGAGGTTATACATACATATGCACTTGTTTTGCTACTTGTGAAGGAAGAGGGGGGGGGGGGGGGAATACTTGTGCTCATTTAGGATCTTGCCCCGTTATATTGATTTCATATTTCCAGGAGGGCTCTACTGAGTTTCATGCTGTGATTTAAAGTTAGTGTTTCATGTTGCATAACATCGTTTTCTGGAAATGTGACTCGTGAACTAATATTTGGGGAATTACGAAAAGGTGTGTGCGGGAGTTTCCCTATTGAAATTTATAAGACAGACTTGAAGTTGAAAACGATAACAAGAATATGATAATTGTTGAAATCTTTAAGAGAAGATATTTTTCAGAACTAAATCTTTCCTTCATAGTTTCTTGTCATTGAGAATCTTTTTTTTTTTTTTTTTTTTTTTTTCATTTTAAACTTAGTTCAGATGTACAATATTCATGATAGATGATAAATAGTTTATTCTTGAATTTTATACTAATTCATTTTCTAAAAATGTTTGATAAATTTATTTTCAGGGGGAAAAAAATGAAAACTTATGCAGTATCTAAAACATAAACTAATTTTAAACTCTTCCATTAAATGCATTTCTTAGTTACATAATTTAAATCAAAATATGTTAAACTAATATATTCCCAAAAAGATAACAAATCTCTTTAAAAATGACACATCCCACCGATAATCTATCATGATTAATGAAGCCATGACCACATTTCTTTTCTAACTAAACTTAACCGCTAAATTACCTTGGCTAATTAGTAAACATCCAGAAAAATGCTGTTCCGATATTACAAAAGACTGAACAGCAGATAAATTCTACAGTTCACAACACAAAACCTATCACCACGCGGATTTAAGATGTCATAAAAGCGATGCATCATCGATCCAATCGTTATTTATATTAACAGATTGAAAGAGTTCGCCAAATGTCACCTGCTTTATAGGAAAACCCGCCGTCTGTTCTAAATTGCGGGCAATAAATATTCCCGATATAAAGATCTTACTCATATCTTTATATTTGGAGCATTACACGAATAAATAAATAGGCATGTGAAAAGAACGTAGAAGCCAGAAGTGCGCCGTGTCTCTTATAGCTTAACCATTAAACAGCGTCTTCGATGTCCTCCAGGAAAAAAATTGGAAGTGATCACGAAGCCATTTGTTAGGGGGAAGTGGACAGAATAATTACTTCGCCAAGATGAATTCGATCTTTTTTGGCGAAGATGGGCCGAACGTGCTGCATCAGTTTGTATTTTACCTCCAGAGTTGATGGAGAAGGGGAAGTTTTAGTTGTTTCTTAAACTATGGTACACTTTACAGTATGTTAAATGAATGGGATACATGAAAAAAGTTTAAGTTTTTAGCCAAGAATGTTAACACAGGTTGTAAGCTAAAGGTTTCGATAGCCTTTCAGAATTTAATAAGAATAACTAAATAACAGTTTATAAACATTGGAGACTTTTAATTAAGTTTTTGTAGAAATGTACTGTTTGTTTAAAACGTTACTTTTTATGGTTGATGTCTTCCTCAAGTTATATGTGATTTTTTTTGCTGTCGAGTTATGGATTGATTAATAGATAATCCATCATTTTATTTTCTAGAATTTGGAATTATATATAATTTTTCTATAGATGTAAAGTGTTTAATTTGAGCCTTTTATAAGTCCTTTATACTAACTTCAATTTCGTTAATGTGTTTTTAGCAAAATCATAGGAAAGCTGATTAATCCACTTGCAGTCAACCAATCAAGCTAAAAAATGTAGCATATAAACTCATTGTCAGTGACCATTCTATCAAATTTGGAGCTGTTTCTAAAAACTAGCTTTTACACTCGTTTGTATTACCGCTCGATAGTATATCAAGCATATTCAATCATATACCAAGCCGTATTCAATCATATGAAATTTGGCCATATTGAATAACTGAAACCTTTCCCTGTTAAGGTTGACAACATATAACAATAAAAAAATCTAATCATTTTGATTTAAAAAAAAAAAAAAAAAAAAAAAAAAAATTATATAAATTTCAATTTTGTGAGTAGCGGGCAAGATCTTCCGAAGAGTAATCAACCAAGTTGCCGTCATCTAATCGAGGTGAAACTTGGAATACAGATTGGTTGCTTAAATAAGTTGCAATGTTCATAAAGGTTGGCAATGCAATTTATGGATTTATAGTAAAAACTTGGTTTTATTGGGTTAATTTTTAAATATCTAAAAAATCTTGTTGAGTACACAATTTTCTGTCTCTAAAAACCAATCAGTCTAAGTTATAAAATAAACTTTTGATAATAAATTTAGAAATGAAGCTAGAGAATATTTTGGGAGGATGTGAGGATAGAAATTTGGGGATGTTAGGCAGCATAAACTGACTAACTTCATGTTTATTTCGGAGTGATTATTTCTACTATGAGTTTCACAGCAAAAATAACCACTCTTGCTTTGAACAATTGGTAAGTTGGACGTAATAGTTACTTCAAAATGTATAAAAGTTCAAATATAAGTGCAATAGAAAATGATAAAAATATGTAAATTATAACAAATTGGTTTTATTATGATTATGTTTAAACTCACTGTTCTGCATAAAAACCCTTAACTTCCCTAACCTTATCGTACGTACCCTCAGTTTATACAAACTGAACAGCAACTCCTTCATTGGGGTTAAACCCCGGATAATATATCATTCCTAATAATAAAGAAATTAATCTTCTAGGAGCAAAAACCTCTCAAAATATTTCTGTAAAAGTTTTACTATGTACTTTATAACTCTTCTAACAAATATATCTCCTCTATAATTGGTTGGAGGGGAATTTATAAGCTCAAAAACATCGTTTTCGTGACTACATGCCAGGTACATTCCACCATGGTCGCCATCTTTGAAATCGGAGTGTCAAGCATCGCGCCTCCGAAGCTTCGAAATTACTCTTAAATGCTTACCAGCTACACGATTTTAAGTGTGAACGGAATTTGATATATGGAAATGATCTGCAAATTATACTCTTATAATCGACTGAATCATGAAAGAAAGCTGCAATTATCCGTGCCATTTCGTGAAGAGGGTTCAGATTATCCATTTAATTCTTTTGTTCGAAGCTGTGTGTGGCTCGCCGAGTGTGATTGCTTTATAAAACGTGATATCTGTTTTTGGTATTTTTTGGCAGAAGGGGATTTTAGAACTTGCTCCTGTGTCTTGGTAGATTTTTAATTTTTTCTTTTCTGGGATAAAAATACTCTTTCCTCAATTTTAGCCTATAATCGCCTAAATACTATACTGCATCAATCATAATTATGTAAATGGTACTTTACATGTGACGCTAGGTTTCTCTTGGTAAAAGTGTTTGGAATTGGGTAAAGCTAAATCTGGAAATTTTATTGATGGATTAATTCAAATGGGAATAATCTTTTCATAAGAACTTTTGAGAGTTTTAAACTTTGGAAGCTTTCTAATTTTTTTATTCTTTAAAAAATTAGTTTAGTGTTATTTTGATTAATTTTTGTTTCGAATTGGATTTTCTCAGCAAATTAAAAAAAAAAAAAAAAAAAAAAAAAAAAAAAAATCTCTTCTTATAAGTTAGTTTTGTAATTAATCGGAAATTTATTCAATAAATCGTCAAGTATCCCAACCAACAAAGTTATAATACACCACAAAATCAAAATAGATGCTTTTAGTTTAAATTGTAATTGCATTCAAAAGACATACACATTCAACTATCTTGAAATTTTATGCGATTTGATAGTATTTAAAATATAAATAAAATAAGTCACTAAATACTAGAATTTTCTTTTCTAAAAAGTAAATATATTTTATTCAATGACTCTCTTTGACTGTTCTTATTCAACTTCGTATGATATAGATGTGTAATAACTATTAATGAAATTGAATTTGAATTATTAATAAAATTATCATCCAAGATGTTTTCATCATGAGAATTCATAGCAAATATCCCACGAAGTGTGATTCAAGTTCATTCCATGTTTTGGTTTCTTTTATACAGTGATGGAAATTGATTTATGAACTAACACTATTTTCGCCAGATATCGCTTAGTATTAAATGCTATTGATTCGAATTTTGTACGTTGTATATTCAGAGCATAATTAAAGATTTGCACACATAAAAATTAAAAAAAAAAAAAAAAAATGATAGTAAATAAAAATATATCTATTTTTCCTTTTTAAGCAACTTAAATGGGGGAAATTGATTTATGAACTTGAATCTATTTTGAACTCAGGTACCAAATATTTTAACTAGTTCTTCATTTGAACATCAGGGAGAGTTTACTATTAATGTTTATAAATAAGATCAACTCCTACTTCGTTGAAATTTATCTGTTTTAGTCACGTTTTACGAAATGGGTAAGCGTGCGGAACTGTCTGAAGCCGAAAGGGTAAAAATTGACACTTATATACTATGTAACAAATCTGTAAGAGAAATCAGCAAATTAATTAAAAGAACAATAAATGTAAAATATAAATATTTGAAGAACTCTTCTTATTACGGCAAAAACTTCAAAAAGAAAGGTAACCCTCGTTTAAGCACGAGGGACAAAAGCAGGATTGTTAGACTTGCATCCCAAAAAGGTTACAGTTCAAGGCGAATTTGTAATGAATTATCACTTCCTATAACTCCTAGAAGAGTAAGACAAATATTGAAATCGTCGTCTATCTTGAAATGGTCCAAAATGAAGGCTGGTTCGAAGTTGACTCTGCACCACAAGAACATGCGATTAAAATATTGTGATAACTATATGGAAATGGGCGGAAAATGGAAAAAAATTATATTTTCTGATGAAAAAAGTTCAATTTGAACGGACCTGATGGTTTAAACTATTATTGGAGAGGTCTTCGTAAGGAACCAAGATCTGTCTTTAGCAGACATTTTGGTGGTGGAAGTTTGATGGTTTGGGCAGCGATATCTTATGATGGAAGAAGCGATATTGTGTTTCTGAAGGGTCGTCAAACATCACTTGATTACAGATTAGTTCTAGAAAATTCTTTGCTTCCGATTGCATGGCAAAACTATGCCTTTGATTACATTTTTATGCAGGATAATGCAAGTATCCACACCTCAAACGAAATGAAAGACTGGTTTGATGAACAGAGTGTTGTTCTTTTAGATCATCCTGCCAATAGCCCTGATTTAAACCCCACGGAAAATTTCTGGGGTCAATTGGTTCGAATGATTTACTCAAATGGAAAGCAGTATGCATCAGTTACAGAATTGAAGGAATCAATCATTAAAAACTAGAAATTACTTGAACAAAAATTAATCCAAAGTCTCTTGTTATCTATGAAAAACAGAATAAAGGAAATATTAATGAATAAAGGAGACTTTACTAATTATTAATTACGATTGAATGTAAAAGTTCATAAATCAATTTCCTTATGCTGAAACTAAAATATCAACAAAAGAAATTGTTTATGAATTTATATAAAAATTTATTTATGTGTATAGTTTATTATACAAAGCCTGTATATTGTATGAAATTTAAACCGATAAATATTAATTTAATAAAGAAATACTTTAAAAAAACTATCGGTTCATAAATCAATTTCCACCAATGTATATGTGAAGTACAAAGAAATTTATACTTTCAGAATCTGTGATTATTTAAATATGATAAATTTCTTTGTTTATTAGGTCTTATTTGATGCTTGACTATAATTGGTAATTAGTTATATTTATTAGTAAATTCATAGTAATGAATAACTTGTTTTTCTTATAAAAAAGATATTTAAAATACCAAAAAAGTTTACAATGGTTACACACACACAAGCAAAATGTCCAAACTCCATACTTCTCATAAATTACTATTGTTAAATATTTTTACGTACGTTAATTTTTTTTTAAATTGTTATTTAAATGTTTATTGCAATATAAATAAATAAGATTTAAATGATAGAGCAAAATTTTGACATTGTTTTGTTTAGACATCAAATTAAATATTTGATAATAAAATTAAGGTTATAAATTTAAGATTTTTCGCTAAATTATCTATATTTGAAGAAACTTGGAATGTCTGATCATGCCATATTTTATAAAACATGACAGATATTTTTATTATTCATGTAAACCAATTTATTATCACCATTGAATTAAAACCTGACTATCAGGAAAAATATGACTTTTATAACCATCAAAGTAGTATTTAAATTATAAATGAGAAGATGAATGAAATTTAACATTAATTTTAACAAAAAGCGAATAATCAATTAACAGAATTTATTAGCGAAGTTTTAATAAATTGTTTTAAATTATACACATTTTGTTACAAGGCGCTTTTTAATCAGTAATTAAATTGGCTTGTATCCAAAACAGTAATTGAATTTCTGAGAAAGAATACTGAATTAAATATTTTCATTAGATTTTAAATTTTTTTCTTGACACAAATATTATTTCATTTCTATAATTTATAAAGTTGGCGAATAATTTATAAGTTTGGAATAAGTTGAGGGTTTAAAAATGTTTTCAAAGCTTATATGATTGCTAAATTTAAGGATTTGATTTTAAGTATCATACTTTAGTGAAAGTACAAAAGGAACTTGAGAATATAGTCTTTTACACAATCTTCAAATATCAGTGTATTTTAACAAAGCCAAGTCATCACGTTTACTTCGTTTAAAAACGTTGTTATGATTATTCTTTTACTCGACTTTCTTAAGAATCAACGGACTCATGGATCTCGTATGACTCCGTCAGACATAGAGGATAAGCGACAACAACAACAGTATTTAAGGGTACGACGCCCGATATCCACTAAAACGACATTCATTGGATTAACTAATTTAACTGTATTTATACATTAACAATATAGATTCCTAAAGACAGCCCTATGTGTATACGTCATTTTTATCAAGTAAATCTTTAGTATGAAATTGATAAAATAGGATCACATTTAGCTCTTAATATTATCATTAAGTCTATCCTTGAAGATTTTATTCCTTTGTTCAAAAATTTAAAATCATCGGTTTTATCGTGTTATATAAAATTTCTACTTTAAAAACCAACGAATCAATTCCTCAAATTGACCTTTAATTAATTGGTGATCATCTTAATGACGATTGCTTAAAGTCACATGAATTATAAGTTATTTAAATACTAACAACAATCATATAAAAATTGAATAAAAATAATTTATTGAAATAAATATATTGAATTTTAATTCCACAAACACATTTTTTTTATTCCATTTATTATATCCTTTTATTTTTTTATTTTTATTGTTCTTAAGTCAACTAAAAGTTCATCAGCACATGTGTTAAAGACTTTTGATTATTACACCAGATCGAGAGTTGTTTTTATAGACTCCAATTTTGTTAAGTTCCTGTAATTCTTTCATGATTTACATATGTCCCTTGTAATTTAATCAAAAAATAATTTTTGTAGAGTTATTTGTATAGTAGCACCAATTACTACTGACTCGGGTAATAATGGTAAGGTAATTTGGTTGGTTAAAAAAGCGATGCTCTCACACACGAAACTTACATTGCAGTTTATAACTCTCACGCCCAATCAAAAGCAAGCACACCTTGCTAACAAAACAAAGACTCATCGACATACTGCACTGCTCTGGAAGAAAAAACAACAATGAAACCACCTTGAATTATGCCATCAACAGTTCAATCACATCCCTATAACAGACACGGACGTGATCAAACCTTCATCTCATAACACCAAGAACTCTCAAGTACCTCGTGATGAGTATAAATCTACAGCATTTGGCAAATCGAGCGCCTGGTAGAGATACCTGAAGAAGCTGAGAACATTTATACTCGTTATAAAGATGTCTGTGACAACGAACAAGAAAAGTTTGGTAGCGAGTGAAGAGGGCCATAAATTTCTATCTTCCTCTATGTGTGGGACCCTACGGATTGTTACAGCTCAAGAAGGGGAGGAGGAGGCGGCATCGCGCATTGGAGTCACGTTTGTAAGAGGCGGATAATAAGCGGGAATTACTGAGGAACTTGGATATAAACGATTGGCGCCTCCAGGTAGAGATGCTGAAGACAAGAGGAGTAGGAATTAAGGTGCATTTGTTTGGGTGAGGATTTAAATATTGTTGGAAAAGCTCAATACGAAAATTGAGCTTTTTTTCAGAAGACTTTTTCAACATGTTCTTCTCTCTGAAAACCTGGTATCTGATAAAATCATAAACATGCGGTATTTGTTTTGCTTTGAAAACTTTTTTAGCATGCATTGAATGCACTGAGATATAAATTAGGTAAAAAACTGTAGTTTTTGAGATTTGGTTCCTTAAAAATTTCGAAAACCTATCCTTTTCTTAGCAAAATCAATAGGTTTTTGACCTCTCCTGTAAAATCGAGTAATCTGCAGTACTAAGTTTTTAAATTGGACGACCGCTCTTTCCAGACCACGAGCTGTTGGTTAAATGTATATGAGAACTCATAGCTTCTATCTTTCTGATTTGTAGATAATGTTTGAATCGGAAGCTATTTAGATTTTAGTAAAAAGTAGCAAACACCTTAACCAGTACATTCGGTTCAAATTCTGCAGTTTTTTACGTTTCCTGTCATAAACAGTACTTACTGCACGTAAACACGTGGATATGAAAACATGATATAGATAATTAGGATATGGGGTTGGAAGGTCACATGAACATGTATATGAATTACCTAATTTTTCTACAAAATTTGATCTTGTGTTGTGAACATACTTTAGTTTATTGCCAATTTTCGCTTTGTGTAAGTAGCATTAGTTTACAATTTTGGGAAACTTCAGTTATATTATGTGGTGACTAAAAGAAATCTAGTCAGGTATTCAGAATCATATTTACCTATTATTGGCATGATCATAATCGTTACTTAATTTTACGATTTTATGGCGTTTCTGTTGATTCAACAGATTGTATAGATTGAATTACCTCCCATTTATAATCCCCCCTTTGATGCTTAAGATTAATTTTTTTTCCAAGTCTATATCTTAAGTTCCACTTCGGTACACCAACTACATTCTCCTTTATTATTTAATTTAATTATTTACCCAGATTAACACCAGACACGCAACAAGTTCTCCTCATTTCATCTAAACCAAACTGCGAGTGATAAAAGGGAATTAAATGCATCAGTCCCTCCTTAAATCCTTTTTAACATTCATCGAATTTCTTCCATTATACGATCGGAGCAATCACCATAAATACCCATTCAGGACCGGACACACAGTTAAAAGCCTAAACTCGAAGTGTCTGGAGCCTACGTGCCGCCAATGCCTAAGAGTACTCAGGCACAACCAAAATTAATGCATTGATTTGGGATGGGCCTTTGCCAGTCCAAAAGGTGTGCGCACCGTGCGAAATATCCTTGTATTAAGTGAGAAGTATATGATAATTGCGAGGTTCAACGCTTTTGATGGATATCAGACGCTCAGTTCTGGATGCTTAGATTGAGTTTATGGAACCTCAATCAAATAAAATACGTAATAAATCTTCTTCGGCGGCAACTATTTCCCTCACTAAATCGCAATGGATAGTTTCTTTTGGGTGAAATTGATTTTTCGGGACGTCTTTGGGGTTTTATGGTGAAAAATAGCCTTCTCTTTTGACCTGTGGCTTGTTTATCAATCTGTTTATTGCTCATGGCAAAGTAGTAAAGTATGTGTTATTAATCGATAGTGGCGGTACAGTCATTGCTAATATCATATATTTAGACGCTTGATAAAGTTTATTATTATATAGAACATCTTAAAGATGTTGCGAGATTTATCTATTTATCTCAGATAAAGATAAATAAGGGTATGAACCTTTAGACAGCTGATTCAAGCAGTTGCAATATTTTAGTAAAAAGTTTAGTCGGCTAGTTGAGAAAATTTCACCTTAATATTACTCATTTTTGTAACCACGTAATAAAAGACAAGCTTCTAAACTGAGTCACTGTAGAACTTAGTTGTTAACATCACCCTGTAAATGGTGTTTAAAATAGCATCTGTGTGGAATTAAAATATATATTACCATCATATCAGTTCAATATTAAACAATAACATTTAAAAAAATTATTATTGTTTAATTTAAGGCGGTAATATTTAAAACTTACTTGACAGAACTGTTCACTAATTGCCATTATTTATAGCATCTCATTTGAAAATTACTAGTAAATGCCACTATTACCTGAATAAGAATAACTACATTTCATTCTTCCTTTGAATTATGTACCCCGATGAAGAGTTGTCTGTACTTAAACTTAGTAAATAGATAATTTTTCAAAATAGGCTAAAATAAAATTCTTTAGCATGAATCGGTTTCTTCGTTTGTGATTGTATTTTGTTACTCGATTTAAAAAAAAAAAAAAAATACTTATTTAATACTCTGAAATTCAATATACTCATCCACGTATCATATCAAACGTATCCAAGTAATTTTAAAAAGATTAAAATAATCAACCATATGATGTCCTTTTTTTAAAATGGTTGGATTTTTAATTACCCTCAAGTAAATTTTTCTTCCATTTTTCTCCGTTATTGATTATTTACTTTTAACGTTTATTAGTTGGGTCGTAATATATTTATTACTGCGATACACATCCGAAGTATTAAAGCAGAACACCACAAAATCACAAATATAACGATGCTTGATTTAATGTTATGGTACCATACACGGACTGGCATTCTGACGAATTTATTGACAATACGATTTGATTCGCTTTTTAGGGAGTTTATCGTATCATCTTACCTTTATATCAGCGTCACTCTAAATAATTACACTAGATCGAGTTAGTCTAATACATAGAAAAGCATATCATCACACTTGTAAAACTTTCTGAATTCGGCCTCATCGGATGTAAGCTAGTTGGAAAGAGTCTTTTATTACACTGTGTACAATAAATATATGATTTTTTTACACTTACATAGATCATTAGATTACATGCCAGTCTTTATGCTATTCTCACTATATAACCTTTCAGGTCCCACTCGTGTCATCTGAAGGTCTGGAAGAAGATTCCATCCTCTTCCTCCAGTTTCACTTGGGCGCAGCCTTCTCCGTCGGATGCTTCGTCTTCGGACTTCTTCTGGTCAAGAAAACCACCGAGTGCATCGTGGGCAGACAGTATCTCTGTCAGGCCGCCATGGTGGCCATAGGGCTGAGTTTCCTCTCTGTGAATGCCGCCCAGGGATACTACGGATTCGTGTTGTTCGCGTGGATGTATGGAGTGCCTTGTGGGGGTCTGCATTACTCTTTGAAGATGCTGGTATTTGAAAAGATCAGGGCGAAGAGTTTTAGCCGTGCCTGGGCCTATGTGGAATGGGCGCAGAGTGTGCCCGCCCTCATTGGGATTCCTGTGACTGGTATGACTGTTTTGTGGTTTGGATTGTTTTGGGATTTGGATTCTGGGTTTGACGGTAAAAGTATTGCTCATTTACTTACCATCACTTTATGTGGGTATATATCCGTTGCATACCAATATCTGTTCAAAACCAACTACTTTAGACTTGACGCTTAAGATTAACCATATTTTAAAAATTCTAAATATTTCTTATTTTGATAAAAATTTCAAGTATGAATATAAATAGTTGAGTATTAAATTTAAATAAAGTTAGTTTCATCAAAGGTTCAATTATATAACAAACTATTTTAGCTTATATCAAATTTGGCTTGTTATTTATCTCTGGTATTTATATTTGTTAAGCTTGATTCATAAATGGTTTAGATGTCAAATATAAACTGAATTATCACCCAGCATAAAACTTCGGTTAATACTGTTGGTTTGGTTTTACTGTATTATTTAGTTGTTCTTTTTTATTTGTACTTGTTCTGCTTTGAAGCTCAAAATTGCGCCTTAGGCTAAAATAAAGACTTTTTGCAGGAATCACTTGACCAATTAAAAAATCCCTTATCTTAAAACGACCTCAAACTTTAAGGAAGATGTAATTTCCTTTGGTTTCAAATTGATACTTTTAAATTTTGAAACTTCTATCTAGTAACAATTACGTTTTAACATTAATATCCAATCGGTAGAGTCTATATTTATGGATGTATAAGACCTTAACTTTAACAAACACACCTTGAATCCAAATGACACCAAAGCCATCTTAGTATGTGCTCAGAATACACTCTCAACCCTAATTGTTACATCAATCCGACAGTGAAATAAAAGAAATGGTTTATGTTATTTTGTATATTTGAATAAATCGTTATCTTCGATGGTTCTGAAAGGCTATTGACTAATGTATATTTCACGCCTTTCTACTATCACCTGATAATCGAGAACGATTATTGCAACTTTTTTTCGATCATTTCTTCAACCTCATTGCATTTTCATCTTTTTTTTCGACACAGCGTGAGGCCAGATGGTCCTAATCCAATAATCAATAGTTGTTTTTTTTTCCTTCTTTTTTTTCTTGTGGCTGTTCCATAGGCCAGGTTAATGATTTCCAGAACTTTTTTTGTGTGGCCAACTTGAAGAAAAGTGGGTAGATTCTCTTTGAAGTTAGAAGGCAGAACCGATTGGCCGAAAATTGCCATTGCTTCGATTATTAGTGGAATATAGGTGTGGACTTTTTAATCTTTGATTCCCTTTTAACATCTAGATTCAGAGGAATGGTTTCGGCCTTCCAGCAATGTTCTTATTGTTTGTTTAGCTATGAGTAAGAGATGGTGTATGCATCTTAATGCAATCAAGTGATTAATTGCTTGAAAAGAGGAATGCGTATAATAACAAAGAAAAAGTTGCAGTTGTCAGATTTGATGTTCAAATTGATCAACGCTTAGAAAGAGTGAGTTGCAATAAGACGGACGAGTTAGTTTGACTTTTCATGATATGAATAAAGGTCTTGTAAATAACAAAATTTTGCTACTTTTTGTTGATTTTAGACTTTATTTCGAATAGTTAAAAATGCTTTAAAAAAATTATTTTAATGGATGATGGATAAAATTTTCTTATTTTGTAGCTTTTTGCAGAAACTTAATTCACAAGTTTAGAAACCAAAATATTTTGCTTCTGTGTATGTAATGATATTGTTATAAAACTATACTAAATTTATTTATCATTGAAGTTTATTTTGAGGAAGTAAAACTGTACTTCCATCGAAATTAGGCAATCATAATCACTACTCTTATGCGTTGACCGTATTATTGTCCCTAAATCATAACTTCATTTAGTTCCCTTAAATACCTTTTTGAATACCTCTGGTGGAAACTATGTTGAAATTCAATCCGCGAAACATAATCTTTCCCAGGTAGCGTAACAGCATTGGCCAATGTCGGAAATGGGGTTTATGGAAGCTTGGCCAATTCAGGCCGAAACTCAAGCATCATTCCAAAATACACGATTTTTTAAAAATAAACATGTTAAAAACATTACAAAACATATTATTTTTCCTTCTGTTTTTTTTTTTTTTAATAAAATATTTCAATTTTAAAATTGTTCATCAATACTTCAAAAGTTCCAATATGTATTTTATCCAGAATTGAGCGAGATAGACCAATATATGTAACAACAGATGGAACGTCCCACATCGGGTTTGTCCAATGTCGAGCGATAATGTCCAGGGCTGTTGTGCTACTGGGATTGTATTACTTCTATTACAATTGCTATAAGAAGACCATAAAATAAATTACTTGCCTCTAGGTTACATAAGTGGTGGTTCTGGACACAGGACAGGTTTCTACTTCAGTGCTGTTTGTTCGTTCGCTGGTGCTGCCACCCTCTTTCTCAACAACCTGACTTCCCGGTACCCTTTAGGTTGGAAGAGGGGACAAGGGTCTTGCAGCACGTGCACCTCACAGACTCCATCTTGCTGCTGTACACACGACTTCACTCTGCAAAGGTAGGTTACAGAAAATTACACTCTGTGGTATCCAAGATGCTTGTGATGTCTTGCTAATTCTATAAAGCTACAAGTAATTTCTAAGAAGTCTTATATATCCATTATTTTAAAAAGAAACTCATAAACAACGTCTGTCGTAGTAAGAAATGGCATTTAACTGGTTGTCTATTTAGTTTCTAATACATATTTACAGTTTTTAATAATTAGAAGCGAAACATTATTTGGAAAAGGATGGTGAAATTTCACATCACTCGACCCGAAAAGGTTAAACATTGTAAGTGAAAGCATTGGTTATTGAGAAAATATTGTTATAAAGACATTAAAAATTCCAATTCTAAATATGACGATTACTGTCGGAATATTGCGGTGGAATGTATTGGTGGAATATTAAAAATTTCAGTTACTATGAAAAGTATGGAGTTTTATAACTATTGAACTATATGTTGTTATAAAGCAATCTAAATACAATAAAAATAACAAGTCATAATGAATGCAATGATATGAAATGCAACAGCAAACATGTAGTTGGTTAAATATTGTCTTTATAATTTTAAGTATAATTTTCATAGCAATTTTTAATAGATATTACAGGAAAATAGTAAGACCAGACAGAAGAGCAGAAAAACTACAATAAACATTCTTTCAAAATTTATCTCGTGCAACTTCAACTTCATAGAGATTTCTGACATATAACGTTGCATGGTGGCTCAATAGGCAAAACAATGAGCAAGTTTATATTTAAAAAAATATATATATATAACTAATGAACTTTAAGTAAGCAGTATATTCTTAACTTCATCTGGGAAAACACAATGTCCTCACAACATCTTGGTTTAATGCGTCAAAACTGGTTCAGAAACACTTCCCTTACTGCCTTATTTCCGGGGGAAAAGCTTTTACGATCATAAAAAATTGGCTCATCCGGTGAGCAATTTTTATGTTATCCGCATAACTATAACATTCTTCTCGGGGGAGAATGGACCAGCTTATCGTGGTAGCGATCGGCGACAAATCATTCATAACATGGCGTTAAAAGTAAGAAAATGCTCATGGGAACTATGGTACTTATGTTACATGTTTTCACACTTGTTTCTAATAAATAATGGGTCACGAAACATAAGGGAACAAAACACCTCAAAAGGGATTTGATAAGTGTTACTAAGGATGACATTTTCAATTCTATGTTGATAGTTTTGAGCATAATGTATGACAGATACTTTACACAATAATGTAAAAAACAACTATGTTTCAAGTATTATTTCTCTATGGTTTTAAATACTTATTTCCTTAAAAGTTGAATGCACAATTACGAAATAAAATTTTACTAGCGACACTTTTTCTTTAGTAAATGCTAAAAAACCAATCTCTAGATATACAAGTAGTTGTACTGTAATCGAAATTTTGGAGTCTTGTAAAATGTAAGTAAACATTTTGAATTTTCAATTAACCCCCTACTTTGAGATTCCAGAACATTGTTTTCTGTTAAACATAACTTCTTTTATTTCGCTAAATTTTGTATAAAAACTCCGTTGATAATTTTTACTACTCCTTTCTTTTAGGTTTTACATTTATGAAAACCATTCGTTATACGTCCGAAAATTTAAAAAATGAAAAATGCGAGAACTCGTTGGTTGATTTAAATCAAATTCGGAAAACAGCTAGTCTATTAATAACCAAATATAGATAAATAAAAATAATTGTACAATTACTTTATGAATTGATAAAAACGAGTGTTTGTTTAAAGACGTTATGTTTGGTGCCAGATGAAAGCCAGAAGAAAAATTTTCATATTTATACCAAATTTAGAAATTTTTATAATATTTTTATTGACAAAAACTGTCTATTAAATACTACAAAATACCTGTTCTCTTTCTAAATTTCTTAACTTACGAGTGACAAAAATGTGGAAAATATCAGGTAACAAACTATGCATGATTTTTTTTAGAGAATTAATATTTTGAGAATATTTTGTTTTTTAATATATTATCCTATATTTAAAGAAAATGAATTAAAAGATTCACATAAATAATCTTTGCCAGTGTTTGATGCATGCCCCTCAATGAAATTTTTTATTCATCAGGCGGTAAAATTTTAAGGGTAATTAAACCTAAAAACTAAAATTGAGTGGACATTTAGCACTTACGTTGTCATTATATCTACATACAATATAATCAAATATAGTTTCAAAAGGATTTAAAGGGTAGTTGACATACAGTCATTTTTCATTTTAAAATCCAAAACACACTAATCTTAACTTCATAAACCATTCATTAAGTCTCTACAAGTTTCAACATTTATTTTGACATCTCCATTGTAACTCTTAGTTTATTATAGAAAAATTCTAAAAATAAACAGGGAGCCCAACTTTGTATATTTAGTTTGTGAGAATTTAGCAATGCATAACTTTTGCAAGTCATTTATTGTGTAAGAAACTTTTACTACGACGGATGCAGTTAAACATATGATACGAGATACCTATACTCCACTCCAAAATGGCACCTTGTTGTTGCAGCGAAAGTTAGGTGTTTGCTACTGTGATGTAATGTAAAGATGTGGCTATTAATTTACAAGACTGATCTAATAACTTCGGAAAATATTGTGTAAATTGCATACTCATTTAATGTGTTTCAAATTTATCTTCATATACCATAAAGCACATCTATGCTCAGGTTGTAAAAAAGAAACAACTTTCAAAGTCCTCGAAATGCTTTTCAATTATGACGTTGTAGTTTTCTTGTTGTCTGAAATATACTTAAACCTTGCTCATTCATCAGGAATTTATTATACCTGGCAAGACTGTCACATAGTAGTTTTATGCAGAAGTTCTTACTCGATTTCGACAAAGAATTCACTGAGTAAGACTTTGTTTGCCACAGAAAGGAAGTTGACTTCTTATGCACGACAATGACGGGCCCCTGGTATGCCCTGTGTTATATGTCAAGCGGTTTTTGACCCAAAGTGAGGTCGTGTAGATAAATAATCCTCCATACTCTCCGGACTTAGCACCAGCAGACTTTTTCATGCTCTCGAAATTTTTTTCAAAATTTAAAATTTTCCTAAAGGAATTAATAATTGAGGATGTCAATGACATTAAGCAAAATTTGATGTTATAGTTGAAGAGTATTCCGAAAAACGACTGTAAAAGTTGTTTTCGAAACTTTCACAAAGGAGCACATATATGCATTACAGAAGATGGAGATTATTTCGAAACATATTAAATGAGTATGTAATTCACATAATATTCTCCTGAGTTATTGGAATAGTGCTGGAAATTAATAACCGCACCATGTACGAATTCTGCACTAACTATAGATCTCATTTCGCAGCCACCAGAGCACCTCAAGTGGTCACCCAAAGTGCCAGAAGACTATCTCCTTCAGCGATACGGTCGACATCGCCGACGAGGACAGCCCAAGAAGGTATCCTTACACAGGGAAGCGATACGAGGGACAGAACGACTTCATGCAGCAACAACAACAACAACCGCCAGTCAACAACGATCACGACGAGTGGAACAACGATCACGAGGAAGAGGACGAGAATGTTGACTTCGACAACATCGACGCCGACGTGGTGATCTGCTACGACGAGATCTGCAGGAAGGACACTGTGGCCGTGGTAGAGGATCAGAGGAAGACTGTGGTGAATAGATATGGGTGTGGACATCTCGAAGAAGAGAATGGAGATGGGGTGATGTTGCAGTTACCCCACAAGAGACAGATGACTATTATTGAGGAGGTTACGAGCAGCGTGTGATGTAGCTTTGTTGTAATAAAATAAGTTATTTATAAAATTGATATCTGGTTTTGATTTTTTTATGAGAGTTTTGAGTTGAAATTGAACCAGATCAATTTGAGAAATACTCGTCAAAGAAGTATTTCGTTAGGCACTCTTAACTATTAAATTCTTGTCTGGAAATATTAACGCATAAAGTCACGCTAAACAAAGTACTAAAAAGCAATTACAAAAATAAAAATAAATTGAAACCATGAGCTTATAATTTGAAATATTTATTTAAAGAAGGGTAGAAATACCGGGAATTCAGTCAAGTTTCCTTTCCTTCATTCATTACTCATTCATATAAAAGGAATCTTTTTTCCGAAATTAATCTAAATTAAAAAATTTATTTGTATTTTTAGTGCAATATATTGCAAAATTGTATGCGTTATTGGATAGTACCTTCCTAAAATCTCAATCAATCTCATCAATATGGCCTCTCTCCATTTGTACAGACTCAATGAAAACTGAAATGAATATTCTAATGAGCATTACTAATCACGGTAACCTAATAGTTACTTATTTTAATAATGGTAATGACTATATTATCCACACCGCCATAATCACCAAGAAACGTCATAATAACAGATTCACCGCGCGAAGGTGATAATTTCTTGAGTCGCACAACTCGAATTATGCAGTGGTAACCGTATTTGAAAGGGGGACAAATGTAATTTACCAGATTGCGAAGTAATTTCCATTGCATAATATTGCCAGAGACGTATCATCATTTTCTGATTCTTCATCACCGGTGTAGATGCTAACCCCTCTGTATCGTTTTTTAATGAAAGACTAGAAGATTTTTCGTCTCAAAATTGCCTGGTACATTGACTGGATTGAGCACCAAGTGGGGCGGAAATTTATTTTTGTGAGTAGGCGCCTAAGGTTTGGGGTTATATATGTTGTGCTTTGGGATTCTGATGTAAATGTTTGGATTAAATAATAATTACGCTCGCTTCGTGCCTGATTGGAGAAAATTATGTGCCAGGTGGCATTTTCATTGGTGGTCTGCAATGAATCGATATTTAATTGTGGCCATGATAAGAGATTGGAATCTAAATTATATTTATTAAGGAATTTGTGATGTATGAAAAAGACGTGTGTGAGAATTAATTAATTTAAATGTCTTTCGAGGTGCATTGTTTTAACGAACAAACTATTTTAAGAATAGATTTTCATAGAATATAAAATTGATCGCATATTATAAATAAATTAAATTGTTGAAAAAATTGCTTCATCATTGTATTCAAATACAAATACAAAAATAAGAATTACAGTTCTAAGGATTATTTGGATCAGTTGAGAATAATTACCTCCTACACATAAGCGTCGTTCATTTCGCACGAGAATCAGAATGCTCGTTAAGCACCGGAGAGGTTTCGTTATCGAACTTTGTCTCATATTATAAGATTCTTCGTCTCATGCCCATTTTATTCATCATCGATTCGGATGACCGAGGTGAAGAGTAGGTCTTAAAAACGTTTAGTTTCGTATGTAAATGTTGCAAATTTATTTTGCATAAATTTTTTTTATGGTTCAAACATTTAAGGTTAACAGTCCTTTTTAAAAACCTCCGTCTTACTGTTTAGTTTAATGGAAGTTTCTTATAGTACAATTAAGAAAATAAGTTAATTTAAAGGATAAATTGCCCTGTAAAAGCGTTCACCGTATAACATTTATAGCTTTTATTGATGTCTCCCATGAAGCCTTTCATGGGTAACTGGGCATTTGCGCAACGCATTAAATAAATGAAATTAGATCTTGTCTACATGTATAACTGACATATGAGGCGTTCTGTTACAATCATCTTACTAATTTTTGAAAGCAGACTTCGTAGGTCTCACACACTAGGAATCGAAAAACGTCTACGCAAGTTAAATAAACATTTATGCTTTTCAACCATAAGTTTATCAAATTTGAATATTTATTTAAAAACGAATATATGAAATCAACCAAAGTGGAGGTCTTTAAATGGAGTAATAGTATTATGATTTTCTTCAATTTAGTACGTGCGTCAGCATTTTTGGTGACATTTCAACACAGAAATTTTGCTATATCATTGAAATGAAAAAAATAGTTGCCGAAACCTTGACCCGATATCCCAATTCACTGAGAATAGGAATACCCAATGGACTTATTCTGGTATAAATGTGTTGGTTAAAATTTTAGAACATTTCAGGTTTCAATTTTCGGTTGAATTTAAAAAACTTCAATACATGAACAGCTTATCGAAATTCCTGACAGTATTATGTATTGGAAACTCGTTTCGCTATGGCACTTCATACAGTATGTTTCCGCGGTATTTGTAGTTTTGGTTTTAAATGACAAATTGACTATCATTCCTTACGTATTATCATTTTAGAACAGCATTATGCAAAAACCAATAGTAGTACGAATGAAACACACGACAGCAAGATTTATATTGCATCTGTAACAATGTACGTGTGTGCTATCATTGTATTAAATTAATTAAATAAAATGGGCTCGAGGAAAAGAAGTTTCTTGTGAAAGTTGGTACCGAACAGCAACAGGCAACACCTTTAAAAATGTCCGTCTCCGTAAGAAATCCAATCGAATCTCAGTCTCCCTTCGTTTGAAAGTTAATCCATTAAGTAATTCGAGTAGTTTCAGGAATCTGCTTTAGAGCTAAGAGTTATGGGGGACGACAGGTAATTGCTACGGGGGAGGAGAACTCGATGAACTTAACGTAAATCAGACCTAGACGGTTAAATGAAGTGAAGGCGAGGGCGGCGGTATTGTTCCGTGCTTTAAAGTGTTGGGGGTTATATGATCGTTTCAGTAGCTTTATATGTCTCTGAGATCGTGAGAAAGAGGGTTGGATTTCGTATAGATATCATACAAATAATCGTGTCAATAGTGTGGGTGGGATGCTATTCATATTGTATCTTATTAGAATGATTTCTAGAAGGATTTAAAAGTATTTAAGGTGGATGTAGTATGCTGCTCTAATTACTTAAATGATTTGTAAGTTTTAAATTTTTAGAATTCCTTATTTTTACACTAATTGCAAATTATTATCCTTAGAAAAGGTGTATATGTTATTTTATTGGAATTTGGCGCTGTTAATGACTTAAAAAGATTTTTTTTCCTTTTTTTTTTTTTTCTCCGAGGATGAATCAGAAATTCTTAAAATGATTATCAATAAAAATTTGGTGAGTTGATTGTTAAAATTTTCTTGCGTAAGAGATGCACGATGCGTATACTACACCGGAACTTCAATGTCTTCTTCGAGGTATTTCAAGAAGAAACTCGTCATATTTACTTCTCCTCGAATTTTACAAAACCCGGAAACCCCCACAAGGTAATCTGACAATCGACATGAGATAGTTTGTTAAAATTGCCTCCGTACCATCATTCACTTCGGAAACGAAAACCGTAGTGTTTCAATCAGAGGCTCGATACCATGACATTTGACATCGTAGGTGAGCATTTTTCTTCTAAATCATGACAATTGCTATAAAAAAACATAAATTTAGGTTCTTTTAAGCTATGATGGAATTATGAACCAGCGCATTGATAAAGCATTTTGGAATCACTGTTAAAGAAATCCGCCCCGCATGCTTCTTGTGAAGGTAACAACTACCACAATGTCACTCACAATCACCACAGCGTCTAACTATATTTGAAAAAGCGATTTATTGAGTGGTAATATAAAATAAATGTTACATACTTAAAGAGTGGCGCATTAAAGATAATTTGAATTATATACCATCAAAAAACATTTAAAATTAAAAGTTAAAAAATAATTAAAAAAAATAAATTCAATATTTTATAAAGCGGCGAATTTTTTTTTTATCTGAAACATAATAACATGAAAATAGCTATGATTTAACATATGAAAGTTCAGAAAAATTTAGTACAGATAACTAATTGCAAATAATATTAAAAATATTCATAGGTAATACTAAATATGACTCGTCGGGAAACAAAAAGAAATAAGACCAGAACTATTAATTTTATAGGAAAGTTTCTTAGATTTTAACCAAATCATGACGTTTAAAGCTTCCCAACTCTAAAATATTTTTTTTCCCTAGATAATTGAATTGAGGTTGTAGAAGACAAAATTCTGAATAGAAAAGTTGTCCTAACTGTTTCCCCCCCCCCCCCCCCCCCGTGGTCATACTTTGTGCGAGTGAAATTTCATTACAGAAACAATTCACAAAAAATATATTATTCCTTTGGATTTTTTGTGTATAAATTTCTAAAAAACAGCCCATAAAAAGAATTATAAAAATGTTGTTCATTCACTGCTGGTTTCTGTATGGGATAGGGAAAATATTTAGTGAAAGTTTTTAAAGGTTTATGAGGCTAAAAAGAGAAAGAGGGTACATACACATTTAAAGTTGTGTAGTGTTACGCAATGGTTAAAAGGGCAAAACAAGAAAGTATTTTCTTCCCTTTTTTTTTCTTCCTTTTTTTTTTTCTTTTCCCCATCTTATCTTTTTCAGTAATAAAAATGTAGTCGACATACGAAATTTAATTTGTGTGTTATGATCTGATATTTATGAGTTGCTATCAGGTTGTAAAAATAGAAAGTCACATTATACTTTAACTGCGATGTAATGGCTAAAAGAAATTTTCGCATAAAAATAACTTTTAATACATCTTGCTATCTACACTAAGTGAGCAAAAATTGTTATCTATCAGTTTACAGCTAAAATATTTTCAGTGGATCAAGCATCAACTTAAACATGTAATTCATATGAAAGGTACATAGTTATGAATCGTAATGATGAATAAACAGTCGCAAGAATAAATGTATCAAGTACAACTTGTACAATGTAACTTAATTGAATACAATAAGTGTGCAGTTGTAAAGTACGGATGCATCCTTTACTAAAAAGTAAACAAATAAAAAAAAATTGATCTTTGATAGGAGAGATGATTTCCTTAAGTGTAAGTGTTCGTCTTGGACTGTATTTTCATACTTTACACTAGGTTCTTTATACGTTCTGATAACGAAATTGTACAAGCTACTTTTAAACTTTTAAAGCTGTTTTCATGGAATGGACTGTTCCTAATGTATTGAAAATTGACATAAAGCATCTCCAAGAACCTATCCAAACATGGTTGATTAAATTTGGATCACATGAGTGGTCTGTCATAATTCAATAGTGAAGTTCACATTTTTATTTGTTTTTCCATAAAGAATACTGTAAAAAAAAATACCGTTAATGTTAGCAAACACGGTTTTTATATCAATAGGTCATTTTTATATGAAGCTATGAAATATAATTATTGTAATAATTTCTAATTTAATCATCTCATCCGTGATAATTAAATATACATACATTTATAGCATCTTTGGGACAACATACATAATTCAAATAAGTAACTTTGGACATCAGATGTTATAAGGTGGCACCATGATATTATGTAGTGTCAAACATAAAGGTATGCTAAAAAACAATTTTGTCTTTGGGTAAAATAAATAGTATCGTCGTAATAAGTCCTCCTTAACAGCATAAGAAAATGAAAGTATAAATATTAATTATAGCTATGTCCATGAAAGTTAATAATGACATATTTTTTAAAGTTATACTTATTGATATTTATGGAAAATTTTATCATACTATTGCAAGAGGGATAAACAATAAACAAATATAACCCATAAAACAGTTTTTAATATAAATCCCTTTATATGCATCATCAATTTTTATATTCATTAACATAGCACCGTTTCTGTTGGCAGAGTGTGCTTGGTGTTTGCATCTAATTTTAATATTAAAAACATCTGTATCGGCAAAAAAAGTGGCAACTACGTTTTAAAAATTTATTCATTAAAAATGAATTATAAATTTATGCAGTCAAATCCAAATATCTTTTTTTTATCTTGATTAAAACACGCCGACCAAACGATATAGTGGTTAACGTGCTGGCTTCTAGACCGCGAGGTTGCGGGTTCGAGTCCCGTGTTAGGCATGGGTGTTTGTAAATGTATGTTGGTTTGTCAAATGACGAAATGTTTCGGCGCATTATAGCCCTCGTGTTGCTGACGGCGCCAGATAATCTGAATACAACCAACCAACCTGATTAAAACAGTTTTATTATTTATTTATTATTTAAAACAATGTTGGCTACAGGAAAGAGTTTCTTTAATGAACGGTTAAATGCTATTTCAGCGCGATTGGATGACCGCAAATTGGTTTATTAGTATTCCGTAAAAGGGACCTTTTAGTGACAATGACAGCCCACAAAATATGATAGAAGACATTGTCATCTATATCGAATCTATCTGTCAAGTTTCGGATGAATGACTGCAGGTTGTTAATTATGCCTCCACAGATTTTCCCCCATCAATAAACATACAAAATCGAAGTTAATATAAAGGATTTCAAAATTAAACATTACTCCTAAATGCCACACTCTGATATAAATTTCATCAACCATGTATGAGACTCTTTGAATAGATGCTTTTTGATAACATTCAATGCACTGGGAACGGACCATCATTTAACATTTTTTTTTTTTTTTTTTTTTTTTTTTTTTTTTTTAAGAAGCGGGGGAGCGGAGTAGACACAATTTGGTTCCTAGAATTGATAGGAAACCTCCTGTAGAAAATAAGAATGGAGTGCTAAGTAAACACTTATATTAGGGGACAACTCTAAGATTAGCTTAATTTTTGGTAAGGACGCATACAGCTGCACGCTAATGGTAATCCTTTTCCTTATACATATAACCCCAATGTACACTTTCTACTTATTATTGGAAATGCATTGTTTCATTTTTAATTCTGTTACATAAATATGTCTCTTTGATATGAATTTCTTGAATCTAAGTTGCTCCATTGAAAATATATTTAAAAAAAAAAAAATGGATAGATGCTATTTTTTGCACAGTAGTGTAGATCAGATTTCATTGTCTAAGAGCACAACCACAATAGGATTTGCATGCCCTGTCATACTGATATGGTGAAACGAGTCCACAAAGTACCTTTATCGATATCATTAGAAGCAGTCTGTCATTTAGAAACTTAATACTATACATTAAAAGTTTCTGCATCACTGGTCCAAAAATGAATAAGTCATCCATTGTTCTCCATTAATTTTAAGAAAAACATTTAAAACGATAATAGAATTTCAACACGACTTTTCACTATTAAGAGTTCTTGGTGTTTTTGGTTGATGAATTTTCAAGAGGAAATTACGTCATTTTTACAAAACAATGTCATTAAAATATTAAAAATTTTGAATTTAAAACGCTTTTCACAATTATAATTGCAATATTTCAAAACATTTAAGAATTTTCGATAAATATTCTACACATCCTTGTAGTGCGATCGAAAATGAATTATGTTTTCGACTATGCAAGCTAAAAGTGACACAGTCCCTCTCCCTATAATAAAATAGTTGTAAAATAAAACGTTTTTTAAACTCTGAGTGAACATAAATATGGAGTATATAAATGCCACAAAAAATTTCACTTGTAAATCTCTTGCAGTTACGTCATTACACCACAGGCGTTGTTAAAACCAGGAATTGTACATCTTTTGATGATTATTGCAAATTAATGCTTCTAAATTTTGCCTCGGCTATTTTGGCAAAAACGTTGTTCCTAACCTGTTTAGAAGAATGGAGATATGATAATATGGAAAAACCTACCTTTATAGATACATATTGTGAAGATTATCATAATATTTAATTTAACTGAAATGTTATATAAAAAAAGATGTTTTTATCGCCTTTCTGTAGACGAATATTTGTTCAAATTTCAGATAATTTTCTGCTACAGGTTAGGTAACTTTTATTGATATTGTATAAAAAAAATTAAAAACATATTACTCCCCGTTCCATTTTAATGCAACTTTGTATTGTAACAGATTTGTGTGAATAAAATTCTAAATATTCGTAATTCAATTAAAAATCTCGCAAAAAAAAAAAAAAAAAACATGGTTTGCCGTCAATTTCTGTAGATAACTTCAATGGAAAACAAGGTTGGAAAAAAAAGAATTAAATTTCCTAACGGTGTTTGGATACTTTTAGTACACGTAAAAATTATTTATTGTGCTTCTGTTCTTACCGGTTTTGGATGTGTATGAAAACAAATTCTGTTCGAAGTCTGGACATATTTAATGATTCACCCGTTCGACTAAGTTATGCCCTTTCTTTTATAAACTCTCAATATCAAATGCCCAATGAAAGAAAATCTGCAACTTTGCATTTCCCTCATCTCAGGATTAAAAACTCCTCGTAACGAATTACGCAATAGCATCCATTTGGCATGAAATTACCTGTTATCCCCATATAAAGCAAGGTATTAGAACCATTACTATGATAACTATTACCAAAAGTTTTTTGAAAAATCACCATACCTTACCATCTTATCATAAATACTTCTATAGAGTAAACATTTCTCTGACTAACCACACAATAGGGTATTTGACACCATCAACAAATAATTACCAAATGCGGCATATTTATGGTATTTAACGAAATAATAATAATGCAAGCAGTTTTAACTCGAAATAATTGCTAAAATTTTTATAAATCAAATTTTAAAAATTGCTTTACTGAGCGCCTCGTCACGTGATCAGAAACGCTTGGATAAGCTCCTCCTAGAGTGTGACGTCAATGTTGACCACATTTGTAAGCAAACAGCTTCATACGTTTATTTTAAAGCTTGATTCATCTCTTTTCCTACTATATGATAAATTATGACTATTGAAGGTAACTTTTAGGAAATATTTATTTAAAGAAGTGTTATTGGAACATTGGAAGACGGTTTTGTAAAGGTACACGTTTCGAATTTACCCAAAATAGATGTTTTGTTGGTGGGGCTCTTTTTCAAGTCAAGCTCAGAATTTTATTCTGCAGAGTTTAGAAATGTTAAAACATTTGTGTAAGTATCAACAATTCTCACAGTTCTTATAATTAGAAAAACAACAACAATAGTTTTATAGTTATAATAATCATAAAAACATTAGGATTAAAAAAAAAAAAAAAAAAAAAAAAAAAAATAGCAATTAATATAATTCGCTGAGTACTGTTAAAACGGAGTGAAAAGGAACAATTTTCAACTTTCAAAGTAAAAATAGAGTGTAATAATATCGTTAACGAACATATTTTTGATTTAGGAACGTGGGTCTTACCTTTTTCTATAATGTTCAAGCCCAAAAATGTTGGAAAAAACGTGATTTACATTTATTTTGATTTTTTTCATGTTGTTCCGCTTCACCCAGCAGAAAGGAATGAAACGGTAAATAGAAACAAGATTATCATAAACAAAATCCTTTAACCCTTTATCTACTGACGGTACTTATAAGTCCAGTCATTGTACTGCATTTCTCATGGTACTATATACTGATTTAAATGCTTTGAAACCCATAGGGACTTAGAAGTCACTTCTATGAAGTTTGTTCTTCACCTATTGAATGACAGCACAAGATTGCTTCTTTTTGGAAACATTAAATATTCAAAAGAGTTAGTACAAATTATACAAAATTTAGTAAATAAAGGGTTAACTGATGTGATTGGGTGGTTTGATCTTTTTTGGCGCAAGGGCAACACGTGGTTCATACTGCTCCAAAAAATTTGGTGAAGATCAATTTAAAATTTCAGTAACAAAGAATTGGAAAAATTAATTTAAAGTCAAAGATTAAATATTTTAGGGGGTTGGAAGCATTCTATAAAAAATGACTCGCGGTCTGTCAGACCGCATACAGTAATTAAAGGTTAATATGACAGACAAAAAATGTTTTTGTCAAAACAATTCATGTAAAAAAAAACAAATATTTTAGTTTCAAATTTACCAAAAGAAAAAAAAAATCAATATTTCAATAGTGCATCAGTACTTAAACTTAATATTGTGTAGTTAAAACATTTAAAAGAATTAAATAAAGTATTACTTGCATCAAAATGATCTTTACAGAAGTGAATCTGTAATGATTGACTGAATCTGTCTGTGGTGAAAACTAAGTTGATTATCTTCTTGCAAGATTTAACCACTTTTTTTGTATATCTGCTTTCCTGGGCACATGTGTACACAACTTTTCCGGAGTTTTAATTGAAGTACTTGTACAGTGGGGTACTGCATAATACCGATACCGGTGAGACATTTCTTGGAACGAAATCAAAAGAAAAACACATTTCGCGCTAGAAACTCACTCGCGATTGCGATGTTGTGTATGCAAGATTGACGTCACACAGACAGATGGGTTTTTGAGCAGCGTTTTAGCGGCGGGTCTTCTACCTGCATTTTAAAATGCAATTTTTAGCGTTTTGCGGCATTATTTTGAAAAAAGAAAAAATACGTGTCTTTTATTCTGTGCATACCTTTTATTTAAAACATATTTTGAAAATTTATCAAATACCCTATTATGGGAAATGACATACAGTGTTTTGCAGTTAATGAAATTGCAATTCTTGCTTGTTCCTTGATTTATACTACTTTAACAACTGTTCACTTTACATTGTGATCTATTGAAATAATTGATTGTGTCATGTAAGTTCTACTGGTAATAGATACACTTACAACATTTGTGAGATTAGCTATTGCTTATGTAAGTTCCATCTTCAGCTGGTTGTGAAAGCTGCTTTCTGTTCACGACTAACTTGGATTTTTCCTTTAGTGGTAAGGCAGAAACGACAGCTCCAATCTGTCTCCACTAAACGATTCTCCAAAGGAGATATTTCTTCCACCATTCAATATAAACACGGTCCCTTCTAGGATCAAATAAAGTGGCGATACAACAACAAGATCTGATAGTCGTTTCCGGAAACAATAAATGCAAATCGAAAACAAAGACATCAGCTCCCTCCAGACCGATCCTACTTTCCTGATTGTTATCGGCCAAGCAATTCCATGGAGAATCATCAATGTTGAAGGACGAAATCTGAGATAGCATCAGACGGGTTTCCGCATTGTCATCAAGCAATGGTAGGCATAAATGAAGGTTTTCTAAATATGTTGCATGTGCATACTTTGTATCAGAACTATAAATGTATGAAAACTTGTTGCCGAAGATGAAACTGAGCGCTTGTCCCTTCCTAGAATTATTCGTTAAGGTTATAGTCAATTAGGGTAACATTGAACCAAATTTTCAGTATTTTCTTCTTCGCACTTATGTTTTAATAGTATTTTCAGACCTAATGGCATAAAATTGAAGAATAAACCCTAAATTATATTTTAATTTACACAAATTAGTATATGCTGATGATGAAAGCACGTAACTTTGAACCACTATAAGAAGTTTAATATAAAATACCATTTTTTATTCAATCTAGGAGTACTTTGTAGGAGGAACTTTGAACTAGTAAAATTAAGTTTCTAAATATTTGAAACATCATCAGCTGCAGTTATCAACACCATAAAATTTGGATATTTTAAATAACACTAATTCATAATAACCACAAAGAATATATTAGGTAGAAACAGTGGATGGCGAATCACATGAATATAAACACATAATAAAAAACCTATTTATTATTCAGTTCAAACATATAAATAAAGTGAAAACACAATCTTCAGTTCATTCACTTAAATAGAAACTCGTTTTATCAATTAAAAATTGAAAAAATAAATTGAAAATAATAAAACTGATAATCCGCTCTTATGCTATTACTTAAGTACTATGGTGTTTGCAAGTCACAATGTGGCACAAATACAAATATTCTACTCTTAATGTTAGAAATAGTATGACAATATAAAAACAAAGTTAAAACTTCATAAAATTTCACTTTTGCATTCTTTAGATTAACAGTTTTGCATCAAAGAAAGAATCATTGATTTGGAAAACTTCTCGTGTTCTATCTGGAATAATAATTTCTGGAGATAATTTTTTAAACACGCCTAATTTTTCATACCACAGATCACCATTGATATTGGCCATTTCAAATATGCACCAGACTTCTTCATGAACCACAAAAATTCACGTTGTCTTTTAAGTCAATTTGGTCTGGGAACATTTCTCCATCGTATTGAATAATTACATGGTCGTAAGCTTTGCATATGCTATAACCAAAATCTAAAACACTTACATGCTCTGTGTATAAAATTCCTGCCTTTTTGATGGTTTGATGGGGAACCACCACTTGAACAATCCCTGATTTTTCAGTAACATTCTTCACTACAATTTCAGCAGTATAAACCTCTATCATGTCTTTATTGTCCAACTTTCATCTCCTCCGAAAATGATAGTGTAGTATATACATCATCTAGTTCAGGTTAGTTGGTTTACAACGGCCTACAGCTTAAAATGGATTCCAAACTACAACGAACATCCATGACTAACCCGGGATTCGAACGCGGCACCTTTGGCATACGGGGCCAGAATTCTAAACACAGCCATCAGGTGGGTCATCTAGTTTAGGACTTTTACTCTTGCTGTCTCCCAGGAGTTCATATGGAAGAGGACTTTAGACGATCCCCTCATGTCGTTGCTGTACATATTCCTTTACCATTTATTTTTTGTGCATAGTAATTTTTCACTTCCAAACTGAAACGCTTTTTGCAGCCATTACAGGAAGACAGATTTTTTTGTAGTTCTGTGAACAACTACTAGATCATTATTTCTAATATTTTAGGTACTTCTTGAATTCATTCCCAATATTTTCATTTTATCGGATTTTGCATACAAGGGAAGATTTCGTAAATTAAATTGCCTTTGTATGTATATAAATGTATTTAAAAGCAACCAAAAATAAATTTGAATAAATTATGAAATTATTTAATTTGAACCGGCTCAAAGTTACACGAAATATGTGGTAAAATGATAGTGCCTTGGTTTTTTATTTTTACCAAATGTTAGTAAATAAATAACCACCAGCTACTAAAAATTTTACTATTTTTAGAAAATTATATAGCTGATAAAGTGGTAAGTTGATACTTCCATAAATTAGTTGATTTACATCAACTTCAAATAAGCATTAAAATAGAACTTGCAAAAGTACTTCAGAAAAACCACTTCATTGCCAAATAAATTAAGTACTATGTTTCTAATTCATTTTCTCAACTATAGAGCAAAAAGCCAATTTCACAATCTTGCCAGCAGTTTGCAGCAGTGGATCATGAGCAGTTCTTTAAAACCAAAAATACTAAAAACTTGGAGGTGGCGCAAAGTTACACCCTATGGCTCAAAGTTACCCAGAATGACTGTACTAATGTATTTGGGTGAAAAGGTTAGTAAGCTTCAAGGCAATTAAAATATTATGTCAAGTATAGAATCTATTTTTTCATTCTTGTATTCAATAATATGGTTGGTTGTATTGGAAATTTTCTAGCATAAAAACTACACAGGAACTATATATATATAACTAAAAACTAGGAACTATACTGCGCAAAATGGTTTAAAAATGTAATAGGCAACGGTAAAACGGTTAATCCATCCATGTCCATGTTATATCTTCGATATATAACTCCGCTGTGATCTTCATGTAAATAATTATAAATTAAACTGATGTTAAAGCCACTCTGTTAATATATTTTTAAGATCATAGTGAAGTGTTACCAATATCTAACTTTCCAACGGCTTCAGATATTGCAAGAAAATGATTGGATAGCAAAAAAATAAGCGCAAAAGCTAACGAATAGTTATGGTTTACCAAAAACTTTTTTTTATTATTATCATTTTAAAAATATGTTATTTTTTTCACCTCTAAGTACATAATTAGTAATGATGTTTACAATTAAAAAAGTTAAGTTTTATTGAACAATTTATTAGCTTAACATTTAGAATATTTTTTTAACAGTGATTACTCACATTTCATTAGGTCAATTAAAAAATAATATTGAGGGAAATTGTTCGCAATATCATTCTTAATGCATTAGTCCTCCACCCAAGTTTCTAGAATATACGAATAATATTAGAATAGACATTTTTTAACTTTATAAGTAGAAAAAATAACAATTTCGAAAACTTTTATTTTTAAAAATCTGGCAAAATTTATTTTCTTTCCCAATCAATTTTAATTGAGGGTCGAAATATTTAATTGTCAATACCGATTTTATTTCTAAAATATTGTTTAAAAAAAATCGTATCAAACTTTAGTTATTTCTGTTTAAATGAATTTCCACCTGCTAAAATCACGATTCATAATGAGTTTAAAATTTTAAAATCAACTTTCAGAATAAAATAGTACTTTAAAAAAATAAAATAACTCACTAGCTATAAAATTTTGCCATTATCTAGAAATTATTTAAAATCAAAGAAACTAAAATCAGTTTTTGTGCATTTATTTGGAATGTGTACGTATACCTAAAATGTTGATTTAAAACTTACAAAACTTTGAACCCTAAAATAGAGTGCAACAAGATACTAAAAAAAATCTCATTTGAAGTTTATTTAATTATTAAAAAACATCCCGTGAAAAACATTGAATTTGTGCATGAATTTTTAGTAACCAGAAAATCTAGAAAAGAGAAACTTTGTACGAATGAAACAAACTTTATTTAAAAAGTCAACATAAACTGTTATAAAAGAGTAAACTGGAAAATGTGGCCTTATTTGTCTGAAAACTGATTAAGGGAATAAAATATTAAAGGCAATCTAATGTTTCTCTAGTTTTCAACTTAACATATACATATGCACTGCACATGTTCAACACAAAAGAGTGTCTTTCGTCTACGCATGTATTCACCAGATAATATTTCAACCAATATGAAATGATAAGGAATTATTTGTCATATTCACAAATGTCACTTTTATTAAGTGTCATACAATCGATTTTTTAATCCAACCCCCCCCCCCCTTATCCTTCCCTCTCCTGGTCACAAACAAGCCATCACGGATCGGCGGATACAAAAATAATGCGTTTGATTACACTAGCATCGATGTATCTTAACATCATGCAGCCAACTTTTATTAAGTACATTAAAGAAGTTGGCAACAAAAAAACACACAAATAGCATCAAGGTTAAATACTCGATATCCGAGTTCTGACGTCAGGGTCCACAGAAAGGACACGTTACTTAAAAGAAGAAAAAAAAGCTCTAACCGATTTCCTCATTGCCTCGCTCTCCTTCTAACTGAACATTCAAAAGCGTATAAATGGCGTCTCTTACATTAGCCTACTGGGATATTCGCGGACTTGCTGAACCTATCCGACTCCTCCTTCATTACAAGAAGGTGAAATTTAACGACAAACGGTACGACTTCCAGTCAGATGAGTGGCAGAAGGACAAGCCCAATCTAGGGCTGGACTTTCCCAACTTGCCCTACCTCTTGGATGGAGATGTCAAGATCACCCAGAGTACCACTATCCTGAGGTACCTAGCTGAGAAGTACCAGCTGGATGGTACTACCCCTAAGGAAAAGCTGCAGGTGTCGATGCTGGAGCAGCAAATAGATGATTTGAGATGGAAAATGTTCGACGTGATAATCGCTCCTGATCTTAAGAAAGCAAAAGAAGAGTTTGCCAAGAGTTCTCCTGAGCAGCTCAAGTTGATGGAGACATTCCTTGGGGATAAGAAGTTCCTCGTCGGGGAAAGTGTCACTTACGCTGATTTTATGTTTTCTGAGGCTTACGATTTCTACAGGTATTTCATCCCTGAGGTTTGTAAGGATTTCTCAATTTTGAAGGCATACCAGCAAAGGGTTTATGGATTACCTGAATTGCAAAACTACTTCAATTCGCCTGCTTACAAGAGGTGGCCGCTTTTTGCACCCATGGCTAAGTTTGGAGGAGGAGGAGAGGAACCAGAGCGCGATTAATCGACTTTAAAAATTGTGAACATGCTAAACAAGCAGATATAGTCGATATTCTCTTTGTAGTTTAAAATTAGAATTGAACTAAAGATATTCCTTCCTTAATATGTGTTATATTTGCAATCCATATAAGAAAAAGTGCTTTAAATTATGGAAAAAATTTCATCCTTTACTTAACAGTATTGTGAATAATATTATATGTTAAAGTTAAAGTTACCATTAATTTTTTCTAAATACCCTCGACGGTAGTTATTGACTAAATTTTTGATGAATTATATCACAAGAAGACTACTTTTATTCTGCATCCAAGCAAGCAACTTTTTATTATAATGTCAGTGTTTTAACTAAAAAGCAATAACACACCGACGTTACTTTTAAATTCGAGATATTGACTTTCCATACTATACTTTCCCACAACCAACCACGAAAGAGTATCAGTTCTACCAGTTATGTGGACTTCTTAAGTGATGAATATTAATTAATCAACATTTTCAAACAAATGGGAACTCCAAGATTTAGTTGTGGTGTGTACTACAAAACGTTGTATTGTTGAAATCACTGTAGTTTTACTTAGACATAATATAGAATAACATTTATAAGGAGAACTTTGTTTATAAAGTTTAAATCTAGAAAATACACTTTCAAGTAATTAATTTAAATATATTACTTTGCTTCCTTAATATGTGTTACATTTTATTATCTGAATATTAGTTCTACTGTCATAAGTTAAAAAGCCCCAAATCCCCCCCCCCCCCCAAAAAAAAATGCATATTTTGAGGCTTTCGTGTTCGTCCTTTTAAATTACATATTTTAATTGTTGTATAGGTTTGTATGATTTAAGAACTTGAGTAATTTATGAAATAAAAAAATTATTTTCTAATGACTAATAAAAAAACGAGTTAAAATATGCATTTGAATTGTTTTGGATTCAGACACTAACCTTTTTACTGAAGATGGCAAAGTTTCGCAACATAAAACTATCATAATATGTTTTACTGCAGAATTTGCCATAAAGTGGTAAGTAAAATATGAAATGTAAAATTTGCTTCATTTTGAATTAATGCTATACTTATACCTATGTAATCTAAGTTTTTAGGCAGCAAATGTCGAGTTTTTTTTCCCCTTTTTTTTTTCAATAACGTACTTTTAAATTCGAATAAGTTTATTCTAAAACTTAGTCCACTTTTAAAAGGTACAAGTATTTGACGCCACATAAGTCAAATTGTCTGTAGAGGAGAATGGGGCACCTTGAACATAGGGACACTATGAACCACTGACATATTTTCTTTTAGTTATACTTTCTTATATTATATCTCACCAAAGTACTATAAAATAGAACTAAGCATATTATTCATGTAAAGGATTGTTTATTTCCCTTGCTTGTTTTCATTTTAGAAGGTTCGGTTTAAAATCTACAAATGAAAGTAACATTAAACAGTTTATTTTCGCTCTTAGATGAATGTGCTTTTAATTAGTTTCTTTTACTAAACGGTTTGTAATGTTCTAGATAATGATTTTTGTCATAGTTTTAAATCTAAATGTTACATCATAAATTAGTCAAATTAAGTATTTTAAAATGGCAAATGGAGTACATTGAACCACAAGAAATTGGGCAGTTAGAACCTATGTTCAACCTAACCCATAGTAAAAGTTATATTTGTTTGATGAATTGTCAAAAATAATATTTATATATTTGATTTATGAACTTTAAATTTTAAGATAGGAATATAGTATTTAAATATTAAACTAAAACTAAACGTGAAACATCGCAACAACTTTCAGTTACACTTCTATAATGACGTGTATTAGTGCTACTTACTGTTTTTATATTTTTATATAAAATGGCCAGTTCGGCGATATTTTTGGCAATAATTCTTATATGACTCCGGAAAAAAGGAAAAAAGGAAGAAAAAAAAAAAAAACAATTTTGGCAATATACTTTTTGATAATTCTTACATTATCCTGCTTGTATGTGAAATAGAGTAGAGGAGAAAAACGGTCATTCATGAGCGATACTCAAGTTTTTACACCTTTATTGCATTGTTACGGGAATTTGGAAGGGATGATGTTTAGAACATCTTAAAAGGCATCAACTACAGAGATTTTGATCAAAATCATTAGAGCCGTTTTTTAGCAATTACCCAAAAGCATGATGTTTTGAATGACAGCTATCTTACACGCATGCGGAATTTGACGAAAATCTTATTGGTAGGTTCCATGGCAACCACTAACGCAGACACATTTTCAATACCATTTTTTTGCAGTTAGATTGTTCCAAAACGAGGAAAAATGCAAAAAAATAAATAAATCCGTAAACAATACTTTCCTTCCCCTGTGTAAATATACCGGTAATTGAAAGTAATAATAATGAGTTTAAATATAGGAGCGTTTCATTTTAATTCAGTTTAATATAGATAAATTTAAAATCTTAAGTTGAATATCAAACCTAAATCAAAGCATTTTGATAATAATAGATTTGATGCTTTTACAAAGCTATCACAAAATATCATTAATTTTTAATTATTAAATGTGTAAGAGAAGGCTAGTGTTTCAATTAGAATAATGAATAATAAACCCCTTTTTCACCATTACTTTCACCTGTACTGATACAAGAAATGTTCATATTAATTAATCAAGAATAAATAAACTTTGGAGCATAAAATGAACTTTAATATGCAAATCAGGCAAGATAGTTCGTAAGATGAGGCTAAAAACAATTGTTTTGTTTGACGATTCAAGTGACGAAAACGTCAAATTTGAAGACGATACAACAGGCCTCCGCAACATGATTTCTAAACAGACAGAAAATGGTGATTTTATTTTAATTGCTTTTAACACCATTAAATTCTAAACAGAAAACCCTTCATTATGTCGAAAAATAATTAATTTAAGAAAAGAAGATGACCAACTGATACATGAAGTTCATTTTTATCAATCTAAACTGACTGAATTTTTTTAAGCCAGACGTAGAAGATAAAAATTACACAAAAAGAAATAACATTGTGATGTGCCTTTCCAAACCAAAGGCAACCGCTACCCCTAAGAGGATTTGATAAAGATAACATTTTAGTACTGACATTAATTATTATAATTGTCAGTAGATGTGTTCCTAAGTGTCCATTGAAAGTGTTCATACTGTGTTCAGTGTCAATCCTAAATCCTAAGAGTTCAGTGAAAGGATATTATTTCACATGGGCTCAACATGGACCCTATGGAAGTTCAAACTTCCCCACCCAAAGATGCACCTTGATCCACTTCATATAATATTTTTTTAATTTATTTTCTCTTTATTATTGTTGCAGTAATTAATTGTAATTTTAGTATTCATTAACTGATATAATAAAAAAGTTTCTTTTTAAATATATAAAATTTTTCATATATTTCATTAGGTTTAAATGCATTTGCATTAATGTTTAGAAAATGTTCAACGGGGCCGACTCTCTCTTACCTTTCCTTATTGAAAATTAAATAGCAAATAAAAATGTCACAATTATCTCTATTTTT
Organism: Linyphia triangularis; assembly: GCA_963978545.1. Classification (NCBI taxonomy): domain Eukaryota; kingdom Metazoa; phylum Arthropoda; class Arachnida; order Araneae; family Linyphiidae; genus Linyphia; species Linyphia triangularis. The sequence continues at coordinate 42,965,049 of OZ021731.1, forward strand.
TCAAGGATTATAAAAAACATTAGCTTTTTCTAGCACTTTTAAGAACTTGAAATGAATAATGAACTTTTCAAGTAGTTTTTAAAGTTTACAATGTTTAGTAGGAAATATTTTGCATGACATTTTTATTTATAAATAAAAGTAAACACACATCAAAGTCCAAAATCTACTTTTGCCCCTTCCCTAAGAAATATCTGAAATGAAGTGCTCTTTCGCACAATCTTTAAAATCTTTGGCTTAAATAACATGTCTCTTTTCTATCTTGTCGATTATATTTTTTTCCAGAAAATTCATCATTGGCACCGCACGGGGAGGATCAAGGAAGTGCACTTGCAACCCTCCGTCTGCGCCCCTAGCTTTTTAAAATAAAAACAAAGTGAAGTAGTAAAATTCAAAATAAATAATATAACCTATAAAAACAAAGTTTTTAATATAAATCCTTTATTTGCATTAGCATTTTTTTTTTATTCATAAACGTAACGCCGATTCTGTTGTCAGCGTGTGCTTGGTATTTGCATTTAATTCTAAATATTAAAAACATCTCTATCAGCAAAATATGCGGTGAACTACGTTTCAAAGTTTATTTATTCATATTGATTGTGAATTTATACATTCACGTTCAAATACCATTTATTTATTTTGATTAAAACAATTTTCACAACAGGAAAGAGTTTCAACAATGACCGGTTAAAATTCATTCACGCAACGTTGAATTGACTGGACCACACACCATAATAAATTTATGCAATCACATCTAATTACCATTTATTTATTGTGATTAAAATAATTTGGGAAACAGGAAAGAGTTTAAACTATAATCGGTTAAATCGGGTTTATTAATATTCCAAAATGCTTATAGAAACGTATGTTAAAATGAACTTTTAGTGAGAATGACAGCCCCAAAAATTTGATAGAAAGCATTGTCATCGACACCGAATCTCTCTACCGAGTTTCAGTCCGATTGGATTACGTCAAGTGGGTTAATTAGGCCTCCGCAGATTTGCCCTACAGCGACAAACATATCCACCCATCCACACACAAACACAAAGTCGAATTTAATATAAAGGCTTTGAAAAGAATATCAGATTTAAATTATTTACTTGAAAACATACAATTAATCCTTAGTTAATAAATAATATTTCTGTATGAAATCCAATAATCATTTTTAAATTAAAAACTTTACCCACCTTACCCCCCCCCCCCCCCATCCCTCTATAAGTAATCTGCACCTTCCTTATGAATAAGCCCATGCAATTCCTTCTTTATTGGTTATTGCTTATACAATCGCCATGCTGGTAAAATGAAACGTCACGACTCCTGTATAAACTATAGAAAGATGTTCTTGTCATACAACCTGTTGCAACGCATACAAAATGTACTCGTGTTGCTCGACCACTTCTAAGACCTATTTTCCTATCGTTATACATTTTTACTTGTGTACGTATTATGCAAGAACTTATCTCATCTCCTTAGACAGGTCATTTAATGGTCCGAATCCAGCTAAGCGGTTCATGCTACTTATAAACTCTCTAAATTATGAGTTTTCTATATCAATTGCAGTATTTTTGTTCCTTGTTGAAATATTAATACATTTATTTACGGTTTTTACTAAAAGAAAGATTGAACCCTTTTTTTATTTGCACAAATATTATCATTACTACATGTTATTTAATTACATTTGTATGCCAAATTTGTTAAATATTTCTTAGTGTCATGAGCAATAATTAAAACTATGAATGAAATTAATTACTTAAATTCATCTAGAACAAAAAGCCTGTTCTCTAAAAATTTCTAGCAAAAGTATTAAACGGTTCATTGAGAATCTTGCATGCTACATAAATTTTCTTAAAAAAAATTTAAAATATTGAATTTTAAAATGCAGTTTCAATTCACGGATACTGTTATGTTTGCTTTTCTTTTTACTTTCAATTACCCATATGTAACACATATTGTAATGAAACTATAGTTATTGGTCAACAACAAAAAATGCGATTTTTTTTTTTTGCATTCCTCCACGTTTTGGAACATCCTGATCTCCAAAAAATGTTCTAGAAAAAATGTGTGTGTGTGTCTATGGTCAGAATAACTCTCGAACAAATTTATCTACGATGTTCAAATTTCATGTGCAGGTTGGTGGAAGCAATGCGATCTACCATAAAGGGTTTCGTCAAAATCGTGCATGCGCATAAGGTAGCTGCCATTGAAAAAATCATGTTTTTCAGTAAATGCTAAAAAACGGCTTTAATAATTTTGTTCAAAATCGCTGTGGTAATGTCTCTTAAGGTGTTATAAACATCCCCACCTCCGAAATTCCCGTAAAAATGCTTTAATGGCGAAAAAGTTGAAAAGCGAATGCCTTCAACACAGAGTTCTCTTTCCTTGCTCATACCTCATTAACGATCGTTTTCTGTTCTCTCCACAGTTTCACTTATGATAAAAGGTATAGCAAGTGTAGATTTGGACATTTAACTTAAGAATCACACCTTATTGTAAAAATTACATTGTTTATTTAAAACTATTTAAAAAGATTAACTTAAAATTTGAAAGATAAAATGAATGAGTTCTGGGATAAAGCATAGTCGGGAGAAAAGTGTCATTTTCCTCCGAAGTTCGTTTTTGTGTTTTTGCTAACTCGGCCCCTCAACCGTCTCGTCTTCTAATTCAGGGACTCTATTGGTGCGAGGACATTTTCACTAACTAAAACTTTTAGAATCCATGATTTTGCGAACCAAAATATTTTAGTTTGGTTCTTGTAGCAAGTTTGATGAACTGATGAAATGCATGTCACCACAAGGGTAATTAATATAAGGATTATCGATAGGTATATCACAAAAAATCACCATTGTAGAGATTTTTTTTTCTTGCGTAAATATTATTGCCAAAAATAACGCCAAATTGGCCATTTTTATTCAAATGAGAGAAAATAAGAAAATGAGAAAATAGTAACACAATGTCAAATTTTACTGCAATTACCAATGTTATATAGTGTAATTGAAAGTTGTGCGCGATGTTCCACACCCCTCGTTTTAATTAACTCAGGTAGTTTTTGTAATATGGACTAATTTTTTTCTTCTAAATAATCAGCAGAAATCGGTAAAAAAATTATATATGTTCCAAAAAATCGAAATTTTTTGAATTTCAAAGGTAGTGTGACTCTTTACAAAAAAGTTTCATTCTTTAAACTTTGCAATTAATTTTCGAACAGTGGTCAATGTAACTTTTTTTATTATTTTTAAAATCGTGTAAATTATAAATTATTACACAGCTGGATTATTCCACATCAAATCGACCAGAAAAAACGGATTACGACACCCACCCTCTCCGATTTTCTGAAATTAGGCATGAACCTTTTTTGTATGGGTTATTAAGAGAAATCACGAATAACTTTTTGATATTTCTATTGGTTGAAATTTTACAATGGATTTTTTTACGTTTCACGCACGAGAAAGGACAATGTAATGTCATATAGAATAAAATAATCAATTTTTCCATTTGAACGTTTTTTTTTTGTTTTTTTTCTCATTTAAAAATATCGCCAAATTGGCCATTTTTATTCAAATGAGAAAATAAGAAAATGGCTCGTAACACCATGTCAGATTTTACTGCAGTGACTAACGTTATATATTGTAAATGAAAGTTGTGCGATGTTCCACGCCCCTAGCTTATCAATGAGTGATGATTTTGTGTGTCTTTATCAATAAAAGAGTCATTAAGTGTCGCTAGTAACGTTTGAGTTGGTAATTATGTTTATTGCTTTTAAGGAATGTGAGGGGGGGGGGGGGCTGAAAGGATATTGTTTACCACAAAATTAAGAACCCATTACGTTTATTTAAGTTTCATTGTTTGAATATGAAAAAAAAAATGACTCACAATAGACACACACACCAATTAGTTGATGAATGTCAAATTGAATTGCAAAGAGAGTTTCATAGATTGCTGTAGCTTATTCACTATTAAATTGACTACATATAAGAGGCTTATAATTAATATGACTACATAAACATAGGATCACAGGTGCAAGCGGAAATTTTAATGTTAAGAAAACAAAATTTTCAAATATTATCAATAAAATTACAAAATTTCAATCAGAAAGGAAAACTAATATTACTTTAACTCTTCAAAAAGTAAAATTTCCCGAAAAAATGCAATGTTTTATTACTTTTGTATAGTTTTATAACTTTCAATTACCCAAATGTATACATAGGGTAATGTAAGTATAGTATTCGATCAAAAAGGAAATTTCTATTTTTTTGCATTTTTCCACGTTTTGGAACATCCTGATTTCAAAAAAGGGATTTAGAAAAGCTAGGGGTGTGGAACATCGCACAATTTACTGACATGGATTTGTGTCATCTATCGAATTTACATTTTTATCATTCATTTAGTAAAAATGAACAGTTCGGCGATATTTTTTGCGATAATTCTTGTATAAGTCTTAAAAAAAAAAAAAAAAAAAAAAACTCACACCTCTTCACCAAAATGATGATTTTGGGAGTATACTTATCGATAATTCTATATTTTCCTTTCTTGTAAGTGAAATTGAGAAAAGAGGAAAAAACGATCGTTGATGAGGTATGCTCACGGATAGAGAACTCTGTGTTAAAGGCATTCGTTTTTCAACTTTTTACTCCATCAAATCATTTTTTACGGGAATTTTGGATGTGGCGATGTTTAGAACACCTTAAGAGACATTACCATAGGTATTTTTTTTTTTATCAAAATCGTTAGAGTCGTTTGTTAGCAATTACTAAAAAACATGATTTTTTTCAATGGCAACTACCCTATGCGCATGCGCGATTTTGACGAAAACCAATTTGGTAGGTCCTTGTGCCTTCACCAACCCGCATACCAAATTTGAACATCTTAGGTCAATTTGTTCGGGAGTTATGCCTGACGACGTACACATTCGCTATATATTTACAGCCAACTTTCACGAAAATCAAATTTCTTGAAAAAGTCAATTGTACGAATATTAATGCACTCAATTCATTTACTTAGTATTTGTCGTGTAAGTACTATCACTTAACTACAGCATTTTACATTGCCTTTTTGTTCTTTATTAAAATAACACCCTCTAAATATGCAGTTTTGTATCTAACGAATACATATTTTTTTAGGGTTTTATTTTCTTTTATAATTTCAAAGAGGGCACGTCATAAAACTTAAAATTTTTTTTTTTTTTTTTATTTTTTTTATTTACCCAAAATGTAGATATATACAATTCTACCCCTACGTTTATTTTCTAAAATTCCTGCATGTTCTCAATGTCTTGTGTTTATAATTACAAACAGTGAAAGAAGTGGAAACTAATATAAACCATTTCCTTAAGTATTATCAAAGTAAATTGCAACAATAATCAAAAACTTAATATGTTTGGTTTAAAAAAACTCCCGTTTATACGCTTCAAGAAAAGTCACTGCTTAGTGCTTACACATAATGACTAATGAAAAAAAACCAATTAGTCGGTTTATATGTTCAAAGACTTATTTTTTAGCACAATTACAGTTAATCAGCCCGTGACCTACAACTAAACTTGAATTTTGAACTACAAAAAACGTCCATGCCTAACCCAGGGTTCGAACCTTTGGAGAAAACAATTTTGTAAAATCAAGTTCAACACTAACTTTTGATAGATATTACGAAATACTTCATATTTAAAAAAGAAACAAAAGTTAACTAATTTTATACAGTTCAAAAAATTCAAAAATTTTAACTGTTGAGAAAATACCAAAAATATATAAATGTATGCTTCGGATATTTTTTAAAATTTGCAATTAAACAAATTCGATAAAAAAAAGTAACGATAGCCGTTTAAAGATGAAAATAAAAAACTAAGAATAAAACTTCTCAAGGTATAAAAATTTACTGATAAGCAATAAACACTCTATAAAGAAAGACATAAAAACATTCAGATTTAAAACTGCTAAGTCATTCCACAAAAGAGAGAGAGAATCGTTCCCAAGTCGATTATATTCATAATCTTGCATTGCTTATCTTGAACGTCCTTGGTCTGGAGTGATTGCAACACGCCGGCTCAACTTAAACAGGCTTCATTGAATCAATGTCAAGGATTAAGTAATAAATTTAGATGACACTGAATAAAATCGTCATACATGACGTCATAAGCGGCGATGAATAGGACTGCATAAAAACTCATCTGCACGTGCATTTATCGCTTCTTCTCAGGGCAGCATTCGAATAGATCAGTTCTAACGCAAAATGGCGAAAATCACTTTTGGGTACTGGGACCTTCGCGGGCTAGCAGAGCCGATCAGGTACCTTCTCCACCACAAGAAGGTCAATTTCGAAGACAAACGGTACAGCTTTGATGACGACGAATGGACCAAAGAAAAATTCAACCTGGGTTTGGACTTCCCCAACTTGCCCTACCTCTTCGACGGCGATGTCAAGATTACTCAGAGCACTACCATCCTGCGTTACCTTGCACACAAGTACAACTTGGAAGGGAACACCCCACAGGAGAAGATCCGAGTGTCCCTGGCAGAACAGCAACTGACCGATATGCGTTCTAATTGGGGGAGGACCGTCTACAACCCAGATTTCGAGAACCTGAAGGCTGACTTCGTGAAGAATGTTCCCGCCCAGTTCAAACTGTTCGAGACCTTCCTCGGTGATAGAAAGTTCCTCAGCGGGGACAGTCTCACCTATGTCGATTTCATGCTGTCCGAGATCTTCGACTTCCATTTGTATTTGATTCCCGAGCTTGCCAAGGAGTTCCCGAAGTTGAAGGCCCACCACGAGAGGATAGTGAATTTACCTGGAGTAAAGGAATACCTGAAGTCGCCGACTTTCAAGCGATGGCCGATTAACGGCCGAAGTGCCAAGTTTGGTGGTTCGGGAGAAGAACCAAAACGAGGCTGAGTTTATCAGGGTAACAGACTAATCTTGTTAACTGACTTTTAAAAATTCAAATTTGATTAAGTTTCCATTTGACTTAAGTCGTCCCACTTCTTCGTTTGTTACTCGCCTTGTTGTTATTAAGCTTGCAAGAAAAGACAGTCAACTGATATATAGGAGTCACAAATTTAACTACTAGTGATTTAGTGCCACATTCTTCTGAAGTAAAATTGAATTGTACTATCCTGAAATTTTTATTTGAACAATAATTGAACTGGATCCTTAAAGTTGACATTTAGACTATGCTTTTGAACCAAATGTTGAAACTTTATTCTACAATATAGTATTTGAGTATTTTCAAAATGCTTCTTTGAATTAAATGAAATGTAAACTAATTACAATTGAAAAGTCTTTCAACCTGATTTCAATTCAAATAAATTTTCTTTTCGTTATTTGCTTGTCTTAAATTGGGTGAGTACAATGTTATTTTATATTTATGTTGTCTTTTAGAATGTCTGCAGAATTGTGTTACTTGTTGATTTGACTGGGTGGGGAATAAGTTTTTTTTTTCCCCCCTTTTCCCTTTTAAAAAGTTTTTTGTTATTTCAAAAAGGAATGATTAAAGTATGTCATGATGATCCCTTGTAAGTCATGGGTGTTTGTAAATGTATGTTGGCTTGTAAAATGACGAATGTTTCTGCGCATTATAGCCCTCGTGTTGCTGACAACGTCAGATAACCTGAAAGCAATCAATCAAATGACCTGTATGTATGGATTCCCGTTCAAATGACCTGTATGTATATTTCAGCAATTAAATTCAATCGTCTTGGTAGGCAGGGCAACAATTTGTTCCACAATTTTAATTGGTTTTATTTATAGAATTTGTATGACTATACCATATATTTTTTTAACTATGCGGTTTCATTTAAAGGTAGATATTCATTGAATTTATAATTCCATCATATGGTTAACAAATCAGTCGTATATTTAAATAATTACGAGAAAATATTGAATAAAAATAATTGGTTCTGATGTTAAATAAAGCTAAAATTATTTAAAGTAAAACTTTTATTGCAAAGTATAAAAATTGTTATGTCATACCTATCTGGAAAAGAGTTTAAATATGAAATTAGTTTAAAGTATCTGGTTACTACTAAAGAATTATACGAAATATACCAAAAAATTATCTAAATATAAATAAACCTTTATTGAGCGTACTTATTATTTATAAATAGAAATCCTGTTAGAGAGGAAAAAATTTGATAACTATATATTATCAGAAAAGTTATGACATTCTAAAATTATGTCATTATAATAAGTTTTCGTATCTCAGCAAACAATTATTTTCAATCTTATATTTTTACTAAAACTTACTGCCGCTCCACCACTGCTCAATTAACCTTTTAGCTTCTTAGGAATGTATATCAGTGAAACTTCTTTTACTGTTATCTTAATTATAATTTCAGATAATTCGAGTAAAAGATAATCAATTCTTCAAATCAATTATTTGTAAATTTTGTCGCATCTTTTTGGCCGTAATATTTGTGACTCAAATAATTTTAACCAAATAAAAAAAAAAAAGTTTAAGCAGCATACGTTAAACAATTCTGCATAATTTAATGTATCATTTAAGCCATTCATTAATATAATTGCTTGGAAGTAACAAAATGATTTCAGTGATTAGTTAAAAATGTGTGATTTGGGAGTAAAGGTAAAATGTTTTGAAGACGAAAGAGAAGATACTTTAGAAAAGGATTTTCTTTTTTATAAAAAAAAGAGAAAATAGTAAATATCATGAATCTCTATAACAAGAAAAACGTTTCGGCTTAAGATCACTGAAAAGAAAACGAACATGAAGTAACAGTAAACCTGATGGCTGTGGGGTTAGCTCTCTGACCTCGCATGCCAAAGGTACCAGGTTCGAATCCTGGGATAGGCATGGATATTCGTTGTGGTTCTGTTGGTTGTTTTCAGATTATCTGGTTCCGTCAGCAAAACAAGGGCTATAATGCGCCGGAACATTCATCATTAGACAAGCCCAACATACATTTACAAACACCCATGCCTTACACGGGACTCGAACCCGCAACCTCCCGATCTAGAAGCTAGTATGCTAACCACTATACCGTTTGGTCGGCGTGTTGTGGTTCGGGATCTATTAAGTTAAGCTGCAGGTCCCGGCCTATTAGCCGTTATTGTGCACAAAAATAGGTCATTGAGCGTATAAACAAACCAAACCAAACATGAAGTAACTAGTTTTACAATCCAAAGTCTCGAACTACAACTTAATCTAAAAAAATTAAATTGAAATCAACTTCTTAAACTTTCACATTACTTATTTACTTATAAAATAATAAGCCATGAAGTAAGATATTATCTAAAAGTTTTTCGTTAAACATAGTATGCAAGATTTAAAACTTTTTATTTCTTTTGAATTTTCTTATAAATAAATCCTCAGGAGAAATGTTATAGATAATTGAGATTAATTTATTCGTTTATTTAAATCATTTACATTGAATTTACATTGCAAAATTTTAGGTAAAAGAGTAACTTATTTAAGTGATTTGTAACTCGAATTGAATCTTCACTAAGGTGTGAACTCTACGAAGAAAGCCGACCAAACGGTATAGTGGTTAGCGTGTTAGCTTCTAAACTGCGAGGTTGCGGGTTCGAGTCTCCCGTGTTTGGCATGGATGTTTGTAAATGTATGTTGGCTTGTCTAATGACGAATGTTTCGGAGCATTATAGCCCTCGTGTTGCTGACGGCGCCAGATAATCTTAAAACAACCAACCAACCTACGAAGAAAACCAACAATTGCATGAAATTGACTTTTTTGCCATCAAAACTTTATAGAATGTATTGTCCACGACAATGTTTATCTGCTAAGTTTCAGTTTGATTGGACTACGGAAAGTTGATAAATTAGTCCTCTGAAACATTAATAGAAGTCAAGTTTCTATTATTGCTTCAAAGTCGCCCACTTTCAGTTGTTCAATAAAAATGAAACTTGTCAGATATACTCGTTGTTTTGACAGCACCTAAACTTTGATTGCAAATCTTATCATCCACTACGAATCTATCTGCCAAGTTTCAGCTCAAATGGATAATGTCAAGTAGGTTAATTAGCCGTCCGCTGATTTGAAAACAAATAAACTCACACAAACAAAATCAAGTTTATATAAAGGATTTAACCATGCCATATAATTTGAAGAAACAGCATTTGAAAATATGATAAAAGAAAATAACATCTTCATGGCATGATAGTTATTTCCAACTTGGTTCACTTTTAAAAGATGCAAATATTTGACACCAGAGAATAGAAATTGTCGATACCTTTCCTCATTGAAAATTTAAGAGTGGCAGGTTGTCAAATAAAAAAAAGAGTACTCATTATTTGTCAAGTTATGACTTACTGGCTATCAGATATAGTTCATCTGATTGAAACTCGATTTTCGAACATTTTCGGTCATTTTTCTCTCGGCAGACTAGTATACTCATATTCTAATACAATTCCTCTACATCTATAAAAAATTAAGAATGATGTTTGTTAAGATACGTAAATTTAGTTGCCTCTCAGTCTAACTGCCCTCTATGTGTTGTCTTTCCAGCAAATTCGCTTGACATGTTTAAAGAGGACTCCCCGTGTAAGGCATGAGTGTTTGTAATTATATATTGGCTTGTCAAATGACGAATGTTTCGGCGCATTACAGCCCTCATGTTGCTGACGGCGCCAGATAATCTGAAAACAATCAACCAATCAAAGAGGACTCCATTTTCTTCCCCAAATTATTATAATTATTATTATTATTTTTTTTTAATTTTCACTTTCTAAATTCTTATTACCATCTCTTAAACATGTTTGTAAATACACCATGTGATTTCGCAATGATTCAGAGTTTCACGGAGAAAGTTTTTAACATTATCACTTATGATGTTGTTGAATGGATATGATGTAGGTAAAAGGTATGCAGTTATTATGATCACGATAGGCTTATACACATAATGCATTTTGTATGTTGTCCTGAAGAATTTCGAATGAATGAGGAGTCTTTTGAAAAGTTGATTAAAAGAGAAAGATAATAATCAATAACTATTATACAAAAACACGGCTAACGGTTATAATAAAACGTGAGTGGTGACAGGAGAATGACAAAGCACGAGGGTTCATAGGATGTTAAGTACTATATATTTCACATTAGTCTTGTATTTTTATTCGTTTATCGAAAACTTCTTCTTGGATGTATTGTTTCTTTAATTGAAATCAAATTATATTTTAACTAATACTTTTTATAATTCCTCAGCATAGCTTGGCCCTAGCGTTGCCCTTGCGCCAGTAAATTTCAACAAACCAACCAACCTTATAATTTCGTGTTTTTTTTTAATTTTTTTTTATTCCCCCCCCCCCCCCTTTAAATATGTCCATTTTATGAAAAAGCTGCTGTAACTAACCTAAAATAAAAATAAAAATTTGTAAAAAAAATAATCTACAAACGTTAGTTTACAATTTCAAAATTCTAATGAATGTGGTAATGTAAAATGTAATGCTTGATAAACAATTTTAACCAACTGACATAAACTATATCAACAATATAGGATTTTACAGGTTCGCAGTCGATCACGTGGCAGCTTGCGGAATGTTGTGTTTATGAAGGGTCAATTACACGGGGCGAGTTTACTAGCTACTAGTCGGCTAGTTTAGTCGCCGGCGAGTCAGAGAGTGTGCTAGTTGACGATGATACTAAAAGCTTCCAAAACGCTCACTAGCTGGTGTGTAGAAACCAGGTAATGTTCTGAGGCTCCGTTCCTTGGCACCGACTGCCGAATTAGCAACTCTGATGACACACTGCTAATTTACTAGATAACTCGCTCAAACATAGGCGAGTAGCTAGTAAAGTAGCGTGATTGGATGACACGGAGATAGTTTACTATCAACTAGTAAACTAGCCGTCTAGTAACTAGTAAACTAGCCGTCTAGTAACTAGTAAACTCGCCCCGTGTAATTGACCATTGAAGGAGCAGTAACGTGCCATCGAGTGATGTAGTTTAGTTTGTACAGTTCCAAGTGTCTATTTCTACCACGCTTATCGCAACTAAATACTCCTCGTAATTTTGAATTAAGTTAAAATTATGAGGCCCCAACCTAATTGCGCATATCTTTCTCACAAACCACACCACACCAATGAGCGGACATTAAGATCACTTCCTATTTAATGGGCAGCATGCTCCATTATAACACACATTAGTATTTGGCAGGGCATGACCGAACCCACGATATACCGATTATAAGCTCTGTGCTGTCTTCCGGACTCCACATGAACAAGCAAAAGATGTCTAATGAAATATTCCTTCAATAGAAAATAAATCCCAAGTGACTTCCGATAACTCGAAGAATTTGGTCAATCCCTTGAACTTCGAGTTATCGCGAGTTGACAGTATAATGTTTTGTCAAAGTCTCAGAATTTTTTTTATCCTACAGTAAATAGAATTCACTGAGCTATTTTTCTATTTTTTAAGCTAGAATTTTCTTAGTGTTTTTTTTTTTTTTTTTTTTTAATACTACACCGCCTTCTTTTAAATCCAAGGCCAAAAAGATAATAATTTGTATAGCATATCAAAGCGCGTGCTACCATAAATGTAACAAGTATAAAAATCGATAAGATAATAGCAGTTACAAATAAGAAAACTTTAAAACCACAAAGCAGAGGTAACATCAAAAATCTTATTTCTTATCCAAAATTGATATTAGATTACATTATCAGAAGAGTTTACCCTCCGTGAAGTTTTAAGAGGAAGGTCGAACAACCTTAGCATTCACCGCTTATCGCAATTCGTGAAAGAAGTTACAAAACAATCAATCAAGGAAAAAAAAAATGGCATTGAAAGTTAAATAGCAGAAGAACTGACGTTCGTGTAAAAAAAAAAAAAAAAGATAGGAAGCGTTGCGTAACTGAAAGAATATTCTAACGCAACTTCCTTGTTGCTTCGCAGTCACTGCTTTGTACCTGCAGACTAGAGAGACAAAAAAATGGCACCTCTGACACTGGGCTACTGGGACATTCGCGGACTGGCCGAACCTATCCGATTCCTCCTCCATTATAAGAAGGTCAAATTCAACGACAAGCGGTACGACTTCAAGTCGGGTGAGTGGCAGAAGGACAAGTTCAACCTGGGGTTGGACTTTCCCAACTTGCCCTACCTCTTCGATGGAGATGTCAAGATCACCCAGAGTACCACCATCCTGAGGTACCTGGCCGAAAAATACCAGCTGGATGGTACAACCCCGAAGGAAAAGTTACAAGCGTCTCTGGTAGAGCAGCAGATAGTCGACTTGAGATGGATGCTGATCAGGAGTTGCGTCTTCGAGCCGGATCTGGAGAAGGCCAGAGCCGAGTTTTCAAAGGTTGCTCATGTGCAGCTCAAACTCATGGAGAAATTCCTTGGTGACAGGAAGTTTCTGGTCGGCAACAACATCACTTATGTCGATTTCTTGTTTTCTGAGACTTATGATTTCTTCAGGTACTTTGTTCCCGAGGTGTGCAAGGAGTTTCCAACTCTGAAGGCCCATCAGGGAAGAGTGGTTGGATTGCCCGAGTTGCAGGAGTACTTAAATGGTCCTACTTATGTGAGATGGCCTGTTTTTGGACCCATCGCTAAGTTTGGCGGTGGTGGTGAGGAACCAGAAAGAGACTAACGTGCTTAAACAATTTTGTGAATTCATTTACTAATTGCTAAAGAATTTTGAAATGCTCAACTATTATATAGACTTTCTGACTTAAAGCTGACTATAATTTGCAAAAGTTATTATTTTTGAATTATAATGTTGCTCTCCTCATCATTGTTGTCTAAATTAATGTATTTTACATTTCAAGATTTAAATCAATCATGCATTCAATCCTTCTACCATTCAATGTCATTAAAATTTGTATGTCAGGAAAACTTCTAATTTTAAAACAGGAAATAATTTAAGAAGAATACGTTTTTTAAAATCTGTATGTTTATGCTATTTCTTTATTATGGTAAATAATAAGCTTTTAGTATGTATGAATTACTGTTTATTTATTTGCATTTGATAGGTTTCACTTCAAAAAATGTAATGTGTTATAAGCTATATATGTCTCATATAATTTAAGTTTTAAAACAGTTATACACATGATTTATAATAGAAATTAAATAATAATTTTAAATTTGCGTTTTAAACTTTTCAAAGACACCTAAAAGAAAAGATGCTCAATTTTTACGCGATTGTCAATTTTAAATTAAGTGCTAACTAAGTAATAAACATAAACATATCAACAGTGATAACACAATTAGTGATTAACCACTTGTTAGCGGGTAATAACTAAATGGTAACTGTTATCAATATCATTATATAAATAATAGATTAATTAATATAACAAGTTAGCAATTTTAACAGAGAAGTTTTTCTCAACAAGTTTTAACTAACAAGTTTAAAATAAACAAGTTGATAAATAAAACTGTATAAAAATGATGTATCTGATACAACACACTGATATTAAAAGAGATCGCCAGAATATAAGGATATAAAATATTACACTATTCCTGAAGAAGATTAAAAATTACTATATTTGATTTTAAATGTTATGTTATATTTATTTTTAAGGTAACGGTAGGTTATTTTGTATTAAAATCTTCGATACCTAGTCAATCAGAAAATTAGATGTTCCAAATTATGAATAGTACACATTGTCTATTAAGAATATGCAAAAAATAGTGATAAAAAATGACTTATCCACTTAAATTTTCTTAAGTATACATTAGACAAAGAGAATCGCGATTAAGAATTTGATAAATATTTTATTTAATAAATTGTGTTATTTTGTTTCTTAATAAGCCCCCACTCAAGTATATGCATGGAGCAGCCTATTTTTACAAAGACAGTAAATTAGTTCAAATCCTAAAGAAATTTATAAGAAATTAACCCATGAACATAATGTTTTTCCTATGAATGCTTAATATGTATTTTCAACTTATTTAAGAAATCGGAAATTAAACGATTTTGAGGTTAGAAGGTTAGATTGAATTTTCATAGTCATCACAAACAAAATCTAAGTTCATGTAAATAATTTAAAATTGAATAATTTCAGAAAGAAAATCTCCATCACAAAAATATTAAGTAAAATAATTTAAAACAAATTTAAAAGTTTGATAAAATAATCAATTGGATAATAGTGTTAAACGGAATTTCTAATTTTACCTAGTTAGTCATTCAAATTTTAGACAATTGCACAAACGCCATTAAAAGATAACGCGTTCTTCCAGAATTCACAATCACAAAATTAAAATTAAGAAATTGGTATGAAATACGGAAATTAAATTAAGTACTAAGTGTGCGATACATAATTGTAAATACCTAAAGCCTACAGTGAAATAATCACTAAATAAATGATTTTGTGGAGGATTTGCAGATTATTTCTGATTAAAGCTGTTTGGAGCGGATGTCCTGAAATAATTTTTTAAAAATTGCAATAAGCTCAAGAGACTTTAGCTTTTTAATTTTAAAAGTAAAGAAACAATGCTTTGATTTATATTTTAATGTTTTTTCGTTACTTATTTTATAGTGTTCGGGGACGATTACACAAAGCGTGAATCAGGAGAAAAATATTTCAATGTTAAGTACAGCTCATTTTTTTTTTTTTTGGTGGGGGGGCTTTTAAAAGAACGCATAAAAATATATTATATGTAATTTTTATATATAAATATTTATATAAAGCCTGTTAGTTTATACGCATATAAACTAAGTAGTTTTTAGATCTTTACCAGGAAAAGTCCCTAAGCTAAAATTTGGACAAATATCGTAGTAAATCCATTACGTGAAAGGATATTATTCAGTCTTCATGAACTACTAATTGAGGAAACGGTAATATATTTGTTTCACAAAGCTAACTGGTACCACTTTAGTTAAGTGGGGGATGTTTAACACATTGAAATAGTCTAACTTGGTTTTCCTCTTGCCTCTCTTTACATCTTAACTAAGAAGAATAAAGGGAATAATTTTTTTTTTTTTGGAACAAAATTATTTTAAAAGCTACTTGGTTACAAAATCAGGTTTCTTGGTCATTCGAAATGTCAACAACAACTCTTGATTCCTTTTTTTTCGGTCCCCGAAACGCACAGAGTATATTTTTAACTTAAAAAATTCATAAGTTATTTTCATTAGAAATCTATGGAAAATTAAGGGAGATAAGTTAAATGTGAGCAAAGACAGATAGTGCTATTGATTTTGTTTGAAGCTACACCTGATCGCAAAAGGATAATAATGAATTGGGTACCTTTATTTGTGAGAGTGAGAGAGAGAAAAGAGATAATTTTTGAGGAGAATATGTAGATTGTGAAATGATTAGTAAATTGATAAAAAGAGATGAACTTGCGTTATCGCTTTCTCTATGATACCAGGGGGGTTGAGTGATTCGTCTGATTAAAAAATAATAGAAGTTTGCTTAAATTTTGAAGATAAATAGTTAAAATGCTCCATGTAGCTATTTATTAAAAGCTAGCTAGTAAAATAAAAACGTCATTCAAATTTTAAATGTATTTGTATATGTCTACTCATGCATGGATTTCATTTATTTCAAACCAAGCATTTTGAAGAAAGGTGGCAATGTCAGTCGATTGAATAAATGTGTTTTAACTGTTGAATTTCAGATTTCGGATAAGGTACTTAACTTTTGAGGTTACTGTTCTACTTTATTATCTCTTTATTTAAAAACTATCAACGTCTTCTGAGCGTCGGTGGTATAACGGTTAGCATAGCTGCCTTCCAAGCAGTTGACCCGGGTTCGACTCCCGGCCGACGCAGATATGTTTTTTATACAGTTCGTTTGAATAAAAATATTATAGATGCTCTTTTTTTTTTTTTTTTTTTTTTCTTTCTTCTTTTCTTCATTTTTTTTTTTTTTTTTTTTTTTTTTTTTTGTTGAGAAATACAAATATTTTATGCGTTCATTCTATCCAATTATTATTGATTGAGTTGACGTATAAAATTTAATTATTTATCAAGGAATTTAAAATATTTTAGACCAGCAAAACACAATTTTTAAGTATTTCGAGTATTGAGAAGCAATTTTTAAAGCCGGCCTTTCTTACGAATTTCTCTGCATTCGCGAGTTCATTTGGCATTCTTTTGAGTTATTTAAGGTTTAAAAAAATACAATACGGTCTATAGTCTGATAAAATTCCAAATTTCAGCTTTCTGTGTCTTCTTTGATAAATTGCCAATTTTGGGAACACGCGTTTTTTCGGTGTTTCATAACATTCTTCGAGTATTTCAAGTCCATATAATTGTTTCGCCTGATTTCCAAACACATTTCTTGCCGTGGTGCCTCCTTCTAGCGGAGGACACGATAAAAGAATTAGATTAGATTTGAACTTGATAGGAGACTAAATTTGGAACCGAATGCTCAACAAATTTAACCTTGAATTATTAAAGATACTTTGATGCATATAAGTAAAACTGTATATATTTGTGCCTTGTATGTCTTCAATAAAAATTAGTAAAATTTCGACAATTCACTACTTTATAATTTAACTGAGCTCTAGGCATCTTTGTTCACACACATATATACTGTAGATAATGATTTTCAGATTTCTACATCTACTGAGTTCCAAAATATAATCTTTTGGTAGGTTTCAACTTTCCTTGATATTATTCCATAGGTATTTCGTGTTCTCTAATATATTCTAAGCCATCTTGTCGCCCACAGGCTATTTAAAATTCAAATTTGAACTAAAATAACAAATTTCGGAAAGCTCATTTTTACAGTGTTTCAAATTTCCCCTTTAACTAGGTCTGATGACGATCAGTCGACACCTGACCTAGAACCTTTCTCTCCCCCCCCCCTCCCCCCCACACACATTCAAGTCATACTAACAAGGGGATATCAGTACTCTCTACAACTTTAATATGCCTCAAATTACCATTAATTCTATAAGTCACAGTTATGACAGTGCACTGGATTGATCTCATGACATTTTGTTCATGTGACCTCTGCCTTATTTGACCGATACACTGCACAGCAGGGCAGAAGAGCAAAAAAGCTGACCAAAAAAGGGGAGGAGGAAGGGGGGGGGATTTATTTTGTTATTTCTTGGATTTTAACTACTTTGGTGAGTTAAAGAGTATCTGGAGCATCTTGTTTCACACCTTCCGATTAATAATTTTTTTGTGAAGGTGCTGTGCAGGCACACATTTAAACTTCACTGACGGAGAATAGACGAGAAATACCTAAAGCTAATGCTTGTTAAAGTGTGTTTTAAAATGGATTTATTTACTAAGCAAGAAATTTTTACGAGGAAATTTATTGCAAATGAAATGTAAAATAATATTACCATAAGGTTAAAATAGTTCAATCTATATATTAAAGATATATCAAAGAAATGTACCTTAAGTTTATCTCACGAATTTTTGTGACGTGTTACATATATCAGAGGAAAAGTTTACGAAAGTCACGTTTGGTCATCCAACTTTTTCTGGGGTGAAAAAGAGTGAATAATTGTGGTTTAGAAACTTCCTTATTTTGCCAAAATTTGCCTATTTGACAAGAAATTTACAATTTGTAAAATCAGAAAACATTTTTACAATTTAATTAATGGCAAGGGTGACCAACTATTATTCAATGAGCTTTTAAAAAAATGTACATTGTGTTTATTGATAGTATCAACTAAAACTGACAAGTTAGGTTTTAACTGTTAAACATTATAAACTTTATTTAGATATTTTTATAAACATATATTCTGAGCTTAAGAAATCTCAAAGAATATGTAAAAACAACAAAAATGTGGAAAAAAAAATAGTCTTTTAAAGTCAAATGAAAAATGGAAAATTTCCTAGTATAAATTGAAATTGTTGAAAAGTTGATATAACGTAATCATGATAACCATTTAAGAGTAAATGTGATATCGTCTTCATTGATGAAAAAAATTATAATTTGACTGGCTGAATATACGAGCTTCAAATTTACGATGTGCATTTTAGCAATCAAAAGCCTTTCATGCATTTCACATTTCGAACGTTTGATTCCATTTAGACTTCTGAAAATTAGTTTATCAAAATCGGAATACCTTACTTTATTTACGCTTGTCCTAATTGACAGTTGTTCCAAATTTTTAACTGTGACTATATTGGAAAGTGGGGCACTGGCATTATAATATTCCTCGTTTGGAACATTTCCGTCACTTTTCGATGCTTTAAATATAGTTAATCCAGATCCAGAGATCATACTTTTTCTACGTTTAATTTTGCTGATATTTGTACTAAATTTCAGTGTTGTGACTACGTTGGAAGTTAGACACTGGAATATTCTTCGTTTGGAACGTTTCGATGTCTTAAAAATACTTGATCGGAATAGATTAATCCTCAATAAGATCGGCGTTTTTCAGAAGCTAAGTAAGGTAGAATTACCAATTAGTATTTATCTGAAGTGAAAAAGTTATAACTATATGAATGGATGTTATAAAAGAAAAAACTAAAGAAAGTGTAGGTATATTTAATACATGGTTCTCCTAATTACGAAATATTTATTGTACGACGTTTTCTTAAAATGTTCGGGATATCGCAAATTGTCAAATTTTACTTCTCCGTCATTTGCTCGATCGTTTTCGAGGTGTCACAGGCATTTGTCAGGTAGTTTCACGGGACACCAACATGGTGTCACCGAACGGAAGAGTGTTAAAAGTTAGCTTAAGGTTTATAACTATCAAGTGTTTTTAGTAAGCATTTAAAAAGCATATTTCCGCTCTGATACGCGAAATCGTGATAGTGCATCATTGTTATTGTTGTAGTTATAAGTTTTGCCAAAAAAACTTAATTTGTTTTAGTTTAAAAAAAAGTTAATTTAAAAAATATCCTTTGGATTTTAAAAATACCCCCTAGAATTGAGTGTGTGGGTGAAAATACCCTTTGAAAATATTTAACGGAGAACACTGACTGAAAGTATTGAAAATGGAAATTATAATGTTAACAAAATGTTTGAAAAAGAAGAGCATCTAACTCATGAAAAGGGATATATTTAAAAACTATTTGGCCATTTTTACTATTGAGCCTTGAAAGACCTCCCGGAAAGTATCTCTCCTTTATTTAGATCTTTATCAAACGATGTTCTGGCGCAGTATAGCTATTATTACAGAGAATCTCCAATACGATCAACATAGCTCGATAATACTAGCAAGAAAAATCTTCATTTGACTTATTAGGAACTTGATCACCAATATAATAAAATGGGAGTTTTACAGAATTATTACTTATTATTATGCCTTATTAAGAATTATTGATGTTTTTTTTTTAATTATTAAATTTAATAAAAATTGTATTTGCATGAATAGATTTTGTATTTAGGGAATTCTCGTATTGATAATGTAATTTCAGGCAAATTTTTTTTTTTTTTTTTGAAAATAGTGTCCATACACTTCTAAAAATCATTAGTACATTTTATTAAAGTTTTGATTCAATAAATACATTTTTGAATTTTGTCCGAGTTTTCACATCTTTTATCCTACTGTGCATTGGGAGATTCCAAAATTTCTATTTCAAAAACAGTAGAAGTAGATAGCAACCATGCATATACAATTAAGGTATTCCATTAACTACGTGAATGTAGACATAGATTTTGGATTGCGAAACATTTTCGGAACCCTTAATGAACACGCGTTCCAACAACTTCAATTTTTAAGTACATATTTAAAAAAAGGCTGAAGAAAAAAAAAAAAAAAAAAAAAAAAAAAAAACACGTTACATTTCTTAATATTGCTGTTTGAAAATCTGACTTAGAAATCTTGCAATGTAGTTCAAGGTCTTAGAATAATAGATTATTGAATATATTTTGAATTTAAAAAAAATTGCAGAGAAATAGGGAATAATGATTGGTTTCAGAAATTGTAATTTCATTGACCAGAATAGTTAAAAATTGATCTATAAAAGTCCAGCATTTCATGACCCTCAAATTAATGTATTTAAACTAAAAAATTTGATAAGAATAATTAGAATGTTTTGCAGTACGTAACTCTTCTTGAACGTTATAAATTGCAGGAGATGAACATAGTGATGTGTTGAAACACAACCAGCATTATAAAATTAACTCTAATAATCAGCCATTTTTTGTGTGATTTTCAAAAAGCTATATGGATATAGCCACTCTTACAAATCGTCTAATTTAATTTTTTCCTCCACTTACCAAAAAATAATAAAATGTGCTTAAAAAACAACAGGCAGTCGTTGTAATTTTTAATTATTCTGAAGCAAATTGTTAGTAATAAATAGGAAAGCAATGTGTTGGTGAGATTTTTTTTACATTTTAAAGTACAGTTTTGTGCATATGGCATGGGTAGTTTTCTAGGTTAATGGATTTTCTAGAGTGTTATCTCTAAAAAACCATCTTTTCAAATTCCAATGAAAGTGAGTGTATCCTAAAATAAATGAAATTTTAAAGCATTGCTGGAATTTTTTTGAAGACGATTTCACACCAAGAACAACTTACACATTGAACGCCAGAACGGACCATCCTACAATTTAATTATTGCTGTTTTTATCCCGTTTTTTCATAGGCATTCATGCCAGAACATATCAAATATGGTTTATATAATGGCCAACTTGATAAATCACATTTGGTCCGTTCTGTTATAAATAGTTTGGAAAAAGCGGGCTAAAAACAGCAAAAATCAAACTGTGGGATGATACGTTTTGACACTCAACGCCTCAATTTACCTTCACGATTAAAATCATGTGATTAACAAATAAAAATTATTTAGTAATCTTATTTTCATGTAACACACTAACTTTAAATCATATCGCACCCACAAATCACCCTATCACATAGACATCCAACAATCTCATCAAAAATTCTCTATTAAACATCATTAAAGACTTTGGTCCAAAGTCCAACACCCCCTTTAGCACCTCAGCAAGTTCATGACCTTGAGATATCACCTGATCCATCAGACAAAAGGGGAGGAGGACATCTAATTGGTCCGGTGACAGTTGTCTGTCATAATTAGCCCTTCCATCAATCTGATATTGCGGGGACAAAAATTACCAACAATTTGTAAAGTGTCTTCCTTAAACGATACCGACGACTCGCTACTGCTAAGGATTTAGAAAGATCTATTTGTTTACTTTTTCTTACATGTCGGAACTTTGTAGGGATTATTATTATTACGACAGGAAGTGAGAGACCTCTGAATGAATTGATTCTAAGTTCTTCGAAATAGCTTTCGATTACAGCTGGCAGATAGATTAGTTTTTATTATTTTTCGGTCTCGCCCATTTTGAAAAGCTTCTCGTGTCCTCAAGGTCCTTAATCTAATTGTAACAAATGTCACACGGAACTAATTCAGGGAATTTACTAATGAAATTTGTAACAAAAATAATTTATTTTTGAATTTTCGAAAAAGCACGGGTTATTTTTGAGACTTCGAAAACACAGATAGCACATTATTTTATCTGTCTTGTCTGGCCTTTTTTACTTAACTTTAAATTGCTTTGTTGCTGCACCTCAAGTCATTGCGAACGCTTTTTTAAGTCTACAACCGAACAGTATCTTTTCAATTGATAAACCTAATCTTACATACAGAGACGTATTAGAAATAGTTAAGGTCCATAAGCTTTTTGTTTTTGACTTCAGGTTTGTTTAATGCATTGAATGTTTTCCATATGTTTTTGGCGTATGCAATTAGTTCCAATTCAAAGTGAGAACACAGTGCGTAAAAACAACATCTTTTATTTGCAACATGAGCGATTCGGCACTACCTCATTCTCTGATGGTCGAGCCGGGAATGATGACGTAATAAGAATGCAGAACGGCGATCGCAGCGCCGCATGCACAACACTCAGAGATCGCAGCGTGATAAGGTAGAAAAATTATATATATATATATATATATATATATATATATATATATATATATATATATATATATATATATATATATATATATATATATATATATATATATATATAGTTATAATTGTTATATAGTTATATATATATATGTAGTTTTAAATTTGAGGGGAACGTAAAAACTTTCTGTTCTACAGCTAATTCTGTGTTGCTAGTGAAGGTTGGCTCAAGATTTGAAGATTCTTTCGATTGTAACAATGTATCAGAGTCAGACCATTGATAAGCAGGTTTAACACGATCAATGCTAACAGTAGTGTTTTTACCATTTAATTTAATGACAAATTTTTTGTTTGTGCGACTTATTACAAGGTGTGGTCCGGAATAGGGAGGTGTTAAAGGAGGACGGATTTTATCAATTCGTAAAAATATATGTGTACATGTATGTAATGAAGGATTTACATAAGCTTTACAATTTCCATGATTGGATGCTGCAATAGGATTTAGTTTCTGCATTGTTGAAATTAAGTTAGATATATAACCAGGTGTAACAGTTTGTTTGAGACAATCCGTTGAAACGAGATCTGATGGTAAACGTAAGGTAGTACCATAAACCAGCTCAGAAGTTGTGGCTTGTAGATCTTTTTTTATCGCGGTTCGTAAACCTAATAAACGATAGGCAAAATTTCAGACCACTTAGAATGTTCATGAGCAATAATGGCACTTTTTAGGTGTCTGTGAAAACTCTCAATCATTCCATCACTCCGGGGAGCATATTACCATTCCCTACTCGCTGTTGGGTCACAGAGGGGATAGGAGCACTTTCATTGGTTGCTTAGCTGGTGTCGGCAATGATATTACGCCCCCCAAATCACTGACTCACTGCCCTCTCTCTTTCTCCTTTTCGTGTTCAACTTCGTTCGTTTTTGTTTCATTTCACGCTGACTAAAAATTACTATTCATCATGTGCTAATATTATTAGCACTTTATAATAATAATTTTTAATATGAGTTTTTAATTGATATTATTATAATATCAAACTGCTACTTTGGGGCGCTTTTATTCAACATAAAAAGTATATTTTTTAATAATTACATTGGTAAATATACCATTGTCCGATAAAAGTAACGTATTTAGGAGACACATGCGCATCTATAAGAAGGCAATATAAATGAAGCCATCAGAAATATCAGCATGTTATCAGTCTAGATATTGTTATACAAGGATATAAGGCGTGCGCAAAGATATGATTGCGAAAAGTTTCTTTATGAATGCTTTATTAATTTTTCTACAAATGACTATCAGTTACCTAATTTGTACAAAAACCAATATAAATAATCGAATACACAAAAAAATTACATTTAATAGGATTTTATTAAAAATATTAATAGATGAAAATACATTCAATATAAAGCAAATACATAATATACAATTAATAAAACTTCGCAAAATAAATTATATTTAATAGATTTTTATTAAAAGTATTAATGAATTACAATCTTCTTCCATGTTATGCTATAAAGATGCCATTAAATATAATTTAATATATATATATAAATAAACAAAGTACGTGGATGATATTTCGCAATTTCGTTTAATATTGTGATAACTTTTGTTAATTTTAGAAGAAAAAAAATTGTTTTTTAAACCGAAAAAAAAAAAAAAAAAAAAAAAAAAATAGGCGTAAAAGTTATTTCCAAACATATTTTGAAACTCACTACTGTAATATTCATTTATTGCCCATTCATTAACATAAGTCGAAAAACGGAAACATTCGAAAAGAACTTTCTTAACCATTCATAATTTTCTTCTTTAGAAAAGTTCAAAGAAAAAAGTTTCCGAATGGTAAAGAAATCCAAAAAAAGTTTCGCAATCGACGGATATGCAACCGACTTAAATCTCTCCACCTCGCAGGTGTCGTCATTGCAAACACCTGCTAAATAACCAATGAAAGTGCTCCTTTTCCATCTGTGACCCAACAGCGAGTAGGGAATGGTAATATGCCTCCGGGGATGGTAGCTTGTGGAATGAATTCTATGGACACCCAAGAGGTCTGTAAGCTCTCTAAATAGGTTTGATTCAAAATTTCTTCCTTGATCAGTTGTGATGGTGACAGGTGTCCCAAATCTTGATATCCAACCATGCATTAGGGTACGAGTGGTTGTTTCAGCTCACATGTTGGGGGTTGGAATTACTCAGGCCAATGGGTGAACCTATCAATAATGGTCAAACGATATTGATGTCCCTCAGAGGGAGCAAATGGTCCTATATAGTCAAGATGGATGTGAGAAAATAGTTGAGCATCCAGTTACGCAAATGTGCTTAGAGGGGCTTTAGTATGATGAAATACCTTCGCTCGCTGACATTTTTCACAAGTGCTGACTTTGTTTTTGATAACCTTCCTCATACCTGGCCAAATGAATCGCTTTGAAACTAAATCTGTTGTTGCAGATATACCAGGGTGAGAAAGAAAATGTAAGTTATTAAAAAGTGTTTGCATGAGTTGTTTAGGGACAAAGGGTCGAGGATGGTTGGTTGACATGTCACAGAAAAGATTACTGACTTCAGTGGTTTAAAGTAAGCGTTTTGGCGAATTTGTGTTAGAGGTACACCTGATGCAAAATGGAAATGACAGTTTAAGATGTTATATTTATTAAACATTTTCAACACACATTAGTTTCTTATTAGGAAGGTAAAATAAGTGTTCATTCAGAAGTTTCTTATTTAAAAACGGTCAAACATAAAAATTCTTACAGGTAAAATGTCATAGTCATATAGATGTTGTATATAGATGACGTTTGTTGTCAAAGAGATGACCAAAGATAACTATGTTCCATATGTTTTCATTGAAATATATGACTACAGTGACGTGTTAGTCTTATAATGTAAGTTTATCCAGCCCTTGGATTAGCCATTAATATCCGTCTTAATGACATAATTCACGAAAAAGGGAAGTAAGTAAACGTTATAACTACCATTTAATCCATCTATCATCCTTGATGAGTTCAATCTTACGACATTTAACCAATGAAAAATGAGTGATGTATACGAAGACTGACGTTTAATTATAGGGTTGTTTTACCCACTTTCAGTTTTGTTTTTACCCCCACGATGACACTTAGAAAAAAAAATACCTTAGGTTGATCTCAAATTTTAGGAACTCATCATCTATTTGGATTGCAGTTGTTCCTATACAAATAGTTAAAAGATTGGTCAATTATAAACAATTCTATCATTGCTAGACATTTTCCTCTGTAAAACACTGAGGAACTTCAACTTCATGATATATATGCTTTGTTGTAATTAAAGTTAAGACAATACGAGATTGGAGTGTAAATTAAGTTTTAAGACATAGATGAGAATAGGTGTAAGACCGACTGCTGGAATAAAGCCATTACTTTGATTCTATCGTCGTTATAGCAGCTCTTTAGCACGCAGATTCTGAATTACATTCCACTAGTCAAATAGATGGATTAGTCATCTTGCAATAGAATTCACTACGTCTGTGTAGGTCTGAATTTGTTTTAAGATGCAAACTCTCGAATGTTCATTTGTTTTTGTGCTATAATTACTTAATATCGAATCCAATTAGGAAAATTACCTTCAGTTAAGCTAACTGACAGCTCTGATAAGACTTTATGCCCTAACAAACATTAAAGATTTAGTTCAATAGTAGCGTGGTTCTATTGAGTTTTTAAAATCTCTGCACACTCTGCACACAAAGAAGGATGAAACTATAAACCAGTTTCATTTGTTTTTATAAATGCAACCCGATCTCTTGCCATATCATGTAAGACCCAAATTTAAATTTTTGTTATTTAAGGTAACATGTTAAAATATGCATTTTTAGGAAATTAAAATGATTTTATCTCATGTGATATTGTGACGATTATTTAAAAAATAAACATTTTAAAACAAAGAAATATTTTTTTATGTGTTTACATGCTTTTCTAAAAAAACAACAATTGGTTTTGTATACGATTAAATGAAATTAAATTTGTCAAACTTTATGTCGAATATAGTATGGCTTCAGCAGACTGCCAAGTGTTAGCTAATACGGTTTTATCTCACTCTTTCTTAGTAATATTATGTTATAAATATACTGTTTGCAATAATTATAGCATATAGTACATATAGATGATGCATAAAAACAGTAAAAAAATTTATAAATAATTAATATTTTACTAATATTATGTGGGATACGTTATGGTTCGAAAAACATGTATATTCATTAACTAGTTGTATTTATGAAAAATTGTTTATGAAGTGGGAATAATGTCTTCAGGTAACTCAAAGCCTGTCATATATTGATTTACAATGTTTAAAATATAACATTTATAATGCTATAATGAATAAAAGCTTTCAAAAATAAACTCAGGCTGGTGCGTTCAAGCTGTCCTGGTTTTCCATAATAATGTACATATGTATATAATAATGAATGCATTATTTATAAATGCACTTAAATGAACAATTTTAAGTAGATAGAATGGCCTACCTAATGGCTGTAGGAAAAGCGCCCTGACCTCGCATGCCAAAGGTGCCGGGTTTGAATCCTGTAATTGGCATGGATGTTCATTGTGGGGTCAAGTATACTCATGTTTGCAATTCATTTGTTTTTAAATATTAACTTAAAAATTAAGATAAATCATTGTAAGATATCTTATTGATATTTTTTACCTTTAATACGACTTACAAAATGTAATAATTTGTTACGATATTTCTTAGTTTCAACCTTACCATTTCGAAACCAACCCATTGACGGTCATGGGAATGGGCGAAATTCTACAGTTGTTTTCCCTGCAATAGTTTTTAAATTATATTTCTAATTCAAATACATATTTTTTTTTAATTATTTTTTTTTTCATTTTGTTTTAGATAGGTTATAAAATATCATCCTAATAAAAATATTTAAAAAATATTTTATTTTAAATTTTATTTATAAATTTAAATAAATTATGTATTGCTGGAAAAACTGGGAATCAAATGATGTATATATTCGTGCATGACCGTCAGTGGGTTAAATCAATTTTATTTTAAAGCAACAGAATGATAAACAGTACTATAAGAAGTTTTTATCTTTAAAACTTGTAATGTAACACAAAAATTAGTTGAAATTGTACGAATTTTGTACAGATATTTTATTTTCATATATTTCTTTTGATGAATATTATTAAACTACATTCATCGAAAATATAGAGTTCTTTCGAAATTTTTAATACAACTTCATCTGTAATTTTTTAGTGTACCGATTATATAATATATTAAACTTATTTATTATATTTGTAGTAGCATATATATTATTTTATTAAACGTCTAATTGCTAATTAAAATAGTTATAAGTTAAATTAATTAAAAAATTTTGACCTGTATCAAAAATTTAATTTATTCCAAATGTAACACAATTTTAAATTGGAATTTTCAAAAAAAAAAAAAAAAAAAAAAAAAAAATCATTAAAAGTATTGGCTTCTATTGGAATATTATAATATTTGAAAATCCCAAACAACACCTACACAAAATTACGATTGATACAAAATAAATAAAATATTTTAGAATTTTGAATACCCAATCTTCTAAAGCAAGCCAAGAGATATTAATTAATGTCCACACACACACACAAAAAAGCTTTCCAATGCAAAATTTCTAAATTTTTAAGAAATTAAAAATATAATTAAATTTCAGATGTATATTTCCCAGTTATACAGCATAGGTGGACTTACGCATTTTTAATGTTAATATTTCAATCTACAACTTTTTCTTTTTTCGCCTACTATAAAGTTTTTACACTATATGAGATTGATACATTTCCTTGCAAATTATTATAAAAAGTTTTCTTTAAACATTTCTTTTAAGGTAAGTTTCGTAGATTTAACATCGATAAAATATTAATATTTGCTGAAAATTATTTATGAAACTAAAGTACATGATAGAGCCACCAATAATAAAATATATATTACATCATAAACGCTACAAAATTAAATAATATTAATTTTATTAATAATCTATACTTTAAAAAAATAAAAAATCAGAGCCATAATAAATACTACTTTCTATTACTGGCCATTAAAGAAAGATGACCACCCACAATCAGTGGTCATTTGCTTCTGTGAGGCGTTTAATGAAAAGGAAATATCATGCCATACTTCTTTTAGTAACTTACTGATAGCGCTAGACGGAACGGAAAAAAAAAAAAAAAAAAAAAAAAAAAAAAAAACCTAAAACACGGAAGAGAAAGGCGAAAGATTTGTAAGGAAAGTTAGTTTTTCCTTTTTAGGCCCATTAGGATACTCCAAGCAATGAGTTTTTCTATATCTGTATACAAAGAGCAGGTTAACTTTTGACACCCGGCTGATAACTGTGAATACGGATACATTATTCGATCAGTTTGTTTCAGTTCTTTACACTGTATTCATGTGAGGTTAGAGTAATTTTAACTATTTGAAAAATATTTATTATGGGAAAACCTAAGAAAAAAGTTTATTGAAACATATATTGTAATTACACCACAAAAAATAATTTAAAATGTTCTGTGTAAAACTTTTTTCTTAGGTTTTCCCATAATAAATATTTTTCAAATAGTTAAAATTACTCTTTATATATATATATATATATATGGAATCAATTTAAAATTTAAAGCAGCGAATTTATATTTTCAAACAATAAATGTTTTGAAATTGCAATAAAAAGGGAAGCTTTTGACGCGTTGTCGGAGAGCAAAGCACCATGCTCTCATATTTTGTTAGTAGACATTGTATGGTTAATTTCTTCTCGTTCAAAGGAATGTACAGAGAAATGTCACATCCGTGGAATGTTACCACTTACTATTTTGTTTTTTATCAGGGTAATATTTTATAAATTAAACAAACTCAAAATTCTGTAGACTACATTTTTAGGTTAAGAAAATGCTCTAGAACATATTTCTAACGCTTATAAGTCAAGGTTAAGTTTTATGTTAATTTTATTTCAAGTTTTATGCCTGTAACAAAGGCAATTGGTCACATTCGTGGACACCCAAAAAAGTGTAATTAAATCCTTGTGGTTGGTAGTAATAACTGTTTTGATACAGAAATCAGATGTTAAGTTAAGACGCATAGAACAAGCTGAATATTAAGTTATTTATGAATACTGTTTCAAGATATTGGACTTGACAGAAAAAGGCCGAGAGGAAATGTCACATCCGTGGAACCCAAAAGAATTTAAATTATCAAATAAATTTATAAAATAATTGTTGGAATCTGAATATACGATGAAATAGCTATAATTTGCAAATATCACGGAATAAAACTAACGGAGAATGAAACACATGCATAAAAAAATAAAAAAATAAAAAATAAAAAAAAACACTATTGTTTTGTCACATTTGTGTAACTACAGTTGTCCCTGGGTGAAAGAGAATGGTACACTAGTCTTGTTGATATTGTTACGAATTTTTGTATATTTGTAAATATTTCGTAGTGTTAATTTTGTAAATAGATAAATTTCTGTACATTTCGCATAAGACAATGCAATGGTTTGTTTCCCTGCAATGAGCCTCCCAATGCTTGATAGCGGGTTTTACAGAGGTAACTCTGGGAAGCGAGTTTCAAGGGGCAGGGCATTTAACATTATGGTAATGGGAATCTCGCCAAATTGGCGAGATAGAGCCAAGTTGGCGACGGTTTTGGCGACTGATTTTTGTCGCCAAATTTGGCGACCATTTGGCGACATTTTCGGTACATGTATGGGTACATGTATCCCATTTACATTTATAAGGACTTTTCGACTCCTATCTGGAAAGTTCTCCAAACATCTACCTCTAAGAGTTTCAGGAAGGTTCGTGAAGATTAGCAGCCTCCCCTATATAAACCCGGCCGTGAGTGAGTCAGTTAGTTAGTTGATTTTGAATTACTGAGTTAGTTGTCTCTCAACGTTCATTGTGAGAGCTGTATTCCTGACTTGAGGTAGTTCTTGAATTTTGAGTCACTGAGTTAGTTGACTGGAGATACTGAGCGAACTGTTTTGCATTGTCTTTTGCGGCGATTTAGCAGTTGTTTGTCAAGTTTTTAACTGCTGTTTTGTGCTCTATTGAGGTGAAAAGAGCTGTATTGTGTCTACTAGAACGAGAAGTTCTGGAGCTGTAAGAGAACTGTGAAGAGTTATTTTGGAATAAATTTCTGCAAGTTTTGATCTGATTTTGGCTTCAAATCTTTCGAACCCGTACAACGCAACAATATGTATATTCCTGAAATATTAAAAAGCAATAATATAATTGTAAGAGCATCTTAAAACAATAAACAACATAAAATTATAAGCACTTTTTTTAATTTTTGTTTTGTATATTTGATTTTAAATGCCTTGAAGTTGGAATTAAGGATTTTTTTTAATAAATATGATTCTATGCAAATGTTTGAAAACTGTATTTTTTCACGCAATTATTTTCATTTTCTTAAAGTGACTGGTGTTGAACCAACTTTCTTGGTTAATACAAATTTTTATTGAAGTCAATTAAAAGTTGATATACGATAACTTTCTCCTTCAAAAAAATCTTTTTTTTTGCATCTACCTTTTGAGGATTCAAAATTTAAAATTATTTATTTGCAATAATAGAACTGAAAAAAAAAGAGAGAATTTTTTCTGCATCATCTGTCATCTAATGCAGAACACACATTGCCTCTTTTTTTTTTTTTTTTTTTTTTTCATTTTTATTATTACAAATTATTAATTTTAAATTTTGAATCCTCAAAAGGTAGATTAAAAAACTAACTTTATTTTTGGTTTCAGTTGCAAAGTTATGTTCTCTTCTATTTAGGTTCTTTTCTGAATTAGGTATTTTTCTGAAATAAACATTGTCAAAATATTGTTTTCGAAAGTCTTACGAAAATAAGAAATATGCACTAAAATTATTATATTTGGTCTCTTTTTAAATAATATAATATTTAATCAATTTTAAAAGAAATGTTATTTATATTTTATTACTTTTTATTTTGCATTTAACTTCATTAAATAGTTATCAGCTTTCTTTCTTCAATTTTATATCTGATGTCGCATCCGTAGACACTTCTGTTTATAATATTTATAAAAAATAAAAAAGATCTTATTTTTTTTATTTCAACCTCTATAACAATATTATTACTCTTCATTATATCTCCCTTCATAGTTAAGTATTAAGATTTTTGAACAATGTTTTTTTTTTTTTTTTTTTTTTTTTTTTTTTTTTTTTTTAATTTGATCAAATTTCTTATTTTTCGCAGATTGACCCGTATAAAAGCGTATACACTCAAAAACCCGAATACACTTAAAGATATATAGAATGCATTGGCATCGATTGTAGAATCTACCTACCAAGTTTCACCCTGAATGGATGTCGGAAAGTGGGTTAATTAGCCCTCCGCAATTCAAAAAAATTAGTGTTCTGTCACTTGTTATGTAATTAAAAATAAACTCTGTTGTAAAAAAAAGTTTCGCACAAGGCAAAAACAAATTTAAAATATACACTTGCTTAGAATGCGAAGAATTATTAAATAATATTCCGAAAATTAAGAATAACAAACCAGCGTAGTGACCGTGACGTCATATAGCAATCGACCTGTGACATCACATCCATAATCCTTAATGCATTAATAGATAGAACTATACAAACACATAACTTTAACTCAATAATTTTCATTGCTAACATATGGTATTTTAAATTTTAAGGTGTATTTTTAGTTAATATATGTATTTGATTTCAAGTGAGCTTGTGCGTCATTTCTTGAAATTTTTATTCCTGTAGCTTTAAGTTCAACAAATAAGAAACGTTGCAAAATTAGAAAAGTTCGTCAAACGACAAGGATGGAATCTTCTGTGAGCCTTTCCTTTCTAAATTTGTGTGGCCATTCAAAACGCATCACTTTACGACAGAATTCAGCTGTAGAATAATTGCTCACTTGACAAGTTACGGCTAATAGAAGATGAAGAGAGGTTTGAGACAAGTCTTCAGTGCTAGTTATTCTTGGCAACGCTTATATGTCACATTAGGGATATGAGATAGTACTGTAAACGTGCGGGAACTTTTTAATGTTTCAAATTTAACGTTGGCAAAATGATAAATGTTAAAATGAAGTGTGTTTTTTAAAAAAATTGTGAGCTTATTTTAATAAAAGTTATCTTTTTTATTTCACGCTCAGTTTTCAATGTTCAGTGTGTGTTTAAGTGTTAACTAGGGGTGTGGAACATTGCACAGCTTTCAATTACGCTATATTACTGATGAGGATTTGTGTCATTAATCGTTTTTATATTTTCATCATTCATTGAGAGAAGATGGCCAGTTTGGCGATATTTTTTTCGATAGTTCTTATATGCATCTTTTATTTAAAAAATAAAAAATCTTCACCAAATTGAGGATTTTGGCGATATTTATTTCGATAACTCTTATATAATCCTTTCTTATAAGTGAAACTGCGGTGACAAGAAAAAACGATCGTCGATAGGCTATGCTCAAGGAAAGAGAACTAGCATATGTGTCGCGTTGGTTTTTTCATTCTTACACGACACTGAAATAAACAGATTGCGTTGTGTCCTTTTTTTAAACTCTCCCTCTTTAAAATCACATCTTTAATTTGCTATACCCCGACACTAAATTAAAGTCGTTTGGCCTATCCATACAAAATACTCCACAGTCCTAAAAATTAAACCTGTAAAAGCATTACAACAAACAAATAATCACCCCAAGTGAAAGAACTGAAACAAACTACAAGTTCCGAAACAACCAGTTTAATTAGAAAAAAAGGAATAACTTTAAATAACAAGACTTGCACAAATCAAGAATAACAGCTCTCATCCGAGCCAAATTAAATAAACAATTTCTACCCAAAATACCTCAATTTAACAATTCTATCAATTTACCTAAATGGCACGGAGTCAATAAGAACAAAAATAAGATCCTACTCGATGAAATGAAAAACTAAATCAAAAGGGGAAAAAAACTTCCCAATAAAAAAAAACAACTTAAAGGGGATGAGAACTCGATCAACTAAAAATTCAAAAATAGGGAACGGGAATTAAACTGTTTGCAGTAGTTAAACTTAAGGGAAGGGAACCTGGGGTTGACATCTCCGTCAACAGTGTTTGAGAGGAAGGCTCCAGGCAACAGCAAAGGGGCGAGTGGGTGGAACGTCCAGGATTACATAAATGTTCTTTAAGATGAAATAGGATCAGAAGAAAGTTCACGAGTTGGTGAGAGTTATAAAATTAAGTCGGGACATCGCTCCACAGCGAAGTCGTTGTACTCGGAAGTAGACGTCCAAGCTCTGGGACGGAAACGCCGACGAGATGAACGGGGGGGAATGGGTGACCAAGGGGAAAGAGACGAACGGCCCCTCTTCTCAGCAAGCCAGGGTTCGACACGATCCAACTCCGGGGATGACAAGAGAAGTAGCAGCGCCGGCATTCAATCCTTCAGATCTGGCACGGCGCTCCACAAGCAGAAAGGGTGGCATTAAATATTAAAAAATCCAGGATGTCCATCCACTCGAGCCTAATCCTCTCGAGGATATCTAGGGTGGTTAAGCCTCCACATTGTCAGGTGGCTTCCCGCGCATTCTGCTCCACCGCGGACTTCTAACGGTTTTCTTGGCGTCCCGGCACATCCTCACGGACCCTCTCGACACGTCTTTACTCAACCGCAGCGGAAGCCAGAATCCCTTTGAAAAACGTGCTCACTTCGGAGCTTTCGGTCGGGTCAACCAATCACAGGCGACCACGTGGAAGGGCAACCGATACATTTTAGCGTACCCACATGAAAGCTCCCAAAGAGTAGCGTCTACATTTGAAATCTGGTCCCAACATTCCGTGTACCAGGGAGAAATTCCAAATAAAATACTAGAAAATGGGGGTTATATACTAATAAGGAATTCGTCATTTCGCTTTCTCAATGACCCAGTGCCATTTTTACAATTTCCATTAACGGCTTAAGATATAATTTAATAACAACAAGACTTGAATCAGTTAAAGAATTAATTTAAATGAAGTTTTTATAGAAATAGAGCAGTTATTACACATAAACCACCTATAGCAAAAGTTAAGAACTGATGGCACATGTTGTGAAATAACACCACAACAACTCCTTCAACCTTCCTGAGAAAAAAAATTCGCAGAATTTTTTTTTTTTTTAAGTGTATATTTATGCAAAGGGAAAAAAATCTTTTAATATAAAGAGAGTATAAAGTAATAACATAAGAAAATAAAACAAACACAAGTTGGTAAAATGGATTCTCAGACTAGGGACTTAAACAATTAAGTTTAAAGTTGGAATATATAAAAAGAAAACTGAATTAACAACAGTAGAACATTATATTGCAAAAAAAAAACAGAACAGTAATGAAGTGTAATAAGGATGCCAAGTGAATAGGAGCGGTTGTCCACACCCATAAAACCAAAATACCCAATCATCAGCAAGGAACAAAATGTAAACATTGGGTAAAGTAAACAAACAAGGAGTTACAGGCTGAGGTGAGATTATCATTGTTCTATAAAGGGATAAAAAGGTTTCAAATTACACAAGTCCCGCACATGCTGCATATTAATATGTAAAATTTTTGGTATGAATTATTGCACCAAAATTACTAAACACAAGCGCTTTCAAGAGCGAGTCCCATCTCCAAAATTCAACTGAACCCAAACAAACAATGAATCTTGACAAAAACAATTAATTTCTTCTCTAATTTTGTAAAACAACCAATAATTCAAAAGAATCACTTAACACAGAGTGGCCTAAAGTAAAAGCCAATTAACTTAGAGTGCCACTACCCTAAAAACCTTTAACTTTAAAAAAAAAATTAATCATACCACATAAACAAGCCATTCACTGAAACAGACAAAAAAAGGTTAATCCTTCGCAAAAGTTGTAACACCAACCAAGATGCAAACTAAAATAGCAAAAATTCAGACAGTAGACCAAGACACAAGTATTACAATCGTAAATAAACATTAAATGTCTCAACAATACCGCTAGAATACAAATCACCAGCACTGCATAGCATACACAATATACATAAAAATCAAATAAAAACAATCAAAAATTTCCACACTTAGATCCAATCCATAAGTCGTGGCTTACCATTACACAAAAATACAGGAATACCGAGGGCAAAAGCACTCTGAATGCTTTCCCTCAGTTTAGACCTTAAACTAAGAAAATGCAGGCGAGATGGATATTACTATAGAGTCAACATCAGAATCAATGGTATCCATATCACAGTTCAAGTTACACAAGTGGTATTATTTAAATCAAATTTCCAGCAAGGGAAAAAAAAATTCACAAGTCTTCGTGATTTGGAGTTCATTCGAAAAAGGTACTCAAAGGTATAAATTACAAAATAAAATTAGTTTCAAAAATGCATGAAAAAAAAATAAAGTCCAAGATTCCCATATTCTACACAACAAATCAACCAAAAAGAAATATCTAAAATAAGGTACAAAATATAATCAAAACAAGGAGTTCTCATCCAAAATAAATAATTAAATTTAAACTAGTGTTCATACAAAAAGAAATTGTAATTAGAAAAAACCCATACTCAACGACTGATTGCACAGCACAAAAATTACTGAAAAGCAATAAAACAGTCATGAAGCATCAAAATATCCTGGTCACGGCACCACTATGTCGCGTTGGTTTTTTCATTCTTACACGACACTGAAATAAACAGATTGCGTTGTGTCCTTTTTTTAAACTCTCCCTCTTTAAAATCACATCTTTAATTTGTGAACGCATTCGTTTTTCAACTTTTTACGCCCTTAAAGCATTTTAACGGCAATTTCGGAGGTGGGGATGTTTAGAAAACCTTAAGAAACATTACCACAGCCATTTTGAACAAAATCGTTAGAGTCGTTTTTCAGCAATCATTGAAAAACGAGATTTTTTCAATGGCAGTTACCTTATGCGCATGCGCAATTTTGACGAAAACCTTAATGGTAGGTCTTTGTGAAATCACCAACCCTCACATCAAATTTGAACATCGTAGGTCAATTTGTTCGGGAGTTATTCTGACCATGTATACAGACACATAAATTTTTTCTATTTTACTTTTTTGAGATCAGGATGTTCCAAAACGTAGGGAAATGCAAAAAAATCAATTTAAAAAAAAAACAAAAAAAACGAATACTATACTTTCAAGAAATACCCTACGTTTTTCTTAGTTCATAAGACACCAATTGTTTGTTATTTAATTGCATATTTGCTTATTTCGTCATAGACTTTTATTTTTTCATTATGAGTTTCATTACTGCAAATTAATTTAATGATCAATATGATATGTAGGATTTAAAAATTAATCACCTTGACATGCTAGTTAGGTCGAACAATTCTAATATGGAATAAGTTCATTTCCTGAAGTACTTTGGGAAAGGAAAATATCGTTGTTTTCTTTCTCTATAGATTTGGTAGCACGAGTGTTCAAAAGTTGAACTGGCCTTCTCAGAATCCCAGTTTGAACTTCATTCAATATTATTGAGAAGAATTATAATGCATATTGCACATTCTTAAAATCTAGAGAATAAACATTCATAAAACTGTTTCAATAGCTTTACAATTCAGTAGTTCTTATAAAGCTCTACTACATTTGAGTATAAACGGTTATAAATGCAAATATAAATAATTATTAAAAGGTGCAGTAGAATTTAAAAAGAATATTCGAATTGTAAATTTATTGAATCACAATTAATGTTCTTTAAAAAAATATACGATAATATTTTGATACATTTTTGTAAAAGAAATAGCAATTGATAAGTCACGTTTACACAAATTTAAAGCTAAATTCATCAATCATAACAGATGTTTTCTTACCATGTTTGCTTCATTTTTTCATCCTT
This sequence comes from Linyphia triangularis, assembly GCA_963978545.1. NCBI lineage: Eukaryota > Metazoa > Arthropoda > Arachnida > Araneae > Linyphiidae > Linyphia > Linyphia triangularis. The sequence continues at coordinate 43,002,572 of OZ021731.1, forward strand.
TACATTTGTTAGTTATTCATTGTTGCAAGATTCAAAGGCATTCTTTTTTTAACGTAGGCGATTGAATGTAATAACACTTTCGATGGGCGTTTACACAAACAGCTAAAAGATAATTCGTGTAGTTGAAACTTTTCAATTCTTTAGGAAGATAAATTATCACTTTGTAATTCGCATTTCTAAGCAACATAATAAAAAAAAGAACATGCATTTAATGCTTTAATTGCCATTCTTTGTGCAACAAAATAAAGCAGACGATCTGGATCATTGATCCTTGGTGTTGCCATTCTAAACAAGATTAAAATGCGCGATAAGTTTTCTAGCTTTTAATGATCGTTGCAAGGAGGAAAAATTATCGACAACTTAAATGCGCCATGGAATATTTCGTTGGCCTGCACTGTTATTAGATAATTTTTACCTCTCACTAGATTGCTATCAAAAAATTACATGTGTTTCCCACAATCATCCTCTTATCGTTTAATTGCAGCTCATCGTTTGCAATTTTAACAAGCTGTGGAACTCTTTCGCATTTCACAGTTCCAGTGTTATCTTCCTAAATACAAGTAAATGATACCATGCCACACAAATCAAACTCACACGTTGCTTGAAATTGCAGGGTAAACTCGAAGATGGCTTTTAACTCAGTTGACGTTAGAAACTACAATTCAATAAATGAATCACTTTTTAATTGTATGTAAATGGCATCAAAGTATTAGATAGTTGATGATGTATTGGTGGATAAGTGGACGCAAAGATAGCCGGTTACCTCAGAATGTAGAAGAATCAAACAATAAATGATAGTTTAGATCGTAACCAAATCAATTTCTATTAATAGTCTTTTCGTGACGGAACACGAGTATAAACTTTATATCTCACAACTTTTCTAGTGCAATCGTTCAAATAATTTTTCACTTTAAAAATAGGTATGGATACAAATTAAAAGGGTATAATTCTTACAGAAAGGAACAAAATTACGATGTGTTGCCGTAAGAATCAAAAATTATTCATAAACTTTAAAGCAGCAGCGTCAAATTCCAGTGTCCCACGACAATGCTTGATTCACACTTTGCAGCTCAATAAATTAAATTGCTCTTAATAAAATTGTTTTGAATTCCAGATAAATGTATTTTAGAACACTATAACAATAGTAAATCACTATTTCATTCTGTATGGTTGTAATTAATAACTGAATTTGCTGTAGTTTTATTCTACTCGTTTAAGAATTTTTCTATAAGTAGATTTGAAATTAAGTGATTGTAGAATAAACATTTTTTTAAATCCTCAATAGATAAAAAAATCTTTTGGGGGCATGTAGGTTACTGGAAATAGAAAATCACGGATATCTAATTACAACTTCTGGATAGCTTTTAAGCAGTTCCTACTCAGCAAGCAGATGAAATCTATTGAATACTGTCTTCCATAATGCTATGTAGTAGGTTGCCCATGATTACAAATGGATTTTAACAGAGAAGAAAAAATTCAAATCAATAACCAAGTATGCTATCCAAAAGTTGTAGTTAGTGATCAGTGTAGAAAATCCTTTTTATAACAAAACAGATCTTTTTTTATAAAATAATAAAAATAAAAATTTTGAGTGTTTTAATTATTTACATAAATTCAAACATTATTTACTTTAATACCAAATAACTCTCAAAGATGCAAAACATAGTATATATTTTTTTTTTAATTTTTCTATATCACCATGATTTTTTTTTGATTTTTTTATTTTTTTATCTTAATAAGCCCTAATATTTTGTAATTTAAAAATCAATAACTTTTAAGAACAATTGGAACCCTGCAATGTGTTATTTTGGAATAGTTTAATTATTTGACAACACTGGTGATATGCTTGAGACCAATCACAATACACCTTAAAAAGCTTATTCTAATTTTTCAAATTCCCTTAGCCAATCATAGTGATCATTTCATTTTACCGAGAATGTTGAAAATGACTGTGACGTCTCCAGTGATAAGATCCGTTGCACTAATTTTGGATAAATACAGGACACGAGTTCCTTGATCGTTAGTATCAGAATAATTTTGTATTGATATTACTATAAAAAAAGTTCACAATACAAACATTCGACCAAAACTTGATAAAAAAACTGTTGTGTCTTTCTATTTCAATTTGACTGTTCATAGCATTATCTCTTTTTCTTTCCACTTTGCACAATATTAAGGCAATTGGGCAATTATTGTGAGACATTAGTCTAATTTAAAATCAGCATACTTCTATAGCTATTAATAATTTATATGAAACCACCTGAATTTCAGAAAATGAATTATAACAACAATGGTTTCATTTTAAATAATATTTAACAAAATTTCTTCACCAAATTCTATATAAAGTTTGAGAAAGTTAATTCGGCTGGCGAATTCTAGTCATCAATGTAAATGCAAAAATAGAAATTAATATTGGTATCAACACTGACGTTAAAACGTAATATAAAAACAGCATTTAAAAAATTAAAGATATGTAAAGTTTTGCTTTTAACCCTTTCGATTCAATTTTCAGAAACTTTCTGATTTCATAACCGCATTGAAGTAGCCAGCAGCCTACATTTGATATTGAAATGCCAGTATGCAAAACTTGATAGTGTCTCAAAAAAACTTATTTAAATATTGCCGGGAGATAGTAAATTTAGTTAAAACCATTTATTCATAGCTTCTAAACTGCAAGTTTAATATGCTGTTTGAAAACCACCTGCACATCCAATCGCCATCATTATTTTACACAAAATCCAAATTGCGCCACCGCACCGATAAGAAACTATATCCTTCCAATTTGGTGCTATATATTCTTTTGGCGACAACGGAACTAAATTAAAAAACAAAAAAAAAGCGACCGTAATTTTACAAGGACGTAATTACTACGCGGACCCCACAGGCTGGTCCGGGAACCATCAAAAGATGCACGCGCTCTTTAATTAATCCCATGGGTAGACCTGCGGATAGAGGATTAATGGGTACAAGAATGGGAAGCTTTCATCCGCCCCTGGTCAATCACATATCTATCAGTAGCACCGTATTTTATCGTCACTTAGGATGAAAGGTTGGTACAGAAATTAAAGAGGGACTTCCTGAAATGAACCTGGAAGCTGAAATGAGGCAGAGAAAAATTTGCTACGGAAGTGTAGATCGAAATAAGGTCCAAGTCAGGGGTCAGTAGACTATTCTGCACTAAGGGAAAATAAAATTTAATAATGAGATTCAACAAAATTTTAAGGAGACACCAAATAAAAGTAAGCACTACCTACCAATATAAGCTTTTAACTACAAACACTTTTTTGTAATTTTTATACCATTTTTGATGAAAGCATATAATTCAGTCCATTCTTTCGTAAAATTCGTGATTTTGATCATCAGTCTTTCATCTTCCTTTTGGACGTAGTCGAGGCCATGTTTTCCCAATATACTATATCAAACTCAATAAATAAATAAATAAATAAATAAATAAATAAATAAATAAATAAATAAATAAATAAATAAATAAATAAATAAATAAATAAATAAATAAATAAATAAATAAATAAATAAATAAATAAATAAATAAATAAATAAATAAATAAATAAATAAATAAATAAATAAATAAAAGCACGCACAACTACAATAAGTTTTCAGCGAACGGTGCTATACCTCAATTGGAGGCGAAAGTACAACAGAACAGACACGATGTTTTCCCCTTGAATTTCAGACTGCTTTTAATTTCTGAATGATATTGTAAGGACGATTTTGGCTCCATTTATGCAGCTTTTGCTCATTACAAACCAAGTAATAACAAAACAACCTTAAAATTCAGTATCAGCAGAAATAATTTTTATATATTGGTAGGATCAGATCCAACAACTTTTGAAGAAGTACTTTAAAGAACTCTCTCTCTCTCTAGTAAATAAATCTTAACAAAAACATCTCTATAAAAAGGCGCCAAGTTCTTTTTGCAATAACTATGGCCGTGAAAAGTATTGAGATTAAATTCGATATTAGTGTGAAGAATACCAAGTAAATTCGGGTTTCTATCGATAATATGCAAATCCTTTTTAGTTTTTGCATAATCTTTAGGATATTAGTATCCATTTTTTTTTTTTTTTTCCATTATTGAAGAAAATTGATTTTTATAAATGTTTGGTTTTTGATATTTTAATGATAGAAATATTTTTCTGCTTCTATACGTTTAATCCTTTGATTACGATTTTTTTTTAAAAACCAATTGTGATCCCATTTTCTGTGGAAATGAACAATTCTGTGTTTTGTCGTTTTTTACCCCAGTTTTGTCCCAAAAAGCTTCTATTTGCCTGAAAATTCAATTTTATTCTCTAAGAAAATTATTAAACAAAATTTCTTGTGCACTGAGCTTCACTCAACGATGACCTTGCAAGCAAAATTAGCCTAATTCATTTCAGAATAACAACTTACACATTTAAATATTTTGCTGCATTCCTGGTAATATTTCTAATAAAATATTATTATGTGCGTGTTTACGATAATCATACTTTCAAACAAATATTACTAAGTTGTGTACAACAAGATATTGCTTATTTTGAGAAGCATATCCAAAATGAATATGGGCCGTTATAAGTTCAAGCTCATCTCCCTGTCACTACAGTTTGAAAAATGAATAAAAAGACATAATGGAAAAAGTTTAATGATGGCGAATTGCCATAAATGGTGGATCAATGACCAAAAAATGAAGAAGAACAAATTAAACAATTTTTTGTTGTTGTCAAAATCACTAATATTCCAAAAATTGAGGGAGCAACTACCCCCTTTGCCCTCTCAACCCTTAATCGCCACCACTATTGCTATGATATGCTAGAATGAATTTTTTACTTGTGGCAATATTCTGCCAGCTATGAATGATCTTGCAGAAAGCCCACCCTGATGAAAAATGAGAATATCTTAATCAGCGGACTTGGAATGAAACAATTTTTAAATAGTTGTTTTTACCCTTCTTTATGATTAATGTGAAGGGGGATATTATTTCTCAAACCGATGACCTACACGATCTGTCAAACTAAAATGGATAGTCCCAGTTCGCCCACATGCACGAGCATTTGCCAAGTGAAGATGTCAGCGCCACTGTCTATGGCCCCTCCTGACAATAAATAACTTCCACTAAGAATCAATTCCAATATTAATTGATTCAAAGACAAAAATAAAATTCCGCGGTTGAAATGGGAAAGGATGGTTTTGAGGTATGAAAAAATATGTTTCTCAATTGAAGTTTTGCTAGAATTTATCTGCAGGTTCTCAATGTGAAGCAATATAATGAAACCATGATTACTTTTCGAAAATTAAATATTGTTCAATGTAATAATAAAAATTGGATTTGATACATAAATCTCAAAAACTAGATAAGGAGTACAAAAAAGTTTTAAAACTAGTGATTTGGCTAGGTTTTCACTTTTTAGAAAAGTATATTCATTTATGCTGTATAGGAAAATAATAAAAAACTTCAGAAAATTTAATTTAAAAATCATCCTACATATGCTTCATTAGTACGTTTTTATCTAAATAATTTGATTAACCAAAAAAATATTTTCAATATGAAAATACTAGCCCTCTCCCTACCATTTAAATACCAAACTTTACTGAATGAAAGCATTTTTCTTTAAGAAAAAAATTAAAAATAAAGAAACCTATCACTAGACGATAGATCTCCACCGTGCTCATAGGCAATTAATCCATTTTAGCAGAGTGAAGACATAATTCTCGCCAAACCTTATAGCCTTTTGTTCTCTACAGGGTTGTGGTATGGCGAACATTATGCTTTCACGCCGCCAAAATGGATTAAATACCTATGAGAACTGTGACGATCTACCGTCTAGTGATGTCAAGTTAAGTTGAAGTTTAGTATAGTCATATGGAAAATCACTTAACTTTCGATTACACTTAATACTGGTCACTGAATTCAAATTTGCCATGGGTTGGTGTAATGTGTAATGTATCATTTTCGTTTTCATATTTTCATTAACTAAAAAAAATTGCCATATTGATGATATTTTTGACGATAAATATTACATTGGCAAAACATAAATATTACCAAAATGTCGAAATTGGCTGCATGATCTTTCGATATTACATTAGCCTTTCTTGTAAGTGAAATAGAGGAAAACAGTCGTTGATGGGCGATGCTCAAAAGAAGAGAACTCTGTGTTAAATACATTCGTTTTTAACTTCATCTTTTTTTTCTGCTTTATGCATTTCTAAAGAAATTTCGGTGGAGATGTTAAAAAAACCTTGAAAAACATTACAGCGATTTTGATCAAAATCGTTAGAGCGATTTTTTTTGGCAATTGCCGAAAAACATAAATTTTTCAATGGCAGCAACTTTATACGCATTCGCAAACTTTACGAAAAGCCTTACTGATAGGTCCCATGGCCACCACTAACCTATATACAAAAAACTGAACATCGTAGGTTACCTTTCGGGAGTTATTACTCTATGTTAACATATTGGATAGTTGAAAGTATATATATATATATATATATATATATATATATATATATATATATATATATATATATATATATATATATATATATATATATATATATATATATATATATATATATATATTCAATGAGAAATAAAGACGATTTATTGAGAAAAGAAAATGTCACGTTACAATTTGTGTTGAAACGCAAATTTGTAATTTCTAACTTAAGAAAATAAATATTAAATAAATAAGTAGAATTTTCTCAATTTTAAGTTTCATTGATTTTTAACCTCAAAACAATGATAGATTTATTATTTGTATGGTTGACTTTAATAATAATAAAACCGTTTCTGTCTCAGCAATTAGATATAATTTAATTAAAAAATAAATTTTATGATATTGAAATTTGAAGTTGAATGCGACAGTTTGAGAACTTAATTTTCTATAATTATTGTTTTTTCTGTTGAATAATAAGCTTCTTTTTTTAGTCTTAAAAACTTGATGTTGCAACTGGAATTGTTTAACTCGTGCTGCCATCTAGCAAATAAGAATTGAAGTTGGCATTAAAAATACTAAAAAACAGTTTCGTGCTGCCATCTCCTGGCAGTTATAAATATAATTATGTTTCTTGTTACTATAGTTTTAGTAAAAGTTTATCATATAAAAATATTATTGTTGAATAGCCATTCGCGATCTTTAAATTCGTATTGTTGCTTGCAGTTGAAAATAAAAAATTATAAAGAACTAATATTGAGAGAAATTGTTACAATTTACATAAAAGGAATAAAATTTATTTTTTTATAATTCATGTAAAAAAAAAATGTTGTCATTTGCATTCAGTTATGAAAAATCTCAGTTATATTTCCAAATAATTTTTTCTTTCTTACAAAAATCCTTGCGAAAGATTTCGTGGCAATAACTTTAAACAGAACAAAACCCGGAAATATAATTTTGGCATTAACGCAATGGAAGAAAAGTCCCCTTAAGTGAAGATGTAATTTTAAACAAGCCTCTCTTGCAAGCTGCGTGAATAAAGATCAGCTGAGCTAGCAAACTACAGTGTTTCTCCCTGAAAAGCACTCGCCAGTGTAAATTTATTCATTCTTAGTTTCTAATTGTTTGTTGATATACTTAGTCTGATATTATTATTGGTGCATTAATTGCGATGACAGAAGAAAAGGAAAATGTTCCGGAATTATTTCCACACGAGGTAGGATTTTTGGAAAGTTAATTTTGGAACGAAATAGAATTTCCTTTTGATAAGTATATGTTCATTGCTAACATTTCTGTACTTCATACCAAGAACAACCAATATTATTGTGTATTAAGCTTGGAGAAACCCTAAAATTAATGCAAATGAAATGCCACTTTTGATCTTATGCTGAGAGTAATTTACAAGATTGTGAATTACTCAGACACTAATATATATGACCTTGTTTATTTTACTAGTATTAAAAAATTTAAAGAGCTTTGTAATTTGTTTTAACCTGAACTCTAAATGTTTCATATATGCTTCATATATTAGTTTGAAGTTATTAATCGGACTAAAATGACTACATAAAATCAATTATGTAGTCATTTTAGATTTGAAATTGGAATTAGAATTATTTTTAAATTTGACCGAAAGAGTGCTTATAGCAACGTTATAGGAAGTTTAAATCTTGGCGACAAATAGAGTTATAGGATTGACAGGTTCGTAACAGGAATCACCAATTGAGTGACATTATTGCTTATTAAAAAAGCTCTATGTTAAAGAATTTTTATGGAACCTCTGCTTTGGGCCTTACAATAAAACCGCGTAGTTCACATTCAATGAACATTATGTAATAATGTTGTATTTCAAAATGCTAAAAATTATGTCAAAATTTAAATTACTACATTTCAGAATAATAATAATAAGGTTCTATTTTAAAATGCAATATAATAATAATAATAATAATTATAAATATAATAATAATAATAATAATGATAATAGTAAATATAATAATAATTTTAGTAAATATAATAATAATAATAATAATAATGATAATAATAAATATATAGTTAAATAATAGTAATTCTAAATTTAGAAAAATAATAGTAATAGTAAATAATATAGTAAAATAATAACAATAGCAGTAAACATTAAGTAACAATAGTAATAGTAAATAATATAGTAAAATAATAACAATAGCAATCAACATTAAGTAACAATAGTAATAGTAAATAATATAGTAAAATAATAACAATAGCAGTAAACATTAAGTAACAATGGTAATACTAATTATAGGAAAATAATAGCAATAGCAAATCTTTTTATAGCAATAGAAAAATATTACACTTCAAAATTGAGTCAACCTTACAGACAAGCGTGTGTAATACTACTTTAAACTCGATGCCTTATTAGAACGTTATTTAGCACTTGAACCAATATATAAATTCGGTATAAAAATATAGTATTTTATTAAAATACAAAGTATTTCAATTGAAAATTAAGTGTAACCTTTCAATCTTGATTTTATAATTTATTTTAGAGAAACTATTGCATAATTCATACATCCTATTACTTTTATTCAACCGATTGTCAGATAATCCTTGTCCTGTTGGAAGATGTAGATTTTCCCAAACACGATATTTCAGAAGCATTATTTCAAAGCATGAAATTTTTACTTTTTACTTATTCCGTATTTAGTGAATACTGACAGTTAAAATTTATAAGTTCGAAAGTAAAATTGCGTTCAACGTATTATTTTAAACCTTGAAATCTGAATTATATATAGCAATAATAATTAATGCATTTTATTTTGATTCCTTATTTTACGACCATTAAGGCTAACATTTGTAAGTAAAATAGAAGGTTGTCATTCAAAGGATACGGCTAAAGCCTCCATAGAAAACCCCTATAGGTAAGGCCGCTAATCGAACGTAACTAATGAAACAATTACTTTTTAAAACTAATTATAAACACTTTATTTTTACTTAAGTTTCAATATTTCTTTGGAAATTATACTACAGACAACTAAACTCGGCGTGTAAATTAGTACTATTAAATTAACCAATGATTTTTATCTTGGGCAGAATCGTTTTTTTAGGTATTTTTTAACAGCGTACAATATAACATTCAAATAAGACTAAATTCATGGGCACCGCCAGGAGGGTGCTAGGGGGTGCACTTATATCTCCTTGAACCCTTGCTTTTAAAAATTAAAAAAAAAAAAAAAAAAAAAAAATTAAGAAAAATGTGTAAATTCCAAGGGAAAATAAAACACATGTCATTTTGAATCTATGGTTCAATGTTGCAATCAACAATGTGCATTTTTTAAAATTATTTTTTAGTTCTTTTGTTTATTTCCCATTTCGCTTTTTATAACTGAGTTTTGCACTTTTGTGGTGTGATTTTCAAACTCCTGATATCTAGTATTATTTAGAGACTGGGTGTAGAAGTGATAATTCTTTTATTCTATAATCGTTTATGCGTTGTTCTCTCAATCCATAGAAAATGTTTTGCTTTTTAATCATTATAGTCATTAGATGTAAGTCCTTAAGGTCTATTTTTAGAGTTCAATTCAGCATTTCCTTTACTGCCCTTGTGTTTCACATTTGGAATTTTTTTTTCAATATTTCTGTCAAGAAAAAATAACATTTTACTCTTTTGTATCTTTATGTCTCTTGATTTCTTTGTTCGAAGCGAGAACTATTTGACTGATAAAAAAAAAACATAGAAAAATAAGAAAATCGTTAATAAAAACATTTTTTTTTTTCGGGGGATTTTTGCTATTTTTTCTTGAATGATAAAAAGGTTTTTTCTGAGTTCTTTGGGTACCAAGTAAAAGCTTCAGAGGAGAGGATTTCAAATATATATACCATTATTTATTTATTTTTTAATTATTATCAAAGAAAAAAAATGATTGTTAATTGTTTCATCTTTTATAAGAAATTGATATCAACCTGAATAATTAACGATTTAAACAAATTGTAGCAGTCTTGCATCACCCCGCAAAAATGTCTGCGCGCCCATGACCAGTTTTTTCTCGAAACATCAAATATACTTTAAACTTCACGTAGAGTTGTCTCAACAACAAATTTTTATTAGAAAATTAAATATTTTCAATCAAAACGTGAATGTGTTCGGATGTTTTGGGCGGAAACTCTGGATTGGAAATCTTTGATTGGATTCCCGCCAAAAAGGGGCTCCTCTTAAAATAACCGAGTTGAGATTTCGCACCCAAACAAAAGTTCTGCGAGATCTCTGTGATGTCACGGACCATGTGACAGGTTTAAGGGGACCTTATAAAAATTTAGTAAAACATGATCATATTTTTCCTAAAGAAATAATAAAAAAAAAGGCGAAGAGAAAAATTGTAAAAAACTAATATTTGTAAATGTCTTACATTTCAGATGTTTTCAATTTTATTTGACACTCATCAAGAATTTCGCTAATATCTTTTAGAATTTGTTTCCACTGATCTTTTAATTTAAGAACAAAACTTCACTCCCTTTAACGGTTGAAAAAATAAATTATTACCATTTTATCAAATTATTAACAGAAAGGCTAAGTGGATTGAAAGATATCAATCAAATGAAATATAAGTTTGAAGTTCAAATAAAATAAATTTTTGCGTTATTGATTATCTGGAACGGAACTGCCGAACACTTTCTTCTTCTAGCTCTCGGTGGCATGTCCCATGTGGTCTAGTGGTTAGGATTCCTGGCTTTCACCCAGGCGGCCCGGGTTCGATTCCCGGCATGGGAAGTTTGGTTCCATGGTGTAATGGTTAGCACTCTGGACTCTGAATCCAGCGATCCGAGTTCAAATCTCGGTGGAACCTTTTTTTTTTATTTTTAGAAAAAAAAAAATTAAATATGAAAAATTAAAATATATTTTATCTATTTTAAATAATTAAGTTTATGTTTCATTATTTGTTTTAAAAATGTACGCTTGTATAAATCTGTTTTACTTAGCATTTTAAAGTGACATTTAATATATATTTTGCAGAGGGATAACACCAAAGAGAGTCAGATATTATTGTGGATATGGAACTGTCTCGGTGAAAACAGCTGCTTCGATTTTGATCAATATGTTAGAGATGGAGTATTATTCTGCAGGCAAGTTCTTTTGTATCTAACAATTGAGAGTTCAACACAAATGATTCTTACGCTATTTAAATAAAAACAAGAATGAAAATTGAACTGAGTAGCCAGAATATCTGAAATAAATTAGACAACATTTATAAGATTCTTAAAATTAAAAGATTTTACGATTTAAAAAAAATTCTTTGAGTTCGAGACCAACATCAAGTTTAATAAAATATACATGTGCTAAAATTATGATTTTTTCTAGTTTATTTAATGAAGTTAGTTTTAGGTGTCTTTAAATATCTTAGTAATAAATGTTAAAAGAATTGTAATTAAAAGTGTGGTTTTGAAATTATACTACCTAGAAGTAATGAAATTACACCTTCTCTAAATCTTTTTTATAAATAAATAACATCTTTTTAATTAGATTTATAATGCTAATAAGTTTTTACTTATAAAAACAGTTAGTACTTTTCTACAAAATTACAAAGTATAGAGACTTTTAGAGTTTAATTTATGTAAAATTGCAACCTAATAATATTATTTGGTAATACCAAGAAACATAAAGTAAAACAAATTTATACTTCTTTTACAGCAGAATTAAAAAAAAAAAAAAAATAGTAATATTCAGAACTTAAATTTGTGCCTTGTAGATATCCTCATTTCAAAATTTTATTCAATACAATTCCATCCCACTTCTTTTCTTACCTTAAATTACATACACTATCTCATTTTTTTTGTCTCCTGTTATTTGAAATTTAAATAATAGTTTTATTGAGTACTAATTACTGTAATAATCCACATTCTCTATTGCATCTTTAGACTGATGAACTACATCAAGCCCAATTCTATTCCTGGTGAAATCAAAGCCGGGGAAAACTTGAAGCATAAGAGGGAAAATATCGTCAAGTTCCTGAAAGCCCTTCAGAGTTACGGTGTTCCCAAGGAGTTCCTGTTTGAACCCGAAGACCTTCTTCTGCTCAGGAACTTGCCGAAAGTCACCAGGTGTATGTTTAAGCTGGGAAAGATGGTACGTTTCATTACGCGGCGTTATGTTGGTGTGTAATATTAAATTCGTACTAAAATCGTAGACGTTTATTTAAAATTTTATATTTTGATAAGAAATGTCCTTATAGTAATTTTCAGACTTAGGAAAGAAATATAGTTATAATAATCATTAATTTTTGACATAACTAGTTAGTTTTATTTCAAAGTAGCTCTTTAAATGAATTAATTATTTTCTGGAAGCTATTGTCTTTTTTTTAATTCGAGAAAAAAAATATAATTTCACTTTCTCGGAAATGCAAATGCTAGTTCATCCAAGGTATTAGTGTGACAAATTTAAAGGCACATGTTCCGCACGTTTCCCAGGAAAAATTGCGTCATTCATGTAATAAAAAGAAGAAGGGAACATTATCTTTTTTCAAAATAAAATGAACACAGCGTAGTGAAAAGTTAGAGGGCTATGTTGATCTACTAATTATATTGCACCAATGCAAAGAAAACTCATCTCAGTATAGAGTCGAGCATAATAATTTCATTAGACTTTTTTTAAACATCTTTAAATACATTTAGATATATAAAAAAAGAGTTATTTGCATATGCTTCAATGAAAAAGAAAGTTGTTTTAAAAGAAAATGTATTGGATATAATTTTTTTTTAAATATATTTTTTATAAAACAATTTTAAAAGAAAAATATTCGAAGTTCCATCATATATTCACAATTTCTTTTAATAATGGTGCTGCCATCTTTAGGAGTTACATCGTACTACGTAAAAAATCGGTAGGATTGTTATTTTAGGAAACACTTTATTTTAACTCGCGTGTATTGCCGATTCCTATAAATCTATAATCCAAATTGTTTGTTTAATATAATTTGTCTACTTAAATATTTTTGCTCAACAGTATATGGTCTGCAATAACAGACTAAGAACCTCTAATTTACATGTAACCAAATGTTGTTACTTTATATTTATAAGTTGTGTAAATACCTACAGAAAAATAGAAGTTGTAAATTGTAATCCTCTATTGCTCGGAAAGAAAATTTATGATAATGTTTATTTTAATAAATAAATTTGTTATCACCAAGGACATAACAATATTTGTTATTTTAAATATAGAATATAATCATGTAAATATATAATTAGTAATATTTTATATTTTATGAAAGACAAAATATGTCGACATAAACTAAAATACAATAAAAATGAACAAGTCCTAAAATCGTTCCCAAATCTGTCTATTTGCCCATCAGCATTAAACAGAGGTATATTTGATTAATACAAAAATGTTGTCAAAAAATGTATAATTACAGTAAAACTGTACACACACGGTGAAAATAAAATATTTTAAGAACTAAAAATGAAATGAACTATTTAGATTTTTTAAATAGTTTTTCTACAACTATATCAAAATAATAAAAATATGAACAAAAATAAAAAAAATTATTTTTAACAAATAGATTTTATTGATTCTCATGAACTATTTGTTATGATTTAAAGCATTATAAATAATAAATCAAGGAATTAAGTCTAAAACTAATCAAGGTACTAAGGTTTTCAGAAAAAAACATTTAAGTTTTATTTAATATCTTAAAAATTAAATTATTACATACTTATAGTATTTTTTCCTACACTCAGTGATAGAAGTGGTGACAAAAAAAGTGGGGGGATGCCCAAAAGTTGGTGAAGGGCAACTCCCCCCCCCCCCTTCTCCCCATCTTCAACGATAAATGTTATAATTTCGTAACTTATAGTAAAAATATTAACTAGTAAGGAAATAATTTATACTTCCTAATACTAACATTGAACAAGGGTCCAAAATTTAATGAATATTCTTCGACTCAGCTTTTTCATTTGGAAGTAAAAGATAAGAAAAGTAAAAGTAGTAAAAGATGTATATTTAGATTTAAATAGTGCTCATAAATGTGCATACTTAGATGAAATTAAATTAATAGAGAATTCTAAAATGTTTTTTTTTTTTTTTTTTTTCCTTAAAAAAAAAAGCTTGTGTTTCTAAACAAGAATAGAAATTTAACTTAAAAGGAAGTTTCTGAAGTTCAGCAAGTGTAACGATATTTGCTAATAAAAATACTTATATCTTTATACAAATTAGTAAAATACATTTTTATAATAGTATGATAGATATATACCATAAATAGTTTTAATGTTTTCAATATATATATATATATATATATATATATATATATATATATATATATATATATATATATATATATATATATATATATATATATATATATATAACACCATTTTCTCAGTGTCACTATATTTAAAGGTTAATATTATTTTTCATTAGTTGTTTTCAGGCGGATTGGGTGATTTTAAAAGTGGGAGGATGGATTTCAGTGATTTTATAAAGGGGAGGGATGGGGGACGAATGGGTATTTTCTTGAAAAGTGGGGGGATACGTCACCCCGCGTCTACCCAACTTCTAGCACTGCCTACACTACATGATATCAGATTGTGGTACTGTTAAAATTTATAACAAAAAAAGAAGGGAACAAAAAAATTCCACAAAAAACAACGTTTTCGATTTTCATATTTTATATGCATTTGCCAATATTAAGTGCAAACCCATGTTATTTAAGCGATTTTGTACCCAGATCGAGGTTTGCCATCGATTCAATACCATTACTAACCCCCCTCCCTTCCCCCCCAAAAAAAACAACTTGATAGAATGCATTGTCACCGACAACGAATATATCAGTCAAATTTCAACTCGACTGAATGATGGAAAGAGGGTTAATTAGAATTGTCCTCCAAGGATTTACATGCCACAAAACAAACACACAAAATCGTAGCTAATGTAAAGGATTTTTAAAAAAATGAAACTATGTATACTTCCAGCTTTTTTATGATACGTAATCTTTCTTTTATTGATATCTTACATAGTATTTACGACTGTAACCAAAGAGGGTATAATAAATTAGTGATCATCTGCTACTACATACTTAAGAGTGTTCTCAATGATGACACAACTTTTACAAAATAAAATTTGTAATTTATTCTTCGTTTCAAACAGCTCATAAATACTCTCTAAACAACAGTAAACCCATTATGAAGCTTTAACAAAAGCTTCAGTGAGTATAACTTCTTGTTGAGCGATAATTAAGACCCCACAGAAAAAAGAAAGAAAAAAACTACTGAACTCTTTTCAAAATAGTACTCGAAATCCAACTGACTGAAATTCCCCGCCTTGGCGATATTCATATCCTCGCCTGCGAACTTTCTTGAAAAAATCCAGAGCTACCAATTCGGCAATCAAAACCCAAAACACGCACTGAGAAACATCTCAAAATTTCTTGATTCACTTAGGCGTTGCCAACTTTTACAAGCCTGAATTATCACTGTTAACAAATAAATTTAAAATAATAGAACTTTAAAAAGAATTATGTACACTATTACAATTATATACATAAATATTGCGTAACAATATATAAAACAATGTATAAACCTTTTGTCAGTATTTGATAGTTTTCTAAATTCCAGACCGAAGCTGATGGAAATTTCAAGGGACCGTACCTGGGGTCTGAACCGTATGAGGCAGCCAACAAATCCGGTCGTAGGCGAGGTGGACTTCCGGTCGGTGACGACATTTACATCGCCCACGTCAAATTAGAAAATGTCATCAAGATGTTGCACACGCCGCCGAAAAAGATCATCGATTTCTATCGGCCCATGATTTTTTAGTGTTCTGGAACTTGGATTGTAAAATGTTATTATGATTTATTACCAATGGAGAGCCTCCCATTCAATCCTTTTTATGTAATTTTTTCTCAAAAGATTGTTACATTACTGATCAAAACTATTTCAGACCATATTCACACACTTTTAAATTGTTTGATTCGTAGTTTCAAAGATACAAACTAGTTTTGAATTTAAACAAATGTTTGAAAAACTTATAAAAATTACTATATATTATAAATGTATGTTTTTCTAAACCTATTGGTCTTTTCGAACAAAATCACGAAAAAAAAAAAAAAAAAAAAAAAAACACCATTGGAACTCTAAATTTTTTTTATAAAAATTAATAATTATAGATAATATTTTTTCAAAAATAACTATTACTTATATTAAAAATAAATTATATAAAAGATAAATTAAAAACTATTTTTAATACTATTTATAAATTATAGTGTCATCGCTTTTATTTCTCTACAATGGTAGGATTCAGTATTTTTTTTTTTTTTTATCAACTGAAACTTTGGTTCTGGTACATTGAATTGCGAGGATAGCCCAAAAATACTTTTTGCTTTCAAATATGATCTCATGAAAGAATAAATGCTTTAAAAGCTCAACTAGAACGAAAAATAAAATATAATTAATACTTAACCTTCTGCCATAATAAGAAAACCTATAAGTGTGTTTGTTATTAATTTGAATTAATTTTATTTCTGTTTTATGATGATATAGGAATTACAAATTAATTACAGTACTTGCAGATTTGTAATAAAGGAAGCTGATACTTGGGTTTCTGTTTTCTGTATATAAAAATTTGAAATAAATTTTTCTAACTGGTAATAATGAATGTATTGTTTGAATTTCAAGTTCATGCATATAATTTTTGTAAGCATCATAAAATAAAACATGACTTAAAATTATAGTTATTAACCCTCCATATAGTTAACTTTTCATGAATGGCGTTGTTTATAGAACTCAATTTTTAATTTCTAAACAGCTACTTTCTGAATGCTGAAAGAAAAAAAAATCGAAATTTTTAAAATTGAATATGTATAATTTAATAATAAAATTTGGTAATTTAACTCAATTTCAGTTTGAAATTCTTAGTTGGAAAGATTATGTGTATTCTATTTTAAAAATAAAACCCATTTGCGTTTTTGCAATTTCTTGTATACTATCACAAAATTTGTAAACTGGAGACAATTTAGGAAGTACAAATTATTCTTCCAAACAAAAGTAAAAGATTGTAGTTGAAATAATTGCAATATTTTTATTTAATTTTTTTTTAATTCCCGTTATTATACAGTATTATGCATTAACTTTATGACAAAATTCCTTTTAATATTTTAATAATGCAATAAACAATTCCAATTTTCATGTTTCAGGATGTTCAGAACAGATAAATAAAAAAACTCAAAAAAAGAAAAAAAAAAACTCGACAGTTATAAACTAGGACACATTATACTTATTCGATTTGTATTTTTAAAAATTAATTTATAATAAAATTGGTCGTATACAGTTGTAAATACGGAACAATAAATAAACAAACAAGATTGGAGCAGTCCCTATCATTAAATTTAGTTTTTAGATTACAAGCATGTACAATTTGCCGACTGATTAAATTTATGTAATCCTACCTCTTATCACCACATTCCATCTGATATATAACACGACATATCTAAATTTTTCATACGAACTTGAACGAATTGCGAACTGACTTCCTGTCCTCATTACTGGTTACATTTTAGTGTAGGAATTCGTCTCAATCTTTCAATTGACATATTATTCAAATGGAGATCATCCGCAAGATTAAAAGAATTTTTGTAATATAAGAAAAAATTTATCTTCGCTGATATGAGAAAGTCTGGTTTATTATAATATCTCCCTAATCTAGCCCTCAGAAGTAATTTAATGTATGAAGAATATTTGAGATTTTTATTCTAGTATAATCAAAAGTAAAATTTTTTTGCTAATCAATATCAAAATGTGTAGGAGCAATGTAGTTAAATTCAAGTGAAAAAACGATTGGTTTTGATTAATTTTATAACAAAATTGCAAAATTTCAATTGTGATGATTATTTATCTAGAAATTTTGTGTAATTATATGATCCTTTTATGAAGTTTACTTTCTCATATGTTATTTATTGCTTAATAGTAATTTTAGATGGCGCCACTATTACACTTTTATTTATAAAATTCTAAAAGTGTGTTATTTATAACTACTATTCTGAATTCCAGATGGCGCCACATCTTAATTTGACAAAATCGTGAACATCTCTCAGTTTCATGCAACTTTCATTTTGATATATAATTTAATTTTTGCAAAAAAAAAGAAGAGATAAATATATATTAGTATTCTTTACATGCCCTGATTTAAATTCTAAAATATAATTTTCGTTTCGTTCATTTTTGCTTTTTAAATCTAATTATTCTCCTTAGCATTTATAATGGTCTTTTTGTTAGAAGATTGAATAAGTTTACAGAACAACAAGTAAGTTTTCTTGAAATTGACGCAGGTTAGAAAATATGCTATTAACATGTATTCAGATGTTTTTCAAAATAACTAGCAATACGGATGACAAGCAAATATTTCGCAAAACTAAATTATAGTCCTAGTTTTTTAAAAATAAGTTTTTAACAAAATTTTTCTCTAAACTTTGAATCCTAACTCCCATGTGGTCTAGTGGTTAGGATTCCTGGCTTTCACCCAGGCGGCCCGGGTTCGATTCCCGGCATGGGAAGATGGTTCTATGGTGTAATGGTTAGCACTCTGGACTTTGAATCCAGCGATCCGAGTTCAAATCTCGGTAGAACCTACATTTTGAGACTTTCTTTAATTATTCTACTTCAATTATTTTTATTTTCAGTTATCCATATGTTAACATAAGAAAATTAAAGCATTTTTTTTTTTTGTTATATATATTACGATGAATTTTGAGGCTATGATTGTTATTAAATTTCGAAAGCTTTGAATATTATTTCCTTCCGAATTTTCTTAAGAATAAACTGTTAATCAGTAAAAAAAATAATTTTTTCCAAAATGTAAGTCAATTTCTAAACAAAATTATATTGTTTGTGTGCTCTAAAGTTACTAATAAATTATTTCTTGGTAATTGAAACAATAGACAGCAAAAAATAAAAATAAAAAATAAATAAAAATATATATATATTATATTGTAGTTAACATTGCTAATTGAATTCAAGATATGTATTATTAATTTGATTTTTATTTAGATTTAGTATTAATCCGATTATTATTTTAGAGTTAGTAGTGTCATTTTGCATTTATTGTATTAATAATTTGATTATTATTTTAGATTTAATATTATTATTCATTTGATTATTATTTTAGATTTACTATTGTTATTCATTCGATTATTGTTTTAGATTTAGTATTAATTCTAATATCGATTATTTTAACTATTATTTTAGATTTAGTATTAATTCTAATAATGATTATTTTAATTATTATTTTAGATTTAGTATGAATTCTAATAATGA
Source organism: Linyphia triangularis (assembly GCA_963978545.1). Classification (NCBI taxonomy): domain Eukaryota; kingdom Metazoa; phylum Arthropoda; class Arachnida; order Araneae; family Linyphiidae; genus Linyphia; species Linyphia triangularis. The sequence continues at coordinate 43,022,267 of OZ021731.1, forward strand.
TTACTTTAATTATTATTTATCCATATAATATATATTCAGTTAGCAATACAATTTTATATTTTAATAAGTTCACAGTAGTACACACAATTTAATGAGACACAATTTTATAAAATTGACTGTATTTATTTTTTGTATTGTAATGTATTATTTTTTTTATTTTTTTTAACTGTAATTAAAATTATCTTTTACAATGTCTTCCTTTCTATCTTTTACATCCTTTTTAGATATTCAAAATACCTTAAAATAAAATTTCCTTCCTAATCTCTACGTTAAGGAAAGAATACTATTAGAAAACAATTATAATCATTGTTACAAACCAAAATCGTACGTTAAGTATTTAAAGATCTTTAACTTTGTCAGTACTAACTTAGCTATTAACAATTTACCACCATTTTTGACTTTATCTACAGGGACGTTCTGGGCCATAAAATCGGCACGATGGTTGTAGATTTATGACAGCCCAAATTTTCAATACAATCATTGATAAGATTTTAATAATTCTTGCTAATATTAATTCCAATAAATAACTAATTTTAATAATTAATATATTGTATTACTTAAATATTTATATTTAATAATTAAATTCTATAGTTTTATTTATTTTAATAATTGTATTACTTTAATAGTAAGTTTATAAATCTAATTCCTTCAGTTTCTATTATTTATACCACTTTTGAGTGAAATTGATTTCCTAAAACCACTAATAGTTGTTTCAGAAGCAAAAAAAAAAAAAAAAAAAAAAAAAAAAAAAAAAAAAAATTAAATTGCAAAATATAGAATATCCATTTCCATGTATATAACTATTGTGTTTATTAAAAAATGACATCCTAAACGATAGTTAATATTTTACCTTAAAAGTTATAAAATAAGTAAAATTCGTAACACGATGATGCAGACCTAGGGGGCTGGTGGGTGTGATTGGGATTTGAATGCATTGGATTTCAAAAAAAAAAAAAAAAAAAAAAAAAAAAAAAAAAAAATTTAAGAAAAGCAACTAGTAATATTGAAATTTTTTTTTGAAAAATTGAATTATAAAATCTTCCGGGAACAGAATCGGCCCATTTGTTACAAACACTGATCGGCCTGGTGATTGCACCGAAAGAACTCGTATGGGCAGTACGCCCCTGTTTATCTAATGTAAACTACTCTGATACAAAGATTTCCTTACATTCAAAATGATTAATTTATCCAGCGGATAGGATTACATGCACAATTCAAATATATCTTCGATCATTAAAAAAAAAAAAAATCTCTATGTATTTGATAATCCATTTCAAATGTACCTTTTGTGATTTTATCATTAATGATTTAATATTAAAGTGAATTAAAATACGTATACATCTGTGAAGTAAAAATATATGGGAATAAAACTGTCAATTGTGGAGATAGTTATAACCTCCTTGGTTAAGAGCCAACAATCACCAATAAAGTTCTTTTAACTACTAAAGTTGGATTTCAAGAATACATCAAATGGTAATTTCTAACACCACAATCAACAAACCTATCTCTTTTTGGTAATTCTAACGGCCACAGGCTAAATTTTAAGTATTTTAATTGGTTTGAATTCTCTCGAGATTAATATTAATAAAACTTCAATGAGTTTTAGTTTAACTTATACTCAAATGTTGATTACTTACTGAAAATTTTTACATGAAAATATTTTTTCTTCGATGAAAATATAGCATATTTAATCTATGGTCTCAAATTAATACGATTCAGAGAGTCTGTTTCATTAGATATAATGTGTTATACTTTTATAGAAAAACTTTTATTTTCATAAGTCAACAAAACAATATTTGATAAGTTAACAGCTCTTGAGAAATAACTAAATTAGCCCCCAATTAGTCTCGAAATAACGTAGGGTTTTTCAAATAGAAAACCAAGTAACACAGATTTTTGTAATAAAAATTTAAGTCCAATGTTAAATAGCTCTGTTACCACTTTCTAGCTTTGTTGATTTTGTAAATAGTGCTATTTAGAGCCGATAGAAATAGGTAAACGAAAAATGAGTAAAATTGAAGATCCTGCGCTCTTATTTAAGACGGCAGTATTGCTTTCCAGACGGTCAACGCTCTTTCAAGATGAAACCAAGTATTCAAGTTCAAACTGGCGCCGAAGGCTCAATCACAACCCTTATGGTTCCATTGTCCACCCTGCCTTCACAAAACGGCACTTTGAGAGGGGTATCGGGGGAATCCCACTGAAAAGCCTTGACCAGTCCATTGTCCGAAAAATGCACGTCTGGAAGCAAAGTGTGGGGTCCAATCCCCATTCCACGATGTTGGTCTGCAATAAATAGCATTCTTTTTGAGCTTTGACGTGTTGTTGAAAGGAAACATCCGTTTTGCTTTCAATGTTCAATTGGGCTCGAGAAAAACCCATTTAATCCCCGACTGAGGGTGTCGAAATAAATTTCTCAATGGCTTGCTTCACAATACCTATTAGACTGAGGGGCGACTGCAATTTTTGGACCCCATCCAACATCATTCTGAATTTGTTATAGAAATTGGAGAAAAGTGAGTAGATTACGAATCCACTGGTCTGCCGTGGCAAAAACAGCCGAAAGTAGTCAAAAATAGACTTTTAATAAGTTGAACTAAGTGCAATTGTAAAATGCGCCATAACTTGCCAAATAATGAGCATTTTTTTTTTTATTTGGTAACCCTCATTGTTAATTTTCGATTAAGAAGGATGCAGACGATTCGGATGTGTGGCTATGGCTTACTTGCATCTTTCACAAATGAGCCAAACTGTCAATAAACATTACGTTACTGATGACGTAACTGATGTCGCCAATTTGGCTTACTTTTAAAAGATACAAGTTTTCCGAGCCAGAGATCAGAAATCGTTTGCTCTTTTTCTCATTGAAAATCAAAATGAAGTGGGTTGCCAGACGAAAAAGTTTGTTCCCTTTTCGGCAAGTTATGACATATTTGGCAATCGGATTTTAGTTCAACTCATTCGAAGTCGATTTTTGATCAGTTTCGGCTATTTTTATCTCGGCAGACCAGTGGATTCGTAATCTACTCACTTTTCTCCAATTTCTATAAAAAATTTAGAATGGTGTTCGATGGAGTCCAAAAATTGCAGTCGCCTCTCGAACTATATGGAAAGTAATGTTATTTATGTATTTACTATTTATCGGTCCTTTTCAACTTGCCGCGAGAGACCGAATGATTGGGTTTTAAGGATTGCTTCAATTATCACAATATCGGTAGGTTTAATTAATTATTTAGCCCTCTAGAGCACGATTTTTTTCTCTTTATGATTCAACTAGCGATCATGTAACTAATGTTTATTTTTATAAGTATTCTTATAAAAAATACTTATAAATAGGTATAAACATTCTTAGTATGACTGATATTATTAAATTCAATTTTAAATTGCAATAAAATATATTAATTATTACCGAAATTTTACTCCCGAAATGTGTAGCATATATGCTACGCTATGTACTAAAGGGTTACGGGTAATTTTATGAATAAATGGTAGAAACTCTTTCAAATTACTGCCGTTTAGTTCCTTTCTCTTTCTAAATTAAGACCGATATAAATTACTGCATTATGCTTCCAGTACACCCATACATGTTACTCTCGAAGTTATATATGCAACACAGTAGCTACTTATATTATTCAATTAAATCACATTTTTCGAGTTGGAACGGATGCATTTAATATCTTTTAGATGATTTCATTAGATGAAGTTATGTGAAACTCCATATATTAAGCTGATTCAGGTACCAAATCTTTTCGATAATCTTTGATTATTCTCACGTTAAGATGTCACGCATTGCCTACTTTTTTTTCCAAGTACCATCCAGCTTTCGGAGTAAATCTTAAGCCCTCAACATTCATTCCACATTATTATTTTCGTGATGGATTTCTTCAACAGGAAATTCTATTTCTTCGAAATACAGTAAGTGAAAATTAAGCACCAAGTTCCATTGGACTGGAGGAAAATGCACGATAAATGCTTTATCATAATGCACGCAGATTTATACTATTTATACTATAGCAAGCAGATCAGCAACTAAGTTGTCGTTTCACTGGTTTCTGTTTTATATTCATTCTTAGTAACTCATACGGTAGCGGTAATTATGTGCTACAGTATGTTCCAAGTACTATAATGTAGAGATAAAACTGGAAAAAGTTATCTATAATTCATCATGAGATGGAAGGATTTGATGCGTCAAATGAAAACTTTTTATTGGACAGTAGACCCACCAAACAATTAAATATCAGAAACAAAACAAAAACTCCCCCAGATGCGTTGGCTGTGTGTGGTTAACGCTCTGGCCATACATGCCAAAAATGCTGAATTCGAATTCTGGAGTTAGGCATTGATACTTGTTGTGATTCGGAATCCACGTTAAACCTTAGGTTCCGGTCTGATTTGCTGTTACTGTACACAAATATAGTTCGTTGAGTGTACAAACCAAACACCCATGGCCATAAACTATTATGGAAAATTTGGGATTTAGTTTTTTTTTAAAATTATTTAATGCTATTCTTATTTTATTATATAGAGTTTTGTCTTAATATGTGAACTGGTTGTACCACGTGGTGTATGATCAAAATAATTTGAAACTTGGTTAATAATATGTCGTGTATATTTATGGACCCTTTCGTCAAAAAATGATTGGATTTGCTTGAAATTTGGAAAACTTGTATTAATAATTACCATTACCACTCCAATTAAAAAAATTTTTAGAACTAGTTAGGAATTCAGAAATTTTCTATTAAGTAGAATAATTAGAGAAAAAAACGTGATCAAATCTTCTAAAACAAATGATTTAATATTTTACCCACCCATTGTTTCAAAATAATACATTTTAATAAACAGTAGATAATCAATTATTACGATTATAAATTTTTATAACTTTTATAATAATTGTAAATAATAATTGTGTAGATTGTAAATAATGATTTTATTATTCGTAAATAAAAACTACATAATGATAATTAAAAAAAAAATCCCTATTCTTCCTGTTTGAATTTTGGCTGATATTTTCAATCAATGTTTCAATAAGGTACAAATAAATCAGAAATTTCGAAAAATTGCAATTTAAAGTACTTGTACCTTAAGAATATTATTTTCGTTATGGTTTAATCTTTTAAAATGGAAGCTTTATTATTTTTACCCCATAACATTTTTTAAATAATAAAATTATGCAAAACAAGACATAGAAAATTATTAAAATGTCCATAATTGTCCAACATCAAAAATTACATTGATCTATTCTTACCAGGTTCAACTACACATCCATGTGGCACTGATGTGGTATGTACATTTTTTGCCCAAATTGAGATATTGTTAACCGGGATTTTCTATAATTTAATCTACATTTGTACTACATAAGTTTAATGGTCATATCTGCAAGGACAAAGTAAAAATAGCAGTTAACAAGTTACTCAGTAAGGACGCATCAATTACATGAAATTGTTAAAATTTTAAACGATATTTTTCATTTTAGTTCCGTTCCATATACCACTCCTGTGCTTAGCACTGCAATATAAAGAAGGAATTTAAATTTAAAAGAAAACGCAAAGTTTGTAAACTGATGTGCGAAAGAAAAAGCCCCAAGTGTAAGTTACCTTCTGCTGCCCTTTCAAACACAATAAAGACAAATCATACTTCGGGATTAAATTTTTAAAGTTAAAACTTCTTGAAAATAGCTTCCCTGATTATGTCAAAAAGCAACATTTGTTATTTTAGCAGACAATGACACTTGCGTATAATAACACTAAAAACTAAACATTGTTTTTTCACTTGATGCTGTGTTCGCAGATGACAGTTAAATGAAGGAATCTCCTAGAATAAAGATTGGCTCAGTTAAAGGATTCAGGCCACGTCTTGGTACTGAACTTTTACTTCGAGATGAATCCATCACTTCTAATACTGAGTTGAATTCCACGCTCTAGATACTCCATGTTTCTTTGTGTTCCTCTATCTTAGAACAATGATAAGTCCAAGGGAAGGGAATGATTGCGATTCAATTAAAAGGTTTCTGTTATTAGTGTATTTATTGGCTTGAAGTTGATTTGAAGTTCATGTTTTGTGAAATGTATTGCAAGGCTAGATTGGCAAGGTAAAGGCCATTTATAAGTCTTATGCGAAATCCGGAAAATAGAAGTTGAACTATGATGTCAATATACTGTGTCCACCCTTGCAGCTAACATTTTTTCTGACGTGCAATTAAAATAATTTTCACCAAAGAGATTATTTAGACGTGGGAATTCTCTATTTATTTGACCACATATAATATAAAGTAAAATTTTTAAGTTCACTAACTGGCAACTTACTACTCTAAAAGTTCATTCCTCCTATCAATGCTCACAGCAGGACGTAGGTGATTGAATGATGGGAGTTGCTGGTACCAATAAATATAAAATGTTCGATCTACTGGAGCCAGTGACCAGGTAATGTCACAGACTGGCAATCTCAACTGGCATGCCGACTGGTAGCGTATGAATGAGCCTTAACGTTCCGTTAAATGTTGTCGGTTTCTTGACAAAATATGACATTACACCATGAAAATGTAATTCAACAAACAAAATTATCAAAAATAAACAATTTACTTATTTTTTAGCTTATTTAGGTGGTATGAAATTAAATAGCAAACTGAAATTTAGCTGTCTAGTTCCTAAAAACTCCAAAAAAGTGACAAATTAAAAGCATGCGAAAAACGCCCTCAACCTTATACCTCTTAAAACTGATTCATGCTTCAATTTTAGTAAAATTTTGTGATTATATATTGTAATCGAATTAATCATATTATATCACCTCGAAAATAATCGAATTGCAGACACTTGATTTTTAGAGGTCTTGCTAGTGCAAGAGCTACACGAGAGCTACACTGCAACTGAATATTGTTAGAACAAGATCAGAACTACTAAAGGCCTCTTCTCTAGACTTACAAGTTGAAACTTCTGCATTTGCGTCTCGAATAGGAGCAAGTCCGTAAAACTTTGATCAGAGAGTCTGATACTAGACTATCTGTTACACTCGATAGCGGGCTTATCCACTTTGGTAATCAAGAGTGAAAAGTACCTGGCGGGACCGAGATATAGCGTATGCTAGGTGAGAATTCTGCCTCTTGATTCTTACATATATTTGTAGAAAGGAAAATGAACTGTGTAAAAAAAAAAAATGTTTTCGGATGCAAGGGTAGAAATTTACGATTCTATTTCAGTTATTTTCCACAGTATATGTTCCAACATCCGCAATATTTGATCAACATAAATCCAAGCGCAATAAACAGAGATAAAACATTCTTATCTATTCTTTATTCAAAGACGAATTCAATCCACAATAAATCATCGCATCTACTTCTCACAAGATGGCGACACGCGTTCAAAACCCATTGAACCGAATCTTTTGGTCTAGAGAACATCCAGATGATGACACTATGGGCAGCCTCTTTCAAAAAAATGATCCATTGCGCGATCTCCAAACGTTAAAAGTTCTTCTTCTTCTCTTCTCTTCTAATGCGATGCGGCTACGGTTACAGATAAGTTAGCACGTGATTTTCAAAAATTTAAGATAAGTGTAGGAACGTCTCGGGAAAAATATGATCGTCTGTAAATATTCCTTTTAATGTCTTGCATCCGTACCTGTGTGAAAGACGAAAAATCAATAAGGACACTGCTGGTTTTGAAGGTAAGATTTAGAACTTTTATGACAGATGAAATGTTATTTGTTGATACAGAAGGTTGTTTCGTTTTATTTTCAAAGAAATGGAATTTTAAGAGATTTCGTGCGTGTGTCAATAACCTTGTTTTAAAAATCATCTAATGAAAAAACTGTCGACCGGTGATAAATATTTTGTTAAACTTTCATATAGTTCTTAGTTATTGCCAAAGTTTATATCGCGTAAATTTCTTTGATTGAAATCAACTACTTTATTTATGGAAAGATTTTATTCTTAAAACTAGAATGATGTTCAATAGGAAACTTATCCTTTTAAAAACAACTTTGTTGTAAATATTAAATGTTTAAGTATTAGTTAAAGTATTATTACGTAAAATTAAAAAATATATATAAATTTATAGATATAATTATATCCTCTATCTATATTATTTTAGATTACTTTGGTCATGTATTATTATTTGTATATATTTTAATCATTCATTATTTATATGAAATGCAATTTTATTGCTTGGATTGGAATCAATATATTGTGACTAATCCACGCCGTTTCAAGTTTTAGAGCTTCTAATTATTTTATCATTTATCGTAAATTGGAGTAACTATTTTTAATATTCAAGGTATAGAAAAAGAAGCCCAGTATTTTACAAATATAGGGAATCAGACGAGACAAATTTTTACTTAACACTAGTTAAATTTTTTTTATATAGACTTCTACAGTGTTCAACTTTTCAGCTGTTGTATTTTCTATAATAACAAAGTGCAATTTTGCAAAATAGTTTATTGCAAGCTAAATAGTTTCTATAGTACAATGCGTTATAATTCACTAAAGTATTTTCTCGCACTTGGATTAGAGTCTTCTGTAGCTCTATTAGCTAAACCGTCCGTCTCGTGTTCGAAAGGTTGTAGTATCGAACTAGTGTGGCGAGTAGAATTAATGGTGGCAGCTGCACTCTAAATCTTTCGAAATGTCAATGTCCTCTTGTTCGTGTGGCGGAAATGTGGAGAGATAGGTTAGCTTAAATGCCGACGATTCGTTTTCTGGTCAACTTAAAAATTACCAAATTTGTAGGTATTGTTAGGGTTACAATGTTATGACGTAATATGGGACTTGTGACAGAAACTTCCGAAAAACCTATCCGAGCAAGATTAAAAGTGCAACATGTAAGATTGATTAATGTGAAATATTCTTCTTTCTTCTCGGATGGTAGGTTCGTGGTTGTATGCTAAACAAAACCGAAGGATGGTTATATCTTTGGCTCTAAATGTCATAAAATATTGCGGTTTTCTCAAAAGTAATTTGCTTGCGATTTTTTATCAATGTGGTGTAATTTTTTTCTTCTTTTTCTTGTTTAACTTTGAAACTTTTAATACCAACCCCTTTTTTTTTCTTTTCATTAGATCTAGAATCTTTCGTTTTCCTTAAATATAAAATTTTAGTTCATTTTGCAAGAAAATACGCCACTCATGAGCCAAGGGCAAATCTCAATATTAAGTAGAGTAATTTTAAGATCCGCCGCTTGAAAAGCCGACCAAACGGCATAGTGGTTAGCGTACTAGCTTCTAAACCGCGAGGTTGCGGGTTCGAGTCCCGTGTAGGCATGGGTGTTTGTAAATGTATGTTGGTTTGTTAAATGACGAAATGTTTCGGCGCATTATAGCCCTCGTGTTGCTGACGGCGCCAGATAATCTGAATACAACCAACCGCCGCTTGAAAAACAAGCTAACGGACACGTGTTTTAAGACTTTAAAAGTATTGTTCAGCATTTTCTCGAAAACTACTTAGATTTATAGGCCGGGAAGAATCAGACTCACCTCACATGCTAGGCGCGTATGTTGCCTATAATCCAGGAGTTTAGCATGATCACTGGATACGTAGGAATAAATTTGATATACAACTCCAAAAAACTTCCCAGTTTCAAAATGAGCAGCACATTTCAATATTCATTTGCGCGTATCTGAATCTACTAGCGAAAATTATAAAAGTTCACCATGTTTCCGACAGTTTGAAAAGATAAAATAAATACTTAAAATTTTTACATTGAATTTTTTTAGCTCAATTAAACTTTAATTAATTTCATATGTAATCTAGTGTATGGTTAATAAAAGTAGGGGTTATTTTTTTTTTACACTTTTGCTAAAATATTGAAAACCAAACATCAAAATTGAATGAATTTGTTTAAAATTTTTTATATTGAGGACTAGAAATGGAAAACGACTTAAGTTTAAAAGATAATTTTTCAGGAGAGCTGAAAAATGAAAAACGCTCGCATCTGGTACTTGAAGCTATGCTATGACTAAAGTACCAGATTGAATTTGAACTATTGCTACTGGAGTTCGCACTTTGAGCTTTCTTCACGTTGTTTAGATTGGTCTTTGGGACATTTTTCCGTTAAATTTGGATATTATTATTATTTTTTTTGTACTTTGGTCGTTTTCCATTTCTAGTCTTCAATTAATAATGAAAAAATTGTTCAATGCAAATGTTGCCTGCTACATATGTTTGGCCTTTATTAAACAATCGTTTGAAATAAAAATTACCAAAATATATTATCATTTAAGTTACGAACCACTTCATGGAAAATGATGAAATTTAACAGCTCGTCTTTTTTCGGATGTTGAATCTAAATATTGCATAATATAATAGTGTTGGTATCGAAATTTTTAAAGTTTGATTTAATTTTAATATATAGAGATGACTCTTACGGAAGGAAAAAAAAAAAAAAAAAAAAAAAAATTAAATACAATTTTTCAATAAAATATTTTTGTGTACTGTTTATGAAAATTTTGATTGTAATGATTAAAATTGTGTATATTTTGATCACAAACATTTTCTACAAGGTAACATTGGTAGATTTCTCAGTAGATTCTATACAAGGAAGAATCGGTATTATTCTAAAATTAATGTTACAAAATTTTTGAAAATAATATCGAACAATTTCCAAAAATTAAATAAGAAGAGTATTTTAATTGCTTTCTATTCAAGGATCCGTTCACTATAAAATAACTTCTATAGTGTAAATAAGACAAAACAATTTTTTATGATTAAAATCATTTTCAATCTAGGCATAGAACATAGAACAGTATTTAATTGGGATGGGAAGGTCTTTCATAATAGGTAAAGGTTTCGGAACGTCTACGATTGGAATGTAATGAGTAATGAAATTTAATTATGCTAATTTTATTGATAAACAGAAAATAATTTCTACCACATCATTGTAGGATTCATATATTCCTACAGCAGCTCGTATACGCAATGAAGATTGCAACACACGCTACCACAAACCTTGCCCGAAATACATTTGCGCTTGGAATGGATAGAGTAGCCTTCAAAAACTCCAAGTACGAATATTTGTGGAGTTTTGGTTCTTAGTGTGATCTTCGCACACTAGTGTCATCAAGAAATCAACAGAAAGGACTACGCCTTATTTGAAGGTAAATGGACCACGTCGAAGCATTAAGATAGGGTGGACATAATTCTGGAAAACAGACGTCGCGGTAAGATGACTGATCATTGCAAGCTATTTTAAAATAATTGTTAGCTATATATTAAATTTCAACAGAATCGTTGGCATATCATATTGACCTAATGCTTTTTTTTTTTGTTTTTTTTTTGGCCATGATATCTAACAAAGTATTTCTTTACAACAAATGAATTTTTTAACTGAGTATAACATCTCTATATATAAAGGAAAACCTTCGACTCACTCATTACTAAATCGATTTCCAATATAATCACAACTATGTAAATTGGTACAAATTTCAACAAAGGCAAACCTAAAAAAAGTAAGCAATTCCTATCTTGATTACCCAACTTTAAAGGGTCGAAAAGGCACCAATCGTTCCAAACGTGGTATATTAACCCTTTGCACTCGTAATTATGCTTTAGAAAGTTAGCAAATAACTCGGAATTTTTTTATGTTCGATCAAGAAGAATTTTTTTGATGGAAATGTTTTTCAATTTAACTAGAAGGTTTACCATCCTTAAATCAAAAATTTATAAATATAGCCCCTGAATACACCCCTTGACCTAGGATGGGAATGTGGTCACATAATATTTTATTTTTCAACGTGTCAAAATAATTTATTGAAACTACTAAGAATACTTAAGTATATTACACTACACCGCATTAACCCTTTGCACTCCGCTGTCCCCTCTCGGGGGATATCGTAATTCTAGCATATCACTCGGATGGGCCCTCTCACGTGACATTAAAGTTTATTTGTGATTTCGGAGAATTAACTTTTTCCAGTACAACATGTTTTCCTGAAGTTTTCTCTTGAAATGGCACAAGAAATCAAATCAAAATATGGTAAAATTACCATGATGAATAGAAAATCATTTGAGCAGGGTTTTGTGTCAAAAGAGAATGTGAGAAGTGTAGTGTCAGTTCACGACGGTCCGAGCACTTCTCTGCGCCACTTGAAAGGAGCAATAAGGAGAGTTTGTCGATGGTTGGGTTTGTTGAAATTTACTGGCGCAAAGGCAAGATGCGATGTCCCCTGTACGGGGACATGCGAGCGCGACGGTAAAACGAGTGATGTCCCCCATACGTTGACATACGAGTGCAAAGGGTTAAAATGTTTTACTTCCAATGCAGGAACAATAATATTTGGTATAAATGTCAACTAGAACTAATGTAGAAAAGTAAACTATTCCAATCTTGATTAATCTACTTTAAGGGGTTGGAAAGAGGTCAAACGTTCCGAACGAGGAATATTAAAATGTCCCATTTACCATATAGCCGCAGCTACAGTACAAATTTCAACAAGGGTGAACATAGAAAAAGTAGCTATTCCGATCTTCGTTAACTAATTTTCAAGGGTCGAAATAACACGTCGAAATGGGTTCAGTTAGTTAAATGGTTGATTCAGTTTTCCTGGTGCAAAAGCAACTTTCAAGGCACTACTGCACCGAAACCATGCATTTTTAAAAATTCGAAATGGGTTCAGACGTACAAAATGTGGAATGCATAAATGTGTCTTGATCGATAAAATGTTCATTGTAAAATTGCTTAGGGAAGCGCAGGTATTCAGCTAGTATAAATATATGACGAAGAAATTTCTCTTGTGTGTACGTTTTTTCTTTTTTTTCCCCCCCTTTTTTTTCTCTCTTTCTTTCTTTCTTTTTTTCCTTTTTTTTTTCTTTCTGGAAAGCAGCAGTTTTATTCCGACCTTGATGTAATTGTTCAAACTTGATCTTCGAAATTAGTGAAAGACAACTATCTCCATGAGAGTTTTTTTTTACTCCCTCACTTCCCCATTCTAAGCCGTAACCCAATAGCTTGAAATCTGCCGAGCCAATTTGAACACGGGTTTGTTTTTCTATCGATATCTCGACTAATCCAGTCAAAACGAACACACTTTTATTCTGACGTTTTGATGATAAGACGGTAAATAACTTTCAAGAGTTTTTAAAGGATGACTTATAAAAACGTAAAAAAGACACGTTTGATTACAATTAAAATAATCGGCTTAGGATCGATGTACAGTTTATCCTGGCCTTAAGTCCTAGCACATTACAAAGGTTTTTTTTTTATTTGAGTTTTATAAAACAGCAACTGAACGACATCAGAATACATCTCTTTTTATACAAGCAGGCGGATCTGGCGCATGCCCACACAATCTTTCTCCTGCGCATGCCCAAACATTAAGTGGGGATGGACACCAGACCACACTTTTAACCAATTGAAAACAATACCCTTGCGCTTAAGACCCAGGGTAAAAAATCCAAATGTTATTTTAATTTCGAATTTTTGATTATGCGCTATCACTGTTATTTTACTAGGTAAAAATTTCACGTGCTTTAAACTAATACTTCGCTAGTTATAAGGGCCGAAAGAATGTAAATTTAAAGTAGAAGCAGACGATTTATCTGAAGTCACGGTTTTTGTTTGAGAATATAGACTAAAAGGAATTCCATAACAGAGGGACGAAATAGAAATACCTTTCAGACAGAAATTTCATTACAGAAAAGGTATAGCGTAAGGATATAAAAATTAATTGGGATAGCTGGAATATAAGATATCTTTCGTCCCAAATAATTGATCAACAAGTGGCTAGTTTCTTTATTCTGGTGCTGGCTTGTTCTTATTGCATATTTTAAGATTCGCGGTCGCCAATTACGACCAATTCTCTCCATTCTCTTCTTTTCAAATGGAACAACATCATGAGGTTATTTGTTACAACCTACGTAAAGAAGTTTTTTATAAATCTAATATCAGTTGTAATGTTAAAACTACAATTTATGCATTCAAATTTGTATTACTATATTTAAAATAAATCAGTTTTATAACATTCGTACATTGTTCATTAATATAGTTTATATATTACTCTTAACCTCTTGCACTTAATTTATTGATAATAACCACGTAATAGGTGTCCTTTTTCTCTAAAGGGTCAATTTCCCCTTTAGCATTTTTTCAGGAAAAAAAATCAGTTTTTTGATGTGATGATTTGTTCTGTCTTTGTAAGCAATAAAACAAATTAATTTTAAGAAATGATAATTTCAATAATTTAGAATTTTGAATTATAACTTTATATTCATGGTTGAATTACGGATGGATGACATTTTGTTATTATAAATTATAGAATCGATTATAATGAGTGATGATTTAAATGTATGTTTTATGTTCTCAAACTTCAGTATCGCATTCTATCTCTCAACCAAGCTCTCATTATGGTCAACTAATCTCTCATTAAGTTTAACTCTAAACAGAGGAGATATATCTCTAATTAAGATTAATAGATAGGTAAACTAAGCTGTGGTAATACTGTTTTACCCTTTAGTGGGTGTAAGTGATTGGATTACACATCGGATTATAAGTACCACTGTTGATTACTTAACCTCAATCTATGGACAACGGATGACTGAGTATTCTACAGACTATTGCGCGTCTGGATAGTCAAGGTTTTTTTTTTAGTCCTTAATGCTAATTGAGAAGTTCTAGACATGGTTAGATTCGATCTGTTTACGGTTCGATCTGTTATAATTAATGACTTTGAGATTCGTTTACTATGTGATATTATAAAGTGTTGTACAACCACGTTCTAAATACATTTGAATAAGCTAAAGTTTACACTCTTAAAATATTTCCTACTACACTCAGTTTAGTTAATTGCTGTTGGCATAAGGAGCAACACGAAGTATATACTGCTCCGAAACACCATGAAAACATTGAAACTTTGTTAGAAATTCAATAATGGAGATTGTGTAAAAGGATTGGCTTGTTGGTGCAGAATGGAAAAAAACCCTACTAATTACGCCTATTAACGAATATAGTGTCATCAACAGTCATCAGATGTACTTATTTTTTAATGCAATGTCTGACAGTGCTGACGATTGGATTGCCAAGACCTATCTTACTGTTAAGCACTACACTGTGCGAGGCTATTGAATAAAGTTATCGAATGAATATAGTTCTTTTAACTAAATCACAAAAACTATGATCTAGCGATTATACATGGAAAAAAAAAGCAGCGGGTGAGATGCTTTTTGACTATAAGACCGAAACTATACTAATCTAACAAAAAAACTGTACCAATTGTACACTAAGGTAAAACTGGCAAATTGTGCAGTAGATAATGTAAGAAATTTAAGTTAGAAGAAGTAGGTAATCATAAGATGTGATTATCTAAATTGATAAGCACTCCATATTCCCTGACGCTGACCTAGAATTACTATAATATAGGAAACTAGGGGGCTTCGCCCCCTGCTCACTAACGCTCGCCAACCTCCAAACGCCTCGCAGCGCTCGGATTGAGCGGCTTTGCCGCTCGAATTTGTGGTTAAAACATCTTGCTGCGCTCGAATAGGTTTGCCAGCCATAAAAAAATGTAACCAAATTTTTATAAATTTAATGTAAGGCCTAATAGAGAAAACACCCAAATTGCAAGTTTCATAATAGAAAGTTAAATATACATCCGCCAACATTCTGACTTAAAACTTCATTAGCTATGCCCTAACATTGAAGTCCCAATATCTTGTATTTATTCTGATAAGTCGCCCCGTTAGAGAACGACGTCCAACGCGAAGCATTTTCTGGATAGAAATACTTAAAAATAATAATTACTCTAATACAAAAATGCTTCAGAAAAACAGAAAAAATCAACTTTGAAACGAAGAGTTTAAAAAGAGCTTTAAAATTAGCAACGGTTTGTTGTTTACATACGTAAGGATAGCTTTAAAATTAGCAACGGGTTTGTTGTTTACATACGTAAGGGAGAACGATGTCCAACGCGAGGCATTTTCTGGATAGAAATATTTCAAAATAATAATTACTCTAATACAAAAATGCTTCAGAAAAACAGAAAAAATCAACTTTGAAACGAAGAGTTTAAAAAGAGCTTTAAAATTAGCAATGGGTTTGTTGTTTACATATAAGGATAGCTTTAAAATTAGCAACGGTTGGTTGGTTGAACCCCCGAGCAGACGGTTTGTTGTTTACATACGTAAGGATGTTGCCAATCATATATTCAAAATCATTGAGGCTTTGTAGTAGCTTAATGATGAAAAATATTGAAATTTAACTAATTAATAAAGTGTTAATAAATTATTTTGGCACGTTTTGGCAAATCTACAGCTTATTTCCTTTAATGACACCTTGATCATTGAAATTGGTTAAGCAGTTTAGGCGGACGGACTAACCCCAAAAAATGTATTGCCTATTAAATATATAGATTCACATTTTTGTCCCAAATAGAGGTTTCGGATTAGAACTGAGAAAGTTAGTGACAAGTTTCCGCGCCATGTTTGTCATCGAACTCGCCCCCTTAGTGAAATTTTTATTTATGAAATATTCCAATTTGGCAGGGTTTTTGTTTATTTTGGACGTGCCGCAATCAAATCGAACTTTTACTGATTGTTATACTGTGACAACCTAATTTTTTTTTTTCTTCCTCGAAAATCTCTTTTAGGTGGTTTCTTGGTTCAATGTTAAGGGATTTTGTTTCTTACTCTATCCTATAAATAAGTTGTTTTCCCGTCGAAGAGAGCGACTTTTGCTCTGAAAAATGAACACCGATAGCCGTTTAGAGATGATGTCGGTGTTTATTTCCTCAGATTAGGGAAGGAATGAATGCCATATTAAGTCAAAATAGCCTTTAATTTAATTAATAATTGTATTGCTTTTGATCCAATTTAAATAATATTATGTAATTTAAATTAGCTATGATTAAATGTAATCAAACGGCAAATTATCTTCAACCTGTTCAACAATAAACTTTCCAAATACGGTTAGATACACACAAGAAAGCAAAAAGTGAAATTTATAATTAATTCATTTTTATTGATTGATTAGTGTTATGTTCCCTTTACAAGAAAAATGGCCTCGTATTTTAAATCTACAAGGTTAAAAAGGCATTGCTTCTAAACATATCATAGATCTTGAACCTGATACTAAGTGCCACAAGCTTCAAAAAAGTAAAAGGCAGTGCTTGTAGAAAAAAAATAAGAGTTAAAGTAAAGTATATAATTTCTTTTTAGTTCATATATACTTCTACGACTCAAGTTGACATGACTCTACTGCAACAAACATTAGCTTGTTATGAGGTATTTTGGAATGGTCTGAATTTTGGAAAAGTTTAAGACATTAAAAACTACACGTACTTAGCCGAACCGGGCAAAAATCAATATTCAATGAAATGATCAATACCAGCGACCAAAGTTTTAAACAGTTTTGAAATGTTTACCACTTGAAGCTGGAAGTCTAAACCTGATGTATCATCAAGTTGACTTATGCCCACACCAAAAACCTTATTCGCAGAAAAAGGCAAAGTTGGAACTTTTTATAAATTCTAATCTTTTCATTCAGGCGCCACATGCAACGAATGTTTTGTCTGGCGTGCGAATCATGTGTATTACCTCTAGGGATGTTTCAATGAATATTTAAGTTCGCTCTGTATTGTTTGGAAAATCTTGGTCTGAAAAAATTCAATTTGAAACTCATCAAATCTTCAGATGGTTTTCTACTTTGAATTCTAAGTTCAGACCAAGACGTATCCAGAGAAGAGGTGTGCGATCGATACCTAAAAGAATATTTGACAAGATGTTTCAATAATGTGCTTTGTATTGCTATTACCCCTTTAAAGATGGCTTTGTAGATAAAAGCAATGACTTTTTATCCTGTACCTTGATTATTTACATAATTTAAAGTATAATTTTAGTTTTTCAGATACTAAAACGTCGATGGGCAAATTTTCTTGCCAACCTTATTTAATGTGTTAAGCCATTCGAAAGTATCAATCACTACCTAATTCACAATTACTCATTGCTATTTGTTTTCATTAATTTAGTCATAGTTTTGAATTCATTGTGCAATTTATCCATTATATATGTTGAAAATTAACCATTTGCGATTCTCAATCATTAACTAATACACAATTGCTAAACTATTCTTTATTTGTACTCATTAATTGATTTAGTCATGGCTTTGTAATTATGGTGTACTTCATTTATTGGCTTAAATGAGTTATTTTAATTAAATATTTGTTAAGTTCATTAGTAAAATCCTTCAGTATTTTATGAGTTTAAGTGTTTTTTATGATTAATAAGTGAAAGCTAAAATTTTTCACATGTTCTTGAGTGAAATTCATTAATTTATCAAGCAATACTAACGCTTTTACGGAATTTATCATTAAATGCTTGACATAAATAGAGTTTTCTTGAAAATGACCCCTACACTGAGCGATGAATTAGTCTCTAAAAAGATACTTTACCACCAATATATATCAAACTTAATACTTTGTATAAATTTCTGTTAAAATATATTTATTTTCGGCCACACAAGTGAATAATTTATCACAATTGAGCCTGCTTTAATAAAAATGAGATTGTTTCGAAAGCAGCGAAAGCGAAGTTTTTGAAACAGTTTAAATTTAGAAAGAAAATATAATCAAAAATAAAAGTTTTAATAAGCAGTGTTAGTGGTATTATGTTGCTCTTGATTTATTGGAGTATGAAACGACTATTATATTGTGTTTGCAAAATATATGCTTTCACTGACAGCTATAGCTTTATCACAGCTAGGCTGTTTTGGATTTAAAGCAAGGAAACAAATTTCAAAAAGTAAGACTTTTTTTTTTTGTTTTTTGTTTTTATACTTTTGCTGTTACAGATCGAGTTTCCATTACCAAGTGTATTTTAATCCACAAAAATATTTTCAAAAAAACTTTAAACGTTCTCCTCTCACCCTCCAAAAAAATTGATATAAGTTATTATAGCAGATTAAATCTAATTTAAAAAAGTGGCTATAAAAGATGTGGTATCAAATTTACAATATTGTAGATTTTAAAACTTTAATTCTACATTTGTAAGTTAAGTAGGTAGGTATGCCATATTGATAAATTTTTCATCTTCGTCCATCGACTAAAATACAAACGTCTAATGATGTCTATAAAATAAAATGCATTCCGATATGTTTGTCATCTTTTTAAAAACATAAATGGGTACTTATGTATTGTTCCGTCGACTGTTGGCAAACATTTTGTTGGCGACAAAAAGTTTAAACAGCCTAGCCTTCTCGGAGTTCCGGCTTAGCTCAGACAGGCATCGGGCTCTTTCCGTGAAATGCCTCAACTGCTTGAAGATGTCGACTGCACTCGTCCGGACTGACCGTTTTGGTAGAGGGAATTCATTTGGTGAACGTTTTTTTTCCCAAAAACAATCGACGGTATAATACGTAAGTATTCCTAAATGTGCCTAAATACGCCTTTATCTTTTCAGTTGAAATTTAAAGTGTCAGATTGTTTCGTGGAATGGAATATTAATTAATATTGATGAGTAGATATTTGTTTGTAGAATTTCAATTTTCAGACGATCGTGAAGACGGAATGCAATTTTTTTAATCTTTAATTTTTACGGACATGTTATTATGTATTTTAATCTTTGACGAAGGTTTTTCAGTTAATGTGACATACCTAACCACTGAACTTGCATATGGAAAATAATATTAAAATCTACAAGTATGGAAATTTGATATCAGAACTATTCTAATTATAGCTTTTTTAGTTCTTTTTGTTTTGGGAAGGAAGAGAAGATGCGTAGCATTTTTTTTTTTTTGCTATATAAATTTAAAGTTCTCTTATGTATATCATGTGTTTAAATATATGTGTTTCAAACCCATATGGCAAGATCGTTTAATATTTCCCCCATCTTAGGAAATTTCTTCCTATATACTACACAATTTCTGTTCGCTGCCAGAACATTGTAGTAACGTTTAAACTGTTATGTCTGAATTAAATACATGTTAAATTCATAGAATATACAGGGCTACGGCAAAGAACGATTAGAGTCCGTTTTCCTCAATTAACCAGAAAAACTGATTTCAAGTTTCAAGTCTCAGGGCTTGTATCAGGTTTGAGATAAATGGTTCCTCAAGATCTCGAGTACCATGATATGTATTTCCCTGAGGACTCTTCCGGGTTAAACTATATGCTCTATGAAGCCTTGCAGATAGGGGGAAAACCTTGATTTTGAAAAAATTGGACTATGAATGTTCTTTGCCGTGGCCAATCATATGTAATAGATGAAACAAAGTACTCTTTAATACCGAAGGAAAAAAAAAGTAGCAAGGGTAAACTGAAATCTCAAAAGTAACAAAATATAATATCTCATAGGCCCTGTTAAATTTTTTTCTCTTGATTAGAGCAAAATAACCAGCTCTGGGTTGTTCAAAGTATGCTATTCATTAAGATCGTATTTTCATGCGACACAAGATTTTTTTTTATACCACGCAAACAGAAACCCCGAGACTACACTATATGAATGCTCAACCAGTCCAGTGCCCACAAAAATTTGAAATTCAAATCTCTCCGTTCACAATCAATCACAACTTTAAAAAATCACTTCCTCGTCGAGTTGAAGCGGGTTAAAGACCGAAAAATGTGAAATAAAGCCCATTTTCTGCTATCACCGGCAATCCTCACGCCGACACTTTACCACAAAAGAATAAAACCTAATTGAACTTTGCCGACTTGGTGAAGTCACGCGTTATGCAAATCTGTGTTGGCTTCGCCAATTTTTACTTTTCTCACGCGCTACAATGGTCTTTTTAACCACTCCCAACAGAACAACGCACGTAATGCTTGATAACTTCTTTTCTGAGGACCTGCTAAATTTCGAATGTCGTGCGAAGGTCCAGTACGTTACGAAATGTCGAGGAAGTGCGTTTTGTTGTCCAAACTTATTTCTTAATTCGATGAAACGCAGTTCAAAGTTTTCAAGGTCCGGGCGATCTGTAACTTTACATAACTATGGATTCGATTGAAATGTCTTAACGCTTCCAGCCCCACTGGTCACAATTGTGATCTCGTGTGCGTGATGTTTTGGCATTTGAGTAATTGATAGTATTATGGATGTATATTCTTACCTAGAAAATGACTTGGTTAATGGTTGAGAAGTATTACCGTATGTACCTACAAAGACAGACTGTTTAGGTAACTCGTTGAACAACATTACGAATTTTGAGAAATTTGAATGAAGAGAAATTTTAGTAGATCATTAATCTACTAGTCTAAGGAAAAAATGTCAAAAACTATTCAAATATAGACTTTGAGTGAATTGAACCAAATCTGACTGTCAAATATGTCATAATTTGCCAAACACGAAGTCCTTTTTTGCCTGGTAACCCGCTACTCTTTAATTTTCAATTAAGAAAGTTGCAGATGATTTCCCTGTCTTGGCGACAATATATTTAATTTTTTAAAAGATGACCAAGTTGGCAATAAAATTACACCATCAGTGACGTAATATTTGTCGTCACTTTTGCTCTCTTTTAAAAGCTGGAACTACTTTTCACCAGAGAATAAATACTCTCTGCACTCTTGTTCATTGAAAAGTAAAGACCAGTGGGTTATAATAATAAAAAAAAAAAAAAAAAAAAAAATAATAATAATAAAAAAAAAAAAAATAATAATGCTCATTATTAGGCAAGTTATAACATGTTTGGCATCAAGATTTAGTTTGAATTAATTAAAGTCGATTTTTTAATAGTTTCAACCATTTTTGCTTCGGCAGACCAGTGGATTCGAGATCTACTAACATTTCCCTACATTCTACCAAAAATTCAGAATGATGCTCAATGAAGTACCTTAACTAGCAATCACCTCTTGGTCTAAAAAGAATATTATGGCTACGAATTATTTTAACTGCAGTATTATCTATAATATACAACAAAATTTTGTCATTTTTAAATTATAAGAAAAATTACGATAGATATTGAAAATTACTAATGTTATGATAGATTTCTATATATATAATGATAGATAGATTTCGAATATTACCTATTTTTCAAGACAGATTTACAAAAAGTGACTTTTCGGCTTTAAATTATCCTTTAAGCACATGAAGTGTTCTGATTGGATAATAAATATAAATAAAATCTACATACGGAGATTAATTTTATTGAAGTATAGAATTGTATTTCGCTAAAAATTTTTGAATCATTTTGTTATTTTTTGTTAATATTCCGCTAAGGAAAAAAGAAAAGGTATGTGCGAAACTGCTAAAAGAGTTACAGAATTAGCCATGGCCATCGACATGATTTTTTGAGGGGGAGGGGGGGGGGGGGGACAAGGAGGAAAGGAAAGTTTTTGGTTAAACCATAATTTTTCAAAAATGATAATTTGATTTCTTAATGAGATGTTTATTATGCATTTATTTTCTATTCATATGAATAATTAAACAATTTTTCTGTAAAATTTTATCAATTTTCAAATCATAAATTTTAATTTTCAAGCCACAGGAATGTGTAATAGAATGGAATCCCATCGCAAATGACAATATCAAGAAATTCCGAAGAGTGAAAGAATACATTTTTTTTTCTTTCTCCAATGTAAACTTCTATATCTTCAACGGATCCCTGGCAGTGCTGGGCCACGCATGTAGCATTAAGTATAAATAACGATGAGGCCACCCGAAAGATCTTGCTTTCACACAGTATTTGCTCGATATTTGATAGACTACGTCTACTTTTAATTTGATCTTTTATCTTATTGTTTCCGGGGCATGTTTGTAGTTGTTCTCAACTTCAAGATATTTTTTTCCCCCCTTTTCTTTCGTAAAAGGTATACTGGTGAAAAAGCTGAGTAGTTTTATTTCATCGTCAGAGTAGGGTTAGGTCAATTCAAAGATTCTATTTACATTTATTACGGGATTATTTTTTTATATGGAGACATAATTCCCAGAATATAGCCGGTTTATGATTGGCTCTGAAATTATCCCACCAACAATTTGACGAGTAACGAGAAATGGGTATAAATATATGTTACAGTGAATTTCCGAAAATTGAGAATATCTACTTTCTCTGATGGATGTCAATATATACCAAATACTTAGGTGAAAAACCGAATATTCGATTCTATTCTTATGTATTCGGACTACCACCCGTGTATGTCGACAATCATAGACATGTTATGGTAGAGATAGAAAAGAGAAGCCGTTTTAAAACGTTTTGACATTAAAAAAATTAAGGATAAAAGCAGCAAAAATTGTAAGAATACCGTAATAATATTTTTTTTTTAAACTTTGCTCATGAGGATACGAATTCCCCGGTAAATTGACAGGTCCTGTAAATCAAGTGTTAAGAATACTGAAGTAATATTCACATAAAGTAGCTTCTCCATAGTTGGTACATGTATTTTTTTTTATTCATAGATAGAATGAAGCATACTGATCCAACAAAATCTAAGTCGCATTTGAAAACATAAACAAGACGTAGATGCTTTTCAAACTTGGTTACGGAATTAAAGTTGGACTTGTTTGTCATTCGATGTTTCGATTGATAATGTTGACTTTGTTTGTCATCCTATGTTCCAATTGTTAAAATTGAACTTGTTTTTCAATTTCGATGTCTTTATGTACCAAGAAAGTATACTTGCGTTGGAGTGGCTATTTTCTAAAATTGTTGCTCCAGTATATTAACATTTTATTCATCATATTTAAAATGAAATATTATCAAGTTTGATACTATTTTTTATGCAACGAAACAAGACTCTGTTGTCTTTTCTAATAACTTTCTATTGTGAATTTATTATTTTCTCGCATTGAAGGCTTATGTTTAATGTAGAAGACTTAATAGGGTTTTGCAAAAAGATTTTTATCGATTTTTCAGATTAAATTTTTTTTTAATAATAATAAAAATTATCTTAATCCTAAAAGTATCTCGCAAAATGCCCTCCGCCTATTAAAAAAGTCATTAAATATTTATTTAAACAACATATATGTAGGAATTAATTAATTTGATACACTTCTCTGACATCTAAAAGTTTTCTGAATAAATATGTTCTTTAGGAATCTATTTGTATTTCTTTAAACAGGGAAATAGCGAACTGTATAATTTACAAAACGTGATAATAACACACCGCTTAAAGAAGTTGAATAAATGAATTAAACTGCATGTTATTTTGCTACAAAACTGACATAATACTCAAATATTGATGGTTTATTTTAAAAGCATTTCTTTCCTTAATATAACCAACTGTTACATTTCATTCTTGATTTACTTACAAAGAATACTTAAAACACTGTTTTCTACTTACTGTAAAGCAGGAATTACAAGTATGTTTTCTATTTGCACGGATAAAGCAAATGTTATGCCTCATTACACATGCTTTTTATCAAGAAAGATCTACATAAACAAAACGTTTATAGTTATTTCAAGTTGAGTAAATAGTATGTTTTAATAAATATTTTGAAGTAGGTATGTGTATGACAGTATACACCGTACCTTTACATATCCTTCCAGTTTAAATGCTAACACTAATGAGTTTCTGTAACTTGAAACATTAGTCATGATTTATGCAAATGATTGGTGGATGTGGAGAGAAAAATGCTAGCCCAGGTGTCGGCTATTAATAGTTTTTTTACAAAACTTAATTATACACATTGTTGTTATAATGTTAAGATGCATGGCTCCTGTGTCACCCTTATGGAGGAAAAACTCTACAAAACAGTTACAACTATGAACATGATTGGAAGGATCGTCTAGTTTTAAACTTTTTAATGACCGAAAAAAAGTAATAATTATATTATTTACTGCG
This sequence comes from Linyphia triangularis, assembly GCA_963978545.1. NCBI lineage: Eukaryota > Metazoa > Arthropoda > Arachnida > Araneae > Linyphiidae > Linyphia > Linyphia triangularis. The sequence goes on from OZ021731.1 coordinate 43,046,951, forward strand.
TCATTTAGAATAGTTTACATTATCTAGTATAGACGAAAATGCTTTATTTTTTAAGGGATTTATTTCTTAAGTTAACTTATTGTAAATATTTTCCCATATCACTTTATCGACAAATATATCACAATCACACATACCTAATATAATTTAATAACTGCTACTACTTTTTTAGCTTGTTTCTTCTATAAATAGATATTATGCAGGGTTACGTCAACATATTTCTGTCTGCAAAACCTATCAAGGAAAAAATTAAATGCGCTTTTGTGATTGGCCAATGGAATTTAAAAATTCGAATTTATTTTTAAAGGTACAATTGCGATTGGTTTTAAGATTTGGCAGACGAATAAATTCTCATTCTAAATAACGTCGTAAATAATATTAATTCTAAACCTCATAGAAGTTAAAGCGATTATCTTAATTAAAATATAATCTATAAAAATTTAAATTTACAAGAATATACATAAGTTTATCATGACATTGTTTGTAATTGTTTCATTTTTACAGATTAATCGAACTTTTATAAAAACCCTAGACAAGAAATCTGCATTACTACTTTCGTTAACTGTGAGTATGTACAGTACGCAAAAATAATTAATTATAAATTAATTAAACAATTTTGATTTTTTTTTAGTAGAAAGATTTTTTTTTGCTTCTATTAGAATTATCATGGTCGAAAACCCCTCTAGAATTTTTTTTTATCATTTTATTTTGACTTTTGGTTCTCAATATTTTAGCAAAAATTTAAAAAAAAAAGCCCACTTTAAGGTACCGTGTAATAAATGACGTCTTGAAACACACAAAACGTTTGCTTTTTCCTCGCTTTAAAGAAATTTGCCCTCAAGATTGGCCCTAATATTTTCGCTCATATGTGACGTGTGTCTCAACATAATGAACTGGAATTTAATATCTAGGGTAAACGAAGTATTTTAAATCGAATGAATACTTAAAAAAATCGTGTTCATATTGAAAATTTTAGAGATAGAGTTGAATTTACTTAGTACACAGCCCCTTAAGAAAACAATTTTGCACTAGACATATAGAAAATCGTAAACAAAATATTTTGGTGCAAACCGGAAGATTTTACAACAATTAGCAACATTTCCTGTTTAACTCCGAATCGAATTTTGAAGGTTTCCTGTTGAGTTTTAATTAAACTATACAGGCGATTTATTACCTTTGATTTTAAACAAAAATCTAAAAGTTCGAAATTAATGCAAGCAAGGATAAACAAATCGTACTTTTATATTTAAATGGCTGCCGAATTCTTCAACATGGAATACACCATCTGGTTAGGGAATACCATGTAGCCAGATTTCTATCTGACGAACGGTAAATTAATCTTAAAACACAACAACAATTTAATGTTGTATTGTTATTCCTTCAATTGCGACAACTTCATCACCACATTCCATTGAATTGTATTTGAAATCCGAAAATGAAACGTAAATCTTTGTCATTTTATACTTGCATGTATTTCGAGAGATTAAGAGAAAATACAAGAGATCAGACAAGAGAATCCTTTTAGCTTTGAATACTTCCTTTACTGAAATTGGACTCTCGAGAGCATTTTTAGAACTTTTGTCTGACGATAGCTTTTCAAAGGAATTTTATATTATCCGGCAAATTGTACCCAAGCGATTTGTTTTATTTGAAGTCATTGTCATAAAATAAATCATTATTTTTTGTAAAGTATTTAAACTTTGATCATTTAAAGTGTATTTTGGTACAAAGAATTTAATTCTTTAAGTAAAATATAATTCAGACTAGCTTGTGTAAAAAAAAACGTAAGAGAATAAATTTAAATACAATTATGATAACAAACGGATTATAAACGTAATCCATAGCATTATCAGAAATTTGAATTGTACTACTATTTTTTTTTTTTTTTTTTTTTTTTTTTTTTACCTTTAGATTCTTAACTTAGTACGCGACATTTATTACATTATAATAATTTATCCCGTTATTTTAAAAACTGGAAATTGCAATAGCTGGCTAAAAACAGTTGAAACTGGCTCAAAACACTGAATTATTTTCTTTTTAAAACTGGAATAAATTTAAATTCAGATTATTTTAAATGTTATATAATGATAACTTTTTTTATGTATTTTATGGAAAAACTTATTTTAAATTAGATTGATAGTTGCATATTTAGTGTAGTTATTAATCTAGTAATATATTTGAAATCCCGTTTTAATTTTTCAGCCTAAGTATCAATGTTCCAGAATCATAATGGTTTACTAATTATCTTAAATAATTGTTCCACTTAATGAATCTTTCGTATTGTATATGAAATAAAGACTCACAATTAAAAAAATAAAAATCTCGACTTATTCAGGAATACAGATTAGAAAAGTTTAAAAAAATATTTTCACATCTCGTTAAAATATGCCCCTAATATTTATATATTTTTTTTTTCAAAAAAATTCTCTGTAGAAAAGAAACTTAATAAACATGCAATATTGGCTTTATAGAATCTTATTTTATTTATCATTTCGAATGGTTTTACTCATTTCCAAAGCAGTCGGGTTAAAACACAAAAACTACGATAATTGACAGAAGAATTCAATTTTGAGCAGCAAATAATATAATGCATACTCTGTGCAGTGAATTAAATTTAGAAAAATTTACATATTGAAACCATTTTTTCGGAGCTACAGCAAAAAATATTCAGTACCTGTTAGTTGTTAGTTCAACTTTCTTTTTTAAGTTGATGCAGTGAATTTAAATAGATAAAAATGCCTTTTGTCTCACATCAGAAAAATGGGAACATTATTCAAATTTTCACATTTCCTTTTATGTCTTTTATTCAACTAATATCATTACTCGTTTTTAGATCTCATAGTTGTTTTTGCAACTGCAACTTTTGTATGAATCAGTTTTAAAAGTTAATGATTTCCCACGTCCATTAAGAATCAATTTTTTTTTTTTTTTTAAGCACGCTATTTACCATTTTTCGGTTTTTCAAATATGATTTAACTTCAAGATCAGAAGATTAACCAAAGCTAAATTATAAATATAAAATGTTTTCCTTTATGAAATCGTTTATTGTATAAATAGCACTTTTATATTTAAGCTGTACTTATTTTCTAGACATTTGATATATATGTATCATGCGATTTTGATTTTCTATACAAAATTTGTTTTATTCAGGGATATTAATACAATTAGTGTATATTATTTTAATGGTTTCCATTAGCTAAAACATTGACTGTAAATCGTATAAAAAAACTAGGGGTGTGGAACATCGCACAACTTTCAATTGTACTATATTTCTGATGTGAATTTGTGTCTATTACCGTTTTTATATTTCCATCATTCGCTTAGAAAAAATTGGCAGTTGGCAATATTTTTCCGATAATTGTAATATGGTTAAAAAAAAAAAAAAAAAAAAAAAAAAAAAAACACTCCGCCAAAATGGGAATTTTGACGATACACTTTTCGATTATTCTAATATTATCCTTTCTTATTAGTGAAACTGAGAAGAGGAGGAATTGTTGATAAGCTATGTTCCAGAAAAGTGGACTCTGAGTTGAAGGCATTAGTTTTTAAGCTTTTTACACCATTAAAGCATTTTTACGGAAATTTCATAAGTGGGGATGTTTAGAATATCTTAAGAGGCATTACTACAGCGATTTTGATCAAAATCGTTAGAGCCGTTTTTTAGCAATCATTGAAAAGTTTGATTTTGTCAATGACATGCGCATGCGTGATTTTGACGAAAACCTTAATGGTTGGTCTCTGTGCCATCATCAACCTGCTCAGCAAATTTAAACATCGTGGATCAATTTGTTTGGGAGTTAGACTGACCCTATGTATTATACATAGGAGTAATTGAAAGTAATAAGTTATAGGTTTGTTTTTGAGCAATCTACTATTACAATGTTTTTTTAAAAATTTCTAGTTCGTTCTGAAACAGTAGTTGAAAAATTGAAGAATCTTAAGTATCATTGTATCCTCGATAACACAAACGCCTATGCGTTTTTATCTGAGCTATATAAAACAATATTTAGTATAATACCCTAGTTGGTTTTGTGTCAATTGGGAATTCTGTCCTAAATTGTATCAATATTTTTCTACAATAATTTTTGAAATTCTTAAGGGAATCTTACGTCAATGAAATAAATACTTAAATACCTATCAACATTTGTTACAATCAACTAAAATTATTGCCTGAGACAAACGCACAAAAATTACCAGTTTTAACATAAGATGATTACATATATAGTAATAGAATTCTGATTCCTTGTATGCAGATGAGTCACAAAAGATAAGTGATAATTATTTTTCTAGCAATTATCTTCACATTTTCATATTTGATCGGGATATAAGTGACTGCCCTATATTACAGTAGTTATATTTATTTCTGAACATTTCAGCCTTGTATCTGCTGTAATGGAAAAAGAACACAATTATTACAGTAAATTATAAGTTTTATAATTTTGCAAAAACTTTATACTGCTTATTTACTACTCAAGCTATGACCAATGGTGGCAAAAATGCCATCATTGGTCATAGCTTGAGCAGTAAATAAGCAGCAAAATGGCAAAAAGTGAAGTTAATAATGTACTTTCTTAGATGCGGTTTTTCATTCCAAATTGTTTACGACTTTCGCGCTGAAATAACCCTATCATTTTAGCTCATTGAAAATATCCCATATGTAAAATTTATCGGCCATTTTATGAGACTTGTGTTCTCTAATTGAACATTAAAATCCCCTATATCTATCACACGCTCCCCTATTAACACTACCAGCATTCTCGTAAACCCGCGACATTAACCCGCTTTTTTGCATGAAACCCAAATAAAACTTCTGATCAGCGAAAAATAAAAATTACGCTCAACGAAGCACGACACGTCGAGATCCATTAAATTAAGAGCAAAAATGAGGTGAATGTTTTCAAACGCTTCATTAAATCCGTGAAGCCTCTGTGCTACCGGAGGAGCCTCACAATTCCGAATCTTTAACGATCGTCTGAGTCTGAAAGAAGCGAACTGAAAAGATGCTATAGCTAAATGAACGCTTCGGAATTTATGGTTCAAAATTTCAATTTGATCCGAGAAGACATTTTGGAATACCTTTTTAATCCCTCGAACCGTTATGTAAAGATTTGTTCGAATAGTGGCGATTAGGAATGATTTAGGCATTGGGATTTTTGGTGGAATTATCGAACTTAAGTTGGAATGGTTCTCATTTAAGTTGACTTGGCGTAATAAATCGTGGTGATTAGTTCTAATCTTACAGGTGTGAATATTAAAAAAAAGTTATTTTTATCGTTTAAGACGTGATGTCGTTTGTGGAAAATTAATGCATGACTGAAGAAGAAGAAGAAACATTGATTCTGTACACGTGTACTGTAGACCAAAGTCGGTAAAAGGCATCAAAAGTGCTTTATAAAGCTATCAATATTTAGGCATGAAAGATGTCGACATTATTCTTGATATTTAGGAGATTTACTTTCTACTAGCTTGATTCCTGGGACTAAAACTTTGTTCAACAGAATGTTACCTTAAATGTAGTTTGCTGTTTGTGACCAAATGTTGTCCACAAAAGAACCCCAGAAGTGGTCAGCGAGACAAGATTTAAGTATAAAAGATTTAAAGTGTACCTATCGTATCCCTGGTATTAAAATTTTTTGGGTATTTATAGAGCGTTTTTGAGTATTTCAGTCCAGATTGTTCTAGATAAAAGTTTACCACGTAGACTATGTTGTGGACTGACCATCTCAGATATGTGGTCAGTAAAGGAAGCATACGATACAGCAATTCCTACTCAACTTGCAGTTTAACAACGTAGCTGTATGTTTTGAGAAAACGATTTCATGGTCTTAGGGGGCATTTCAGATTATTTGAAGGGGTTCGTGGAATATAATGTCAAAGCACTTTTTTGAAATGCCAGGAAAAAAATAAATATGAAAAAAAACATGTGTCTGTTTTTTATGGTTGTAAGAGTTTAAAATTGGCTTGCGTAGGATTGTGAATAAGCAGTCTACTCAAAAATAAATATTTATTTCGAACACAATTTAGTTAATAACGGATGGTACGATCTCTGTCTTATCCAGAGAAGAATGTTGGTTCGTTCTTAACCTATCATTCGACATAGTAGACCTCAATGTCATGTTTAAACTATGTAACGAAATCTAATCATTCGACATAGTAGACTTCAATATTATGTTTATTCTATGTAACGAAATATAAAGTGACCAGCAATGTAAAGAGCATCTTTTATTCGACAACAAATTTATTTGAGTTTTAACTGAAAATACTTCGAAATTATTTTAAATTGAAAAGCAAAAACATCAAACATAGGTAAACAAAAAGTGTTGAGTGTAACTCTCAATCTGTTTAATATATGATATCTTGTATACGATTAACTTTCATTACTCAGTTATTTAATATAAGTTTGCTTGGAAAATATAGAAGAATATTGTATAATAGAACATATGAATGATCAATGAATATTTTTGAAGAAAGATAAATATTACAAAATAAAAAGCTGTTGTATCTTCAAAGTGGATTTGAATAATTATTTTGAGAGTATTTGTAAATTTAAATGGCTTTCCTTAGTCGACATCTATTACAATTCTTTTCTTGTTAGTAATAAAACAAAATCTGAATGTTATATTAATTTTTGTTTTTAAATATATAAATTTAGATGTATTTTATTATGACTTTTTAACTCTGATAGTTTTTCGCGACTGTCTAATAATTTTAATATCCAAAGTTATGAAGAAATATAAAAATACATATTAATGTACGTAACATTCTAGATAAAATACTACGAAATTTAATTCAAAATAATACATCCTATAGTTAAGAATTATTTAATTCATATTATATTGCTGTGAAGAAATAAAAATCCCATATTTTTATTTGATATAGTTGATATGTATTAGAAAGAAGCCTATTTAATGAACTAGATTTAAGTATTCTTTAAATACATTTTCTCTCATGAAAGAAATAGAATTTTCCTATTTTAACTTTAAATTATTAAATGAAAATTACCTAGCAAAAAGTAAATTGTTTGTCATATACCTTGCAGAAATCTCATTAGAGAAAAAATTATTACAAAAAATAATATATATATATTTTTTAATATCGTGACTCTTTTATTTAAAGTAATAGTTAATGATAAGTTAATTATACTTTAGTGAAAATGAGTTGTATGATGATATAACCTTTTGAACAAAAGCTTTGTTACTGGAGAAAAAGAAGCTTTAATGTTTTTCTTTAAAAAAAATTCTATACCATTAATAAGAATAACAAAAACAAGAAAATGTGCATTGTTTAGTAAAAGTATTTCGTCAATTGACTCAAAATAAAAACATGTTTTTCCCCCCGTAAATTGAAATAAATAATGTACGTCTTTTGACAAAATGCATTTTATTGTGTACATTACATTTTTAAAAATTAGATAATTAAAATAATTTTTTTCTGTACATTGATTTACAACGGTTCCTCATTAATGAGTTTATTATATTTACTAAAAATGTATTTATAAATAAAGATTATGTGAATATGAGAAAGTATTTTTATACAAAAATTCATTAAATAGTAATTAAATACGTTTTTGCAATTTTCACTGAAGTTATTTATTAAGACATTTCTAAAAGAACTGTTTACTCTTTAGGTTCCATTTAAAAGAAGGTTTTATATTAATGAGTTAAGCAGTATTGCCGTGAAGATTCATTGAGTAAATTGTATTTTTCATAATGAAAGAGTAATCCAAAGGCTTCACTGTATGGAAAAATTTATAACCAAGATAACTTTTCTTAAACTCTTATTCAAAATAAATTTTACCACATCAAAATAAAAAAAATCGCAAAGTATTTAAGCATTTTAAATCCTCAAAAAAGTTTACATATTTTACAAAAATATAAAGGAAATAAAATATTATATTCCGCATTTTGTATTGTATTCAATTCTACTTAAAATGCAAAGAGCTTTTTTGGAGATACTTTCCTAATTTTCGAAAGCTGCAGAAAAAATGTAATTGAAATCCTAGAAAATTCCTTATTTTTTAAAAAATATATATCAAACACCTTTATAAATATTCTTTAATAAAGAGTTTCTAATAAAAGAGTCTATTTTAAAAAAAAGATTAATATATTTTCTCAAATTAAAATTTTTTAATTATATGTTTAGTTTTCATTAATAAACTCTTTATCTTTTCCAGCAACAAATAAAAACAATTCTGAGAGTGACTAACTTTCCAAAAGCATTCCGTCAAAATAATTCTTGCAGGAATTTCTAACAGTAAAAAGTTGTTTAGTTTGTTAAAATTCGACTATTAGAGCTCATAGCATCGTTTTAGAGTGAAAAGGTTCTAACTAATTTATAAAAGCTTTAAGGTAGTAATCTGGTAACTTGGGTTCAAAAAATCGAAATTTTTTTGCTTAATTTGAAAATACAATGTCTTGAGAATATACTGTGAACATTTCAGACAGAAATTCGAAATATTTCGGGAGTTATAACGAGTTTCCTAGAGCGCCTCGGAGTCCAACCTTTAAGGTCGACCGGCAGCTGCAACCGCTTGGACCCTTCTATTGTTTGCGCTTTTAGTATATTTAAGTTAAAATTCACAGTACTCTGTTAGTATTTGATCATACGTTGACACGTAAGCATCTAAGATGGATAGGAAAGGAAAAAAACGTGGTACGAAAAGTCCTGGAGATCCAGGCATTAAACGCGTTTTTCTCAAAACATTGTTTTTCTGGTCGGCCCGGGTCCTAACTTTTTTTCTACTGAACCGATTGCTTTCAAATTTTAACAGGCTGTTCTACACACTTATAGTTCTCGTCGGTACTAACGAGAATTTTTTTCACCCCTAACTTTTTATTTTACAACCCGTTCTTGGCTAAAATAAAAGGACTTTTTTTTTCAAAGTCCGCCATTTTGTTATTTACCCTTGAAATTTAACTTCAGTAGTTCCGACCAGAATGACATGTCTATAGATTAAGAATAATCAAGAATATTTGATTTCAGATAACATCAAGAGCCAAAATCACCCGGGCCACCCACGTGCATTTTTTTTGAGATTCCAACTTCGAATAATAATAGTAATAAACTATTAAATTTTTTCAAATAATTTTTTTTTTATATTTTCAATATGTAAATAAAAACACTCTAAATATTCAAGATAATTCATTTTTATTTTCCTATAAAAAACCACCCTCCAAAGAAGTCATGAAAATAGGCATAAGTTACCAGACTACTACCTTAAGAAATCAAAAAACTCTCTAAAGTACTAATTAAAAGTGAGTTTAGCGCTTTTTAGTATTATTTATTTGCCACAAATTTATTTCACTGATTTAGTTGCAGTTTGTAGATGGGTCTTCTCTTTCTGTTTCCAAATACGCCAAAAATTATCTGAGACCAAAAGTTGAGTTAGCACTTTTCACTTCAATCCGACGATATATTTATATTTACATAGTGTTTCGAAAAGGATAGATACATTTGAAAAATATATTAAAAAAAAATAAACACGAGATAAGAAATATGCCGTTTGCTGTATTCTACTTGAGAAGCTAGAGAATTTCATCCCATCAATTTTTAAAAGGTGGTAACAAAGTTCACAAACAGGTGGCGCTGTTGATTAAAAAAATTATTTAAAAATACGTTGCATAAACTACAAAATGATTTGTTCCAAAATCACCGTTTCTAGCAACAAAATATCATTTTGTAGTTTTTGAAGCATTTCCAGGCCATTGGGTTATTAGTATTTTTTAAAACTTTTTATTCAACAGCGCCATCTGTTGGTGAACTTAGTAATTATTTTTGTAAATTGATGGATAAAATGTCGTATTTACTCAAAAAGAATGCAGAAAACGGTGTATTTTTATTGTAAAACGGTAAAAGTTTCTTTTTTTAATTCATTATTCAAATGTTCCATTTCTGTTTTGGACACCCTGTATTAAATAAATATCAAAACATAATAATTTACAAGAAATATGCTATGCATGCATAATACTTGATTGACATTTTAATTTTAAAAGAGAAAAAGAACAATCGATGAAAGTAACTAAATAGGTAAAACTAAAACTACTAAATGAATTTAGGACTTAATTACTTTCTTATCTGAATAATCATGTATATTCTTTTTTAATACCAACTGTCTTTTAAATGAGTAAACTTGGTAAGTTTAAGTTGCTTTCCATAGACAGAACCACTCAATTCAAACTGGACAAAATAACAGGATATTCAGTGATAACTGTTTTATTTAATAATTCTCAAATTAAAATATCCCGATATAGACTGAATTAGAATTAGACAAAGTCTCTTGATATTTCTACAAAAAATAAACTACACATTGATCATGTACTTCAACTATATTTGGGTGACAAAATAATTTAAGAAAATTACATATTAACCAACCACATTTAGTTTTGTTAGAAATGTTTATAATACTGGAGGTCGGGTCAGCATTTGACAGTCTCAAGCACCTACATATCAACTATTTTGCAGAAGGATGTCCAGATTTCAAACTAAGCTTCGTAACATGACTTGCACTTTAATGACTAACTTCGATGAAATAAATCAAAGAAACTTAAAAAACTTAACAACTTTTAATTAACAAAACTTCATAATAACTGTTACAACAAGCGACCCTGAGGATGTTGAACTAAGAATCAAAATTGAAGCGCACTTAGGGTGTTGAACTTAAAATTAAAGCAACACTTAAGGTGTGGAATTAGATGCGAAACCACTAGAATGCACTGGTTACATTTTAGACTTTGCTTATATAGTACGGCCGACCAAACAGTAAAGTGGTTGCGGGTTCGAGTCCCGTGTTAGGCATGGGTGTTTGTAAATGTATGTTGACTTGTCAAATTACGAATGTTTCGGAGCATTATAACCCTCGTGTTGCTGACGGAGCCAGATAATCTGAAAACAACCAACCACCTTATATAGCACGAGTAATTTGTATAACATCAAAAATCTCTTGGCTGCTTGCAGCTTTCTCCAAAACAAACCACATTGGGCTATCAACGCACTTTGGGATAATTTGGCAGTTCCATAGGCTTCCAGAAATCATCTGCACATTAGGCTAGATTAAACGCCACATGTATGAATTTTACTTTGAGTGTTTTTTCTTATACCTACAATTTCAGGACCCAATGTGTTCTCCTAAAATAAGTTTTTACTACATTTTCGAGTAGAAAGTAAGAAATAAGTAACTTTTAAACTGTTTATATACTTTATTTTTTACAATGTAAAAAATATAAAAACAAAAAATATTTTGCGTGGAAAATAATTGTCTTAATAGGTTAAGATATTTGAATCCAGATGAATTTTGTTTTATTATTTTTAGTTAACTATCATTATCGTAATTTTATTTTAAACATTATTTGCAATATAAATATTAAATCGATAATTTAATAAAAATTTAACTTTAAAAAACTGGTTACAAAATTACTTAACTGGGTCTTCAACGTCGAAATGAATTTTGCTTCAGTACTAATTTTTAAACTGCTTTTCTTTTTCAAATGACAATGGACAACAAAATGTTAGCCATCGAACTATGTATAAGAATAATCACGTTTAAAGCAATTTATACATCCTTCCAAACTAAACTTTCTCCTAAAAATAAACATGATTGCATAATGCCAAAAAAAGGATCATACTTATATTTAATTGCGTATTATTAACATTACTTTCCAAACGGTAACTTTTCCTCGGACTTATATATTTTTAAATTTTCCGCTTTACTGCTTTTTGCAACCATCATCCATTATCCACTCTTGTTTTCTTAAAGGGCATCTTCATGTTTTTATAACCTTAATTTTTATTTTGATCGCCATAATTTCAAACAAGGGATTTAGTTTTTAATCTAATTTATTTGGGGTTTTCCGCATGCAGAAATAACAAGCGATGCTTGCTTTTTCTTATGCTACCACGTTTTTAAATACATTTTTCCTTTGGAAACTTTGCATCTTGTTGTCTGTATTGTATCTATACTAGGAATTAAGAATTACAGAAGAGTACATCTATTTTGAAAGGATTTATTTCTATTTTGTAAAGAGATCTTTATATAGGTGATATTGTGACCTTTGAGGTAAGTTCACCTTTGGAAAGTATTTACTATTTTTGTAGGATCTTGGCCTTGTTGTTTTTCGTGGTATCGATTGAAGAGAAACAAACAGAATACACGGTCTGTATGTCTGTCTAAACCAAAACATTAAAATAAGTTAAGGATTTTTTTAAATAAAATTCTTCACGTAGTTAGTGATTAATTACTCAAAAATAGATCAATAAACTTAATACTAACATTAATTAATAATAACTTAATACTTAAACCGGGCTCTTAACTTATGAAAACATTTGCGTCGAATTAATTATTATTATCCTTGAAATGAGCGGGTATTTTTAAAGTTTTTTAATTTGTTTACAAAAGGCTTTTCCTTTAGTAAACGCAGTATAAAATGTTGCAAGGAAGTTGAACTTTATTTTCTTTAAAATTTCAGGTATTAAAATCTAAATAATTAAAATCTTAATTATAAATAATTAAAATCTGAATGAGGAATTTGCATAAGTGAGGAAAATGAATATTTTTGTATTTTCTAGTGTTATCCAACGACTATATTTGAGCAGTGCAATTATTTTTTATCTTAATGCTTTCAATTAATCAAAAATCGAGTTTGAAATTAGCCGAAATCAAAGCAAAAATCATGTGACCAAAAACGTATGAAAAAACCGTGACTTGGTTACGCAGAGATAAAGTTGCAAAAAGAAGGAGAAACCTCAATCATTCCTCGTCTAAAACAGGTTTTAGATTGGTTCATTATCTGCGCGTTGACGTTTCACGCAAAAGTGGCTTTTTCTCGCCAAATCACAAAGTGAAAAACTAAATATTTTTTTAACTATCTATCCGAGCTCAAATTTTTGAAAGAATTGTATTGTTTTTCATGATTTTCTCTACTTTTATTTAAAAATAAAACCAAAACGTGAAAGTTCCTCATTATAAATAATAAAACTCTTAATTAAAAAGAATTAAAATCTTAATTAAAAAGAATTAAAATCTTAATTATAAATAATTAAAATCTTAATTATAAATAATTAAAATCTTAATTATAAATAATTAAAATCTTAATTATAAGGAATTAAAATGTTAATTATAAAAAATTAAAATGTTAATAATAAAAAATTAAAATCTTAATTATAAAAAATTAAAATCTTAATTATAAAGAATCAAAATCTTAAATATAGTCTTAATTATATTAAATCTTAATTATGATCTTAAATTATTAAAATCTCAATTATATTAAAATCTACATTGATAAAGAAGAGGGTTTGTTTCTGTTTCATAGAAATCTACAGTTTTATTTTAATCTAAATAAAATTTTGAGCACTTGACCCTTAAAACAAGAAATTCATTGTTTATATGAGATTTCGGGAAACTGACTCTATCCAGGAGTGTGATCATAAATAGAGATCTATTAAACAAATTTGAATTGGGTTTTTTCTATTACTAATCCATGTTATTGGAATCTATTTTCATTCCAATATTTTGTAATTAAAATAGTAAAATCGAAATAAGGTGAGAAAAGGGAAAAGCACATAAATTGCATTCGACTGAGCTAATTTGAATCGGATTGTACTGAATTGTTCATCGCCAAGTTGTTCAGTTCTTATTGATTTTTAAATGCTTTCGTTTTGAATCAGAATTTTCTTTATGTGTAACATGTATACAATTATATTTTCGGAAAGTAATCCCAAACTTTGAAATGGCATAATTGCGAAGCAGTGAGAAATAATGAGATGATACATGTTGGATGTAAAGATATGGATTTTTGAAATACACCAGTTTGCAAAATTAGTTACAGTATAGGAATGTAACGACAGATTGTTGTAAAACCTGAATATAGCAGAATTAGGTTATTGTTATCGCTTTCGCATTTCAGATTGCTTATGGGATTTAATTATTTTGGCAGTTCATCTAAGATAAATTTTACATTCCATTTTAGTGAGAGATGATTTCTTAGATTTACTTAACGCGCTTAAATTGCAATTTTTTCTTTTCTATAGTGCTGCCACTTCCTGTATACTATCACAACTTCCGAAAACATTTGGTCTATTTCTGTTTTTTTTTTTTTTTTTTTTTTTACTTTGATTAACAAATTACACAATGTGCAATTTTAAAATTATTCTATCGTTTATTAACTTTGGTTTTGTATAAAAGTTATTAAAAATGACCGACATAAGAAATAATATATAAGATAAGCAACCAACAATCTACATGTTGGATTATTTCTAGCCGAATATATTCAACTCCTTAAATTTAATTCTTCTACGTCCCCGATCAATATAAAAAGCAAGTACAATTTCCTACCGAAGGAATTGATCACCTGTTAAAATGGCGCGATTTTAAACGTGTTCAATTCTTTCCAATTTGGTGTGATGTAAAGTTGTACCCAATTCTTTATGTGCTTACTTTCCTACTTGGACGCGATTCAATTATTGTGTAGTCAGAAACCTCATAAAAAATTTATGAGTTAGCATTAAAAAGTATTTATCTTAATATGAATAAAGGAAAGTCGTAGTTAAATTATATTTTTACTATATATTTGTAACAAGTTATTTGTTTTAAAAGTTGTATTCTTTTCACTTTGATTATATTACATGTTATTGTATAAATGTATTGTTCTTCTAGTTTACGATGCTAATGTTAATGACTGTTTATATTCTTACTATTACTCTAGGCTTTCGATTATAATACTTTGATTATTATGGTTTTTACCTGAAATTCCAAAGATATGTTTGAACTTTTTTGACTTACTGAATAACATTGATTAAAAAATTAAAATGGTTTTCGGTAACGAGCAAAAGTTGGCTCTTTTTCAACTTAAAAATTGTAAACGTAAATTTAGTGTCTACTCAAATTAGAAGTATGTTATATTTTGTTTTTAAAAAAGCAAACTATTAATTGTTAATTATAAGATTTTTACTTTGATTTTCTTTAAACGCGATATTTTAAATTTCAATGTACCTTTTCTAACTAACTAGTAGAGATTTACCATATTTTTTTTATATAAAATTGTATCTTACCGATTAAACTGATGTTAAAAATATGTCCTATTATTTTCATAATTATTTTTTTTAAATATAAAATTGTAAAAAAAAAAAAAAAAAAAAAAAAAAAAGAATGATTAAAACTAGAAAAAACTCTTTTTTACCAAGTTTCAACCTCAGTATGTTGTACAAGATCTATTTTAACCTACATAAAAAATTTCAAATTCATTCTTTAAAAACTTTTCAAGGAAAAGTACATAAAAATAGGCAATTTAATATTAAGAGTACAGGGGGTACTGAGTCTCCTCAAATCATATTTGGTCCGTAAAACATTAAAGCCTATATTTTAGGTTTGTTGGTTGTTTTCAGATTATCTTGCGCCGTCAGCAACACGAGGGCTACAATGCGCCGAAACATTCGTCATTTGTCAAGCCAACATACATTTACAAACACCCATGCCTTACATGGGACTCGAACCCTCAACTTCGCGGTCTAGAAGCTAGCACACTAACCACTATACCGTTTGGTCGGCCCTATATTTTAGGAGTCTGTAAAGTATATAGCTCCCTTGATACAAAAGTGAAGTGATTCAAATTCTTCATTTTTATTAAAAATATGTTCAAAATTACAGACTGTTTGTTCTTAACCACACAAGATTATTGACAAGTTGATTTCAAGTTGAAACTGAATTGTGACGTTCTTCCATATTCAAGTCCATGCAGTATATGATTCTGTACACACTTTTACTCAAAAATGTAGAATTTTGAGCTGTGTCACTTTCTTAGCAAGGGTCCGATATATTTAAATTGCTACTGCAAATATTCAAAGCTCACATTGGCTAGTTAAAATGAAATATTAAAAAAATTAAAAAAAAAAAAAAAAAAAAAAAAAGTGCTATAAATCCTTTTAGTGAATTGCCAACTTTTATGTGCTGTTGCAATATATTCAAGCGATAACCGATTCAGATAGAGTTTTAATTATGTTTGTTTACTATGGAGAAACATCAATTCCATGTCATTGATAAACTTTTCATTCCCCCAAAGCTGCTCCCAAGTTTCGGAACGTTCGGTTGACGACAAGCGGGTTAACTCGCCTTCCGAAAGTTTTGCTGACTACAAACAAAATCGAAGTTAGTTTAAAGGCTTCAAAAACACTAAAATGGCAGTTTCTTTTATTAAATGTCGTTAAACATTAACAGATGCCGGTTTCCGCCATAAATCCTGAGACTATCAACGACCCTGAGACTACCATATACATCAAAATAAAATATAAACACCACTAGGAATTTTATCAATTCTAAAATTTTTTGACTGTTGTCCCACTAGTTCAGAGAATTCACTAGTAAGATATTTGTTGTTGTTTTTCTTTTCCAAGAATACCAGTGGGACCTAATGATCCCAACAAGTAGTACCAGTAGGACCCACTGGCTCCTGTCCCACCACTCTAAATTCCTTCTACTCATAATATGATTAAGATCATGTATTACTAACTTCAACAGAGGTTATGTAACACGTTTTTGTTTAAAAAAAAAAAAAAAAAAAAAAAAAAAAATGAAGGGAGAAGGGTTTCAAAATAATATTAAAAAATGGTAGTCTAAGGGTTAAACATTGCCAAATTGTATACTTGCCTGAATGTGGATTAACCACCGTACTGCAGTAGAACAAGTAAAATCGAAGTTAATATAAAGATATAAAAAGTACTTTTATTACTAATGAAATATACCTCGGTGGTTATGTAATAAATTCTTATCGTTCTTTACTTCTAAATAAATCTAAATTATTTGATTAAATATTTTAGATTTAATTGAAAGTTAAAAGAAATATTTAATGAACTTTCACAAAAAAAGTTCCAACCTGATACCCAGGAATCAGAATATTTTACAAGTATTTTGCTTGTAAAGAGTTGACCTAAGGTTTGCTTTTCCGAGGTTACTTTAGTCTAGAGACATTTATTTATATATTTTATTTAGTTTCTACAAATTAATTAAAATATTTTGTATTTTAAAATCGTTCTATGAAAATAAAATTTATTAAATAAACAAAATATTTTTTTTTCAATAAGTTTCTAGATTAAAAATCATTTTATTACTATTTGAAATTTAAATAATTTATATTACATGTAACAGTTAGTATTGTTGGGATAAGTACATTTTAAAATTTCCATTTGTCACCGTATTCACTTCGCTTACTCAGGTAATGTTTGTCAAGTGTACTTAAAGATTGAATGCTCTAATTTAAAATCATTTCTATATGCCACCATTAATTCCAAAAAAAGCAAATATTCTTTAAAAAATCATCTTTAACCTAAAAATCTTATCTCCATCAATCTTCTGGGACAAACCAGACCACTTTCATATTCAGTTCTGTCGATTACAACGCGAACCTGCATTTCTTGATTGTTCTTGCAACTATTCCAAACTTTAATTTCGAAGAATACATTCGTTCTGTTCCACAAACTTCTTTTTGGAACACCATTTGTCCAAATTCATCCATTACCCACAACAGGCCTTGAACTTCGAAGTCCCTGTTTCTGTTGGGTAAAGGGGAAAATGAATCCAACCCACTTGCATGCGAGCTGCATACGTTCGTTTGTAATTAAGATGATGGTACCCACGCTTCGGTGAATGTGGTCGCACGCGTTATTCATCCGAAAACCACCATTAAAACCACGCCTCCCGAAAAAATAAAGAACTATCGTGTTCTGTTTTCTACCTTTTTCCCGCCAATACCAAACAATGGAGTAGAACGCTACTTTTCGCTGCGATGTTATTTTCCTTTTGTAGGTAGAACGTTCTTTGAGGAAGAAGCGATATGGTTCATTCGATGCGTATTCTAAATAAAGATGTTTCTGGAAATTTATCGGAATAGATTGTTATAAAAAGAAGTAGAGAGTGTGTGTTTGTGGCCATTAATGTTGAATGATATATTTTTTTTATGTTTCTATTTATGCATGCTGCTTTTCTATTATTTAACAAAATCCGTTGAATAACAAAGTAAAACTTTCTAAAATCTTGTTTTAAAAAGATCGGATGTGACAAAGACGTTTCCAACCTGTTTTGTATGAGATAAGAAAGAAAAGTCAGTAAGATTGGCACGAAACAAAAGATGTATAACATTTTCTTTCGCGTGTTTCATTTCCATCATATTTTCTATCGTGATTTCATGTGTTTTACATAGAAGTTTAGTGAAACATTTTTAAAGCATTTTCATTTAAGCGTATTTAAAAATATTTGTGAAACATATTTTATTAAATATTGTTTAACATTTTACGATTTCTTGCCAAATGAAAACTTGTCATCTTAAACTAATTCACTTATCAGATATTTGAAAAGTGTCAAAATTTGGCTTGATATCCGTCCACAAATACTTGAATTGCTTTCTGGAAAGCTATATTTAAAATTTACTAATTAATATTAAAACACAACACTAAAACGGAAAATTTCTAATTTGTCTAAAATGACTTAAAATTATTAATACTAATAGATTGTAATCAGTTGATAACGTAGAATATAAACGTTTGTAGTTGTATTACAGCTAGGAAAAAACAAATTACAAAAAAAGTATAGCAACTTGGTATTAGCTTTCTTTATAATTGCAAACAAAAATGTGACAAACTACTTTATTCTGTATAATTTTTGATAGTCTTATAGACTCGATTTGAAGCTTTTAACCAATTTAAAGTATTTGAGAAGTACTAGTAGTATAATTGCGTAGATAATCAAGTCAATTCTTTAGGTCCTGTACAATGCAAAAGTTGAAAAAAAAATCTATAGTTGTAAGGAAGTTGAACACCATCTAATTAGCAACTAGTATTGCTTATCAAAAGTATAGACAAGTCTCATTTCTACCTTTCTACGTCCAGAGAAACAGAGAACTATATTTACTTTAACATATACCGGGTTTTTGTCTTTCGGTTGTAAATTTCCGTATCTTCGGTTAGACTTTAAGATGGTTACATTTTTACCAAGTAAAGATACTTAATATACCAGCTAAACAACCTTCTGAATTACAACGCTTTATAGTCTGCTTACTCAAGAGTCAACTGCAAATGGCTCAAATAGCCACCACGAGTTTTGCAGTTAAAACAACCATGTATTATAACGGCAAAGATTAATCCTCCTATCATGTAATGGCCATTGTGACAAGCAATAAAGATTATGTATGTTTTAATATTTAGAAAGCATTTTTCCATTTGTGGTTTAATTGAAACTGAATAGATAGTGTATCGATTTGACAACAGCCTTACTACAGAAATCAACTGCCATACGATGCAATGACAACCAATTTTTGTTATCTGCAAATGCTCTGTTCATGTAGAAATCTTCAAAGAACACAATATCATTCTTAAGTTGGACAGCTCAGCTTCGTGCAAACTAGAATCCACAATTAGAAACCAACGACACTCTCGCATAGAGGTCAAACAAAGAAGCCCCGTGGTCACCGATATGTAACACACGCGTCTTTGCCATTGGACCCTGAAACGCATGCTTGACCACTGGCCACAGATAATGCTATGCATGAACACCGAGAAAGCTTGGCAATTAGTTACACTCTGTTAACATCCGCAGGATAGTGAATATAAATAGCGCCAATGGGAAAATTACAAAAGCTATTCAATTAAACAGAATACTGTTTTGGATTTCGCATTAGACCGTGCATAATTTGTTTCAGCCTTGGTGAGAGTTATCGCACATTTCGCACCATTAATCTTAACACTTCAGTTCGGGCTTGGACGGAGTGTGGTAATTAATTTAGAGGCTTTATTGGCTAAATATTTGAACAGTTTCCGCCGAAATTCCTTGGGAAGGTAAGTGAGATTTGTGTATTTTGTATGAGTGCAGTTACTTTGAAAGACTATCTAGAGTATGTAGCTAACCAAAATTATTATGGCTGAAGGCGCGTTAAAGAGAATATCAATGATTGATAGTGCTCAAAAGATAAATGTTTCAAATCATAGGTTCAGTTTATTGGCTTAATAATGACTTGCATATTATAATTTAAACTGGTTTCTGTTTAGATTATATTTTAATTTTAAGAAAGATACGTTTCTGCTTTAAGTGTAGGAAAGCAGTGTGTTAGTTATACACAAACCACGAATGCAGAATGCGTGCAATTTATGTCATCTTTAACATTCTTAGGTTAAATTTTGATGAAAAGAATAGAACGGTAGAATGGCTCTACGAAACTCGAGACAAATATGAAACATTTAATATTGTTATGCTTGGGTGTAATCAAATTCAAGTGTGTAAAATTGAATTCTTCATAAGCTTCTAAACCTAAAAGGAAATGATCTATTAAATACAAAAGAGAGATATTTTATTCAATTCTAAATTTTATAAAATTTTACTACGATTTTATAGAGAAAAAAAAGAGCCTATGTTTAGTCTGAGTTTCGATCTAAAATACATGACTGCTGTGTTGGTTCGAAATAGAATTAAAAAAATTTACAGTCGCAATGTCTCAAAGATTGGTAAAAAAACTTCTTACTTTAGGCATTTGTCGTATCTCCCCAAATTCTTGGTGCCCCCGCCCCCTTCTCCTCCTTCTCTCTGAATTTTAAATGTTTTTACACATGATTATACTATATTAAAAAAAAAAAAAAAAAAAAAAAAAAAAAAAAAACATCTGAAGAGTTAAATATGAATTAACAATATTTTTTTTATTGAGGAATTTAAATAAGGAATTAAGGAAAGATCTAAAAATGGTATGAGAAGGATTATAACTTTTTAATTTTAATGAATCATAAATCATTGTTTAATTAATTCATCTGATATTTATTAATTAGTAGAGCTAAGTTTAATTAAAATCTATAATACTTATATATCCTTCTGAATATTTAAATAGATTGGAGTGTTTCGAATAGAAAAAAATATGTAATTTTCGAAGTAAAATTGATCAAATGTAATTTTATTTCCTTTCTAATTCTTAATTAAAAAGAAGTTTCTTTTTTAAATAATATTTATAAGAAAACCAGTTGGATTTTAAGTGTTCGTGTCACAAAGAAGTCCCTTCTACTTATGCATTATTTTTTAAAATACACCAGATCCAGTTGCCAACCATGTACAATTTGGCGATCGATATTTAACTACTTAAATTGTTTCCCTAGTGCTGACAATGTAGGATTACTCAAAATCCCGGCCAATTTGTATTTTTATAAAAAAATTTAAAAATAACCATCTTCCAAGTTGACGAGTTTTGGAAAAAACTGGGGATAAAGCTTGTCAGTTCTAATCTGATGTCTCTATTTGCAGCCAGGCTGTGAACTGAACTTTCTGTAGAATTACGACGTAAAGTCTCTTCTTATTTAATTAGAATTTCTTTTAATTTTTATTTTTTTATTTTTTTATAAAGTTACCGAGACCTTAAACTGATGTAGCAATTATATATAGTTTAGAAGAAAATAGATTAATCCCGAATAATTTAAGTTGACGGATTTGTTCCATCTGTGCAATACGTCTTTAAACAGAATGTTTTTACTGAAAAAAAAATCTTAATTTTGTTATGATACTATTCTAAGACATTTCAGTAGCCTTTTCTTCTTTACTTGGTCCTTCTCTACTTGTAATTTTTTTTTTTAAACAACCGTTGACCTTACTCGTTAGTTTTGAATTCATTTACATTGCTAGGACATCATGTTTATCGATAAGAAACTTCAAAATTATGGAAACTGTTATTACTATTGATTAAAAGATCTTATATTACATTTCCCTTTTCATTCGATATTGCGAACATCTCCTTTTTGAACAACACAAAAAAATATTCTTCTAGGTATATCAGTGGTTAGGGCTTTGGTGTTCACGAGTTCGATTCCTGAAGGTTTGTTCAAGGCTTGACAACCTAGGGTCCACTCATCCTCACACAACATCAATAAGTAACAAAATAAATCATGGGAAGTAAAAAGCGTGTAAAGTTGACCACATATATAACCATTTTTCTCTGCCATAGTCAAGAAATTGCGGATCCCTTACAGGGTTGTAGTACTAAAAAAAAATTGTACCGGTACGCAAACTTCCCGATCGTGGCGGTAATCACAATTGTATCTGGGATGTTTTAATTATAAAATGCAAATTCACAATGTTTTTCAAAAATTTATCTTACCAACTCTTAATTTACGTATTTATTTTCTAACTTTCTAAGTTTTATGAGTTGATATTATTAATTCGTTCAATAAGGGGGCGGTACGCCCTACCACCTCTTAAAAAAGTAATAGAACGGAGTACTGGCCTCACTACACCCGTGATCCCTTTTATTCACGACCGTCTTGGTTCGTATCGGGCTGTTGTGGGAGTGCATTTCTTCCCTCCTTTGATTTTATTGAAAAAGCAATTATAATACCAGTTATTTGTTATGTGGAAAATTCTTCATTTAATTTTTTTTTTTTCAATTTCCTATATCAAAAGAACAGTTATTGTTAGTAATTCATATGAAGACTAGGAGTGTGGTAGATTTTGCAACTTTCAATTACACTACGGTACTGTGATCACTGCTTTGAAATTTAGAATACATTGGCGTAATTTATCATTGACAATTTTTAGTTTTATTGAAAAACCTATATACTTCAGAGGCAGGTACTTTCTGCTCATGCGTAGTTTTGGCTAAAACCTTATTTCTGCATCTCATGGGTATCGCTGTCTTGTAAATCAAATTTAAACTTTGCAGCATGTACAGGTCTGAAGATATGTTGAAAACAAACAGACACACAGACTATTTAAAAACTTCCATTTTTTGGGATTCGGGAACTTCTACAATCTAAGCAACAAAAAATATTTTAAATAAACTTAATGAAGGGATGAGCTTGGGGAACATTTTATTTAGAACCTTGCAAAAATAGAGCAATGACACCATGGCAAATGGCCGACGCTAATACTCTGACTATTGTTAGAAGCTCAGCCGATATGAGCTCTCTGAGTATCTAACTCAGATTTTTAATCGGATGCTGATTCATCCCAAACGAACGGCCAAAGGAAAGTGAAAGTCTGATGAAAATTAAGGTTTCCTAAGGAAAATTAAATATATATGTTTCAAAAAATATATATACTCAACACTATGAAAAATACACCAATTCAACTTTTTCTTTGTAATATTTCATATTCAGCACAACGAATTAATTAGGAAATGACTATTTTGATCTCTGCTTCGTCAATATAACAAGTAACAGAAAGATTTTTTCTGGAGAAATGTAAATTGTATTAACCTGATACCGGTAAAAAAAAAATGCATTAATACCCAAACTATTTTGCGATTTCAATATGTAAAGTATTTGTTATATTTGGATTTTTAAGATAAAGTGTGAATTTGAATTTACGAAAAATTATTACAGGTATCACTTTCAAAAGTCTGATACATTTCTATAGCAGCTGTTATGTAGTTGTTAGATACTTCTACTCAATTAAGGCCGACCAAACGGTATTGTGGTTAGAGTGCTAGCTTCTAGATCGCGAGGTTGCGGGTTCGAGTCCCTTGTTAGGCATGGGTGTTTGTAAATGTATGTTGGCTTGTCTAGTGACGAATATTTCGGCGCATTATAGCCCTCGTGTTGCTGACGGCGCCAGATAATCTGAAAACAACCAATCTACTGAATTAAGTGGCAACTTTGTTAATGTGTATTTAAATGTTATCCATTCATTTACATTTTTTTTTCCGAAAAAAATGTATCAATTAAGAAGAATTTATTTAATTTCGTTTACTTTAGTTTTGTTATTTGATCAAGTAAAAAAAGTTTCCGATGAATTATAATTTTAAATAAATACCATGAATATTAAAAGTAAAAAAAGCTCAAACCATCATGCTTACAAATCATTAATTTTTTTTTAGATGAAGTCGAAGTCGAATTAATGAGTTCGACGAAACAATGTTTGGGAACTTCTAGCATTTTTACAAAAAAGCCCCCTAAAATCACTGAATTTCAAGATGTTTTAGAATTTTTTATTGATTTCTAGAATGCAACAGTAAGAAAATAGAAAAACCACCTTTTAACTAATTACGAGTTGGCCACGTTCCTTACCCGCCTATTTTTTTTTTTTTTTATGGAAATAGTCATTAGCGTTTGGGTGACTTCCTTTCTCTTTTTCCCCCAATTAAAGGTAAGTACTTTTTTATCGAAGGACGAAGGGCGACAAAAATCTTCAATTAGTGACTAAAGTAATGATTTTTAAATCGCTGCACATTTCGGGGCAGGAAACTAAATGACGCCATTTAAACGACATCGTCTCTAATTACGAGGACATTTGTAAAATAACTTAAGGAAATTAAGTAATGGTTGCTGAAAAAAGTTTGTAAATAAATAATCAATTTCTAAGCTATCTGTTTAGTCATCAAAAAGTAGCTTGTAATTGTGAACTCTTGGTAATTTGGTTTAATTTAAATACAATCTGGTCATCGTGTATGACGTCATACTCCGCGAGATAAGAAAATATAAAAACCCACGTAAACGCACATTTTGATTACTTCATTAACACACTACTTAAAGACTAAGTAGTTAGCATAGAAGAAACTTAATATTGTTGCTTGGATGGGTTCGAAAGATTTGAAGCCAAAGCAGATCAAAACTTGCAGAAATTTATTCCGATAGCTCTTCGCCGATTCTTTTACAACTCCTGAACTTTAAATTCTAATAGACTCAATACAGCTCTTTACACAACAATAGAGCACAAAACAGCAGTTAAAACACTTGATAACACAACTGCTAAAATCGCCGCAAAAGACAATGCAATACAGTTCACTTTCGGAACTCTCTGAATGCTCTCTGAGAGACAGCTAACTCAGTAACTCCAGTAAGCTAACTAACTAACTCACTCCACTCACGGTCGCCCTTTTATAGGAAGTCAATACTTAGTGAATCTTCCAGAGATAGAAATTTGGAGGACTTTCCAGATCGTAGTCGAAAAGTCTTATACATGTACATGGAGACCGAAAATGTCGCCAAATGGTCGCTAAGTTTGGCGAGATTTCCATTACCATAATGTTAAATGGCCTTCTCTTTGTAAAACTCGCTTCCCAGCATTATCTCTGTAAAACTCGTTTTCAAGCATTAAGAGACACATTGCAGGAAAGCAAAGTAAACTATTGCACTGCTCTTATGCGAAATGTACATACATTTTTCTATTTACATAATTAATACTGCCAAATATTTACAAATATACAGAAATTCGTAACAATATAATTCAAACAGGAAAGTTAAAACTAAAACGAAAGCAGATCGTATTTGATTTTTTTAAGCAGCACAATTTTAAATGTGGTTCTATTATTTTCAAAAGAATCAAAATTATTGTTTATGAGTTGATAAGTAATATGAGTAATTATGTACTTAAAAGTATAATACTTATAGTATAAAAATTATAATATAAGTGATATGAGTAAATAACTAATTATTAGTTGATAAATAATTATTAGATGTTATACTATTTCAGACACAGACTGAAAAAAAATGTATTGTATCAATATATAATCATGTCGACCCGTATAATGCCATAACTAGATAATAAGAACCAATAAATGCGTACGTAAAAGCGTAAATGCTTACGTTTATAAGCACAAGCAGTGGTAGAAGTGGGGAACAAAAAAGTGGGGGGATGCCCAATAGTTGGTGACAAGTGCAAGCCGCCACCCCCCCCCCCCTTCCCAACGATAAACTTTATAATTTCGTATCTTATAATAAAAATATTAATTAGTAAGGGAACAATTCTTACTTTTTAACACTAACATTGAACAAGGGCTCAAAATTTATTGTTATTTTAATGAATATTCTGCTACTAAGTTTTTTACTTGGAAGTAAGAGTGAAGTAATAATTCAACATTTTATATATTACTGTTTATTTAGATTTAAATAGTGCTTCAAAATGTGCATAATTTCATTAAATTAATAGATATGTCTAAAATGCTTCCCCCCCCCCCTTGTCTTTTTATGAAACAAGAATAAAAATTTAACTTAAAAGAAAGTTCCTCCAAAGTTAAAAGTTGACCAAGTGTAACAGTATTTGTTAATAAAAATACTTATATCTTTATTATACAAAGTAATATAATGCATTTTTGATGTACAATAATTTTTTTTTAAACTTTTGAAAACTATATATCACTTTTTCTCGGTGTCACTACTTTTTTTTAATTAATGTTATTTTTCTTTAGTAGTTTTTAGACGGATTGAGTGTTTTTAAAAGTGGGGGGGATGAGTTTCAGTAATTTTAGAAGTGGGGGGGGGACGCATGGGACGCATGTATTTTCTTGAAAAGTAGGGGGACGCGTCACCCCGCGTCTACCCACACTTCTAGCACTGAGCACAAGACCAATTTCGGCTTCAGCTTTTTGATTATGAGTACATTTTCTGGATAGTGATTATTTTGCATTTAGTCTTGTGTTTTCACTTATTTAAATAAGGAGTTCTACACATTTAAGTAGGTATAAAAAATTTCAAATTGATTTTTGTGCAGTAATGCAATTAAGAGTTAAAGTAATTGTACCAGTAAGGTGGTGACCAGTAAGTGTTCGGCGTGACAAAAGATGGCGCTACAAGTTCATTTTTTATAGGGCTAAAGAAGTTGCAATAAATAACAATTAATATAAATTTTCTTATGAATGCTGTCTTTTATATGTTACAAATTAAATTAATGTTAAAACTTATTGACTTACATTGTAACTGCGTCACTGAGATTCAAATTATAAAACATTGGAAAGTAATCAATAGTATTTTTATTTAATATTTTTGAAAATATTTTTTTTTGCATTTTCTTATGCCTTTATTTGTTAGATTCTCTTGTATAAATTTATTTTCCACAACATAAGGAGACATTTATTCTATTGTTTTTCGGAATACCATAATGCAAATAATTCGGTAAAAGAAAATAGCTTCTTTTTTTTTTTTGTTCAAAGATATGCACTTAGATTAAAGATGGATTGAGAGTGCCAAACTTAAGTAATTGAAAACAATAAAAATACTCTAGAGATAATAATAAAAATAATTTTAGCGATATTGTTTCTGTAAAACCTAAAAGGTTGTTGTCTAAAATTTCAACAATCTAAATAAATATCTCACTTAGTTTTGTTCACCTAAAACTTGGCCATTTCTGAGTTATGGCACTTTTCCCTTTTAGCTTTTTAACATATTATTTTAAAGTCTCAAGCCAATGAACATGATAATTTTTTTTTTTAATGCAGATCTTTGTAACATAGAAGTGGGTCATCAATATACACTTTCAAAAACTTCCATTAAATATTCTATTATGGTTTTTTCCTAAACAGGAAGATGCAACCACTACTTATGTTCAAAAATAAGCATATTGCCACTGAATACATAAAAGAAGAAAAATTCCATCCAAATACTTCAGCATAAAAAAACTTAAAACGTTTTGGCTTCCTCGGGACCTTCTAAAACGTCACGCATCATAAGAATATGGATGAAAAACGATTGAAGGTTGGAGATTTATTGTAGAAATTTCCTTGTAAGAATGAATAGAGATATTAAGAGGCGTACGTAAAAAGTATCCTCGGACTTTTATTGTTGTGCAAAAATGAAATGTTGAACCATTTAATAAGGTTCAATGAGCATCACTGGGAATTAACATACTTTCTGTGTATTTGTTTGGCATTTTTTTTTTTTTTTTTAATTCTCATAAGTCTGTTGATAAAACCTCATATTAAGGATTGACTATTTGGATTTTGTCACTGTATAGTGTTTTGAGAAAAAATTAACATCAATAAAGAATGAATAAATGAATTAATTATATAAATATTTAATGAAATAGAAAGTGGTAGTCATTTTTGGAAGTTTACTTCTCGCTTGCATTTTTATTCTGGAACAGAAGTCGGTTTTAAGTCATTCAATAAATATTGAAATAGAATTCATATTTAAATGTTAAATCGCTATTTAAATATTATACTGTTAAATATTTGAAAAATATATTTTTAATTATTTAAACTTTAAAATATTAATGATTTCAATACTAATTTATTATTTAAATAAAAACTTATTAATTGTTTGATTTTTTTAAAATCGATTTAATATAAAATATAAGTATTAAATTAAAATTGCATTACTATTAAATTATTAAATGCTTAAATTAGTTAATATCAAATTGTTAATTATTCAACTATTGATTTGTTAATTATTTAAATATTGATTTGTTAATTATTTAAATATTGAGTTGCGAATTATTTATTAATTATCAATTATTTAAATATTAATCAATTATTTGAATAATTACTAATTTAATATTTAAATATTAAATTATTAATTAATATACCATTATTTCAATATTAGAAATGAATGTAAAAAAAAAAATAATAATAATAAAAAATTTAATAGTTTTCTTAGATTGTTTTAAGTTCAACTCCTTTTATACATTCTCTAGTGTCTTGTTAATGTCATATTGTAGGTGAACTTGTGTAGGACTTAGGTGCCAGACAATAACTAGCGGCATATTTACCAATTTACAACTATTTAAAAAAGAAGCAAAGTTTGATGCAAATTATATACGAACTAGTTACATCTGATCCAAGGAACAACGACAGCCCTATACAATATTACAAGATTTAATCGCCTTATTTTAGAGCAATAATATTTATTGAAATAAATATTGACAAAAAGTTGATTCTTTGAGTTAAAAAGTGTATCTGATGATTTAAAGAAGTAACCAATTGTCTAGCAATGAAAAATTCCTGTTTTAGTAATAGCTATTGAGGCATATAATTGTCTCATAACTTGGTTATATGGCAAGAAAAGAGGGTACTTTAATGAGGGGAAGTATTTAATGCTAGAATTATATTACTTGATTGAAAAAAAAATAATACTTCTAGTATACAAAGTATAAAATAAGATATTAAGAAATTAATAGTGAGAATTATTTTATGTATACAAAATATTATAATAATTGAATATTACAGATGGTATCTTTTGGTGTCAAAAAAAATTAAAGAGTTCTACTTATACAAGGTATTTCACAAAGTTTATTATTCGGTTTATTTTTTTAGCTATTAAAGATAATGAGTTCGTACAAATGGAAAAAGTTTTCAAAATCATGTTAAGTATCCTAAAGTTAGTGATTTTCATGGGTATTTAAATTTAAAAGTTACAGAATGCCATTTTTGCTCAGCCCCTGTTTGGTAGAGTTTTAATTACAAAAGTATTCCTGAGAACGGATCCCTTTAATGCAAACATCCTATCTTTAAAATTGACTAAATTATAATGAAATTGAGTGGACGGCATTTTAATTAAGAAAGTAAATATGCATTTTGTGTATGTTGATAGCTATGTCATAATATATGTGTTGATATATTCTGTTTCAAGCACTTAGTTAAAACTCTCTATTGAATCGAAGACTTTCTTCCGAATATACTTTCTTATATTCAAATAATTCATATTGTCATATACATATATATGACGTCATAGTAAAATACCTATTTAATTCCCCATAGTTTACATACTCTTGTTAACGCACCAAGCCCGTGACCTGTATATAATAGCTCGTGTTGTTATGTATATAATAGCTCGTGTTATTATGAGTTTTGAATAAAGAGTTTGTTCTGTTCCTTGCCGTGTCGTTACATGGTGCCGAATAATATAAGTATTTTTTAAATTAATTTAGCGGCCGGCATAAGTTTAACTTCGTATTAGAAAGTTTTAAAGGTTTTCAAAAGTATTTTAGCGCAAAACAATGGCTGTCGCGAATGCTCGGTTACCGCCCCCGTTAATGCTTGGTGCAACAGCGACGAACTGTTCTAGGCAGTGGAAAGACTGGTTGCAGCATTTCGAGTGGTATGCTCTAGTTTTGGAGCTGGAGAAAAAGGCTGCTAATGTTCAAGTAGCTGTATTTATGTCTGCTATAGGGCAAGACGCCCTGAATATTTTCAATACCTTTCCTAAGTGTAAGCAGGAAGACTTGAATTTACTGAAAGAGGAGTTCAACAACTATTTTACTCCCAAGGTCAACGTCACCTATGAAAGATTTTTATTCAACCAGGTCGTCCAAGATGCTAACCAGAAATTTGATAATTTTTATACAGATTTGCTGAGTAAAAGCCAATCTTGTGACTTTAATACCTTGCGTGACAGTTTAGTCATGGACAGGATTGTTATTGGTGTTTTTCATGACAGTGACCGAGCTCATCTGCTATCTGTTACTGATTTGACATTGGATAAAGCTGTTCAGTTTTGTCGTGCTGCCGAGCAAGCTAGAGCTCAACTTACATCTTTGAAATCAGATCCGGTGCAGGTTGATGCGGTGAAGAAGAAAATTCATAATACTTCTTCTAATAAACCGTGTTACCGTTGTGGTACTAAACATGCCTGGAAAAAGTGCCCAGCATTTCAGAAGGTATGTCACACTTGTAAAAAAACAGGACATTTTTCAAGATTTTGTAAGGTGAAGCAGATGTCGACATTAGATTCTGTTCGTAATGTTGAAAGAGCTGGTGGTGATTTCGTTGTGCATGAAATGTCAAATAGTAGATCGGCTGAATTGTCTTGGTTTGAAGACTTGCGTTTTGACAACGGCTGTGTTGTGAAGGCAAAATTGGACACTGGAGCCCAGTGTAATGTGTTGTCACTGTATCATGCAAAGCAGGCGGGTTTGAAAGTTAGACCGTCCACTGTTAGAAATATTATCACTTACAGCAATAGTTCATTGAAGGTTGCTGGTGAGTGTTCTGGTCAAGTGCATGTAAAAAGTGGAAGCTATGTGTTGAAATTTTTGGTTGTAAATGGAGACTTTCAGACAATTATCAGTAAAGATGCCTGTGTGACATTGAAACTTATTAAGAGAATTGAAAGTTTGGGTTTAACAGATAATTTGATGAAGCAGGAAGATGGGTTAGGATGTATAAAAATTTTTATTTATGACATAGACCTTATTGAGAACCCTGTACTGGAAATTTTCCCTGCTCTTAGAATTCCTCATTCTCTAAGAGATGTTGTGAAAATTGAGTTAGATAGAATGCAGGAGCTAGGTATTATTGTACCGGTTAGAAAGCCTACCCCTGCAGTGTCACTTATGGTGGTAGTACGTCAAAAGGGTAAAATTAGAGTATGCATTGACCCATCTAGTATTAATAAAAATTTAAAAAGGCGTCATCACCCATTGAATACATTGGAGGAAATAGCTGCTCGGATTGGTAATTCCAAGTGGTTTTCTTTGCTTGACTGTAAGAAAGGCTTCTGTCAGTTACCAGTAACAAAAAGATCAAGTGAGTACCTCACAATGGCTACTCCCTGGGGTCGTTACTCTTATTTGAGGATGCCAATGGGTCTAGCCTCGGCTCCTGAGGTGTTTCAACAAGTGATGGAACAGCTTTTGGCTGGCATTCAAGGTGTCGAGGTGGCCATGGATGATATTCTTATTCACGCTCCAACTAAAGTGGCTGTTGATGAACTGACGAGTAAAGTCATGGCTATTTTTAAAGAAGCCGGATTGACCCTTAATGCTGAAAAGTGTGTATTTTCAGTTAATACTGCCAAGTTCCTTGGTCATTTGGTTACATCTGAAGGACTAAAGGCTGACCCAGCAAAAATTGAAGCCATTAGAGATCTAAAAGAGCCTACTGATGTCAAAAGTTTGCAAAGATTCTTGGGTATGATTACTTATTTAGCTAAATTTCTTCCAAATTTGTCAAATAGCACTACTATTTTAAGAGAATTAGGTAAAAAAGATGTTCCTTGGAGTTGGCAACCAGAGCACAAAGATGCATTTGATTACTTAAAATCACAACTGATGAATTTACTTGTTTTGAAATATTTTGATATAAATGCACCCATTGTTTTATCAGTAGATGCTAGCAGATATGCTGTTGGTGCTGTGCTCATGCAAGAAGGTAGACCAGTGGCTTATGCTACTAAGGCTTTAGATAAAACCCAGCAAAATTATGCACAAATTGAAAATTAGGCATTTGCTATTAAGTTTGGATGTGTAAGATTTCATCAGTATGTCTATGGATGCAAAAGTCTAACTGTAGAGACAGACCATAAACCTTTGGTCTCAATTGCCAAAAAACCTCTACATTGTGCTCCACCTAGACTACAAAGAATCATGTTTGACCTGATGCCTTACAGACCTTTGATAGTTTATAAAAAGGGTTCTGAACTTTTTATTGCTGATACTCTAAGCCGAGATTGTCACCTTCAGGAAACGCAGACATCTGATGTGGAACGAATGGAAATTCACATTTGTGTACCTATGACCGCTGTTAAGGTAGAAGAATTGAAAACTGCAACTGTTGAAGACGTTGAATTGTCTCAGTTAAAATCTCAAATTTTAGAAGGCTGGCCTTCCACTGTAGAGAAAGTGCCCGAGTGTTTAAAGAAGTATTGGACTTTCCGGGATGAGTTTGCAGTTTATGAGGATATAATTTTCAGAAGTTATAGGATCGTTATTCCATCAAAATTGAAGGATTCAACTTTAAAGGAAATTTACAGAGGACATTTAGGGATACAACCTTCCTTGAGTAGAGCTCGAGAGAATGTATATTGGCATAAAATGAATGCTGATATTGTTCAATATGTTCAAGCTTGCAGGTTTTGCCAGTATCACCAAAAAGACAAGCCGGAGGAGCCCGTTTTGACACACAAGATTCCTGAGAGACCCTGGCAAATTGTCGGTGCTGATATTTATCAGTTAGAAGGAGTCAACTACCTTGTGATTGCTGATAGTTACTCAGGGTTCTTTGATTTTTCTGTACTTCCAAGTATAACGTCATGTAGTGTTATACAGTGCCTGAAAAAATGGTTTGCTGTCCACGGAGTTCCAGAGACCTTGAGATGTGATGAGGGTACTCAGCTAGTGTCCAGAGAGATGCAGAAATTTGCAGAAGAATGGAATTTTTCTGTTGAGACCTCAAGTCCCTATCACAAACGCTCAAATGGATTAGCCGAAAGATATGTTCAGGAAGCGAAACTTCTTCTTGTGAAGTGTGCGGCTGATAAATCTGACATGTATCTTGCCCTTCTAAATCAACGGAATACGCCTAATGGTAACTTGGGATCACCAGTGCAAAGGCTAATGGGCCGAAGAACTAGAGGAACTCTGTTGATCAATGAAAAATTGCTGAAACCTCAACTAATTCAAAATGTTAGTCGTAAACTTCAGGAAAAAAGAAGCAAGTATAAAGAATATCATGACAGAGGAACCAAATCTCAACAACCTCTTTCGGTGGGACAAAAAGTTTTGTTACGCCTAAAACGGAGAAATTGGAAGCCAGTGGTGATAGTATCTCCAGGACCTACTTCTCGATCTTATATGGTTAAGACATGTGATGGCCAAGTATTTCAAAGAAATTCTTGGTTCTTACGAACTCTGCCTGGTCAAGATTCTACTCAACCGACTTCTACACAACCTACCACGTCCGTTACTCCTACTGATACTAATGATTTGCCTCGCGATCAGAATGATGTACCGAATTCTACTGACCAGTCTATTCCCCGTGTTTCATCTCCTGCTGCGGAGACTAAAAGCTGTGTTACGACAAGATCGGGTAGAGTAGTAAGAAAGCCGGAAAGATATGGATGTTTTTAACATTGGATTTAGAATTTTGGATTTAAATTTTAAAGTCTTTTTTTAAATTTAACTTTTTAAAGAGGGGGATGTCATATACATATATATGACGTCATAGTAAAATGCCTATTTAATTCCCCATAGTTTACATACTCTTGTTAACGCACCAAGCCCGTGACCTGTATATAATAGCTCGTGTTGTTATGTATATAATAGCTCGTGTTATTATGAGTTTTGAATAAAGAGTTTGTTCTGTTCCTTGCCGTGTCGTTACACATATTCTTTAAAACACCTTAGAAATTATAGCTTAAGTTTGATATAGTCCTTATTTTTCTCTTCACACCATTTCTGCAGTGATGTAATCCACATTGTTGAATGTGTTTTGTCTTATTTTAATGTTAGAATGTTAGCAGGCTTTTTTTGACACCACAAACACTTCTTTAATTTGAATTTTTTTTTCTCTCCTGTTAAAATTTTTCTGGTCTAGCTGTATAAAAATTAAAATGTTTGATTATTATAAGATTCCTTATACAATTTAAAAATTTTTTATAGTTTAACCTAATAAAATATCTTTAAAATTAGTATAAAATCCCACTTAAATTTTTTTTAAATTACCTTCAAAGAGTAAGTTATAAAAAGAAATAAATCTCATAAAAAATCTTTTAGGCAATCCTGTATATGAAAAAGTATGCTACATAGCATACTTTTTTTATACATACTATATAGTAAAAAAAAAAAAAAAATGAATAATGTAGTTAAAAGACGGGCCTAGCATGGAATAAGTGATAACATATTCCGCATCATCTGATCTAGTTCAAAACTAATTGGCATATTTGGGAATGTTGCTACATTGTATCGGCTTAGTATGGCTATGGATTTGTGTATACTTTTCACCCGGAAATCCAATGCAATCAATAGTGAGAATCAGAATATGGTATAAGGAAATGTGAATGGAAGCAAAGGTTAATTTAAATAGTGTGTAGCGGTATAAGGAAGAAAATTACTATACATGTTCATATAAAAAAGTTTTCTATTATGAAAGTCAAACTGAAAGAGAAAGTCGCAATAATAAATATTAAAAAATAATTTATAATCTAAATTAGAGTCAAAGTAATGAATGTTTTAATCATCAAAGAAAAAGTTAGTTTTTGTGTAAGGAAGGATATTCTTTACTATTAGGAAAAGAGCACTCTTAATCAAAGAAGAAAGAATAGACAAATCAATGTAGTTGATTCACACCTCATAAACTATACTAGATAAGATAAAAGTTGTATACCTAAAGTTATTCTTTAGTGACTTATTTTAAGAGGGTGTTTACAAAATAGTTGGGTAATGGAGTTTAAATAGATCTGTATTACTCTTAATAAGTAGGCATTATAAACCATTCTGTTTTCCCAACTAATTTATGTTCAACATGTCATTCTGTATGCTAAACAATTGTTTGGCTATGTCTAGTTATTAAGAGTTATACGGATCTAATTGTATTCCATTGCCCAACTAATTTGTCAACACCCTGTATTATTGCGCGAGTCTGAAGTAATGCGGAGAAAAGCTCTGCGATGTCAAAATTATAATTTATTACTTTGACAATTCTCTGCTGCTGTAAACACGGGATATTTTGGCACTTTTTTCTATTTGTAAACATATAGTAGTTTTAAAATTATGATGACTTTAGTAGTTATGTTTTTGTTTTATATAATATTTGTTTGTAGCAAAGTTACATGGAAAAATAATTATTTTTACTAGGTCAAATATGTATCTTATAACAACGACGCACAGGACGCATCCGAACCCCGCGCATCGGTGTCTTATAAATGCGTGTTTGACCTACTTAAAATAATTATTTTTCTATCTAACTTTGACATAAACTAATATTTATACAAACAAAAAACGTAACAACTATATTCTTCATATTTTTGCCATTCTAATCCATTTACGAGAAGAAAAAAGAGCGAAAATGTCCCTTACGTTATCCAGAGAATTGTCCACTTATAAGACAGAAATGATAAGAATTCTTCGACTTGTATTATTTGATAAGGGGATGTATTACAATGACTTTGTTTTTCTTTAAGGGCTCTGTCTACTTTGGATGCATGAAGAAAACGCTATTTTTATTAATATATATATTTTTTAAGAATACTGTTATGTTTATTGATATAAAACGTGTTAGGCTTAACAAAGGCATTGGTAAATTACTAAACAAATAATTATTGATTTTAACCACTTTTTTAGTGTGAAAATGCCTGGTAAACAAGAATCCTCAAAAAGAAAGTAGGTGTGCGATGTTGAAAAAATCTGAACAACGGCCCATCTGAAACAAAACAATTGAATGGTTTCAGGTTTAGTTTGTCAGTGGCTATATCCCGTACCTCTAATATTAATTTATATGCAAAAATAACAAAATGGCAAAAAAAAGTGGGTTTTTTGTGTGCATGTTTTTTGCTAAAAAAAAAGTAAAAATTTAAATTTTGCAATAATTCAGGTACGGGATATAGCGATAAGTGTATAGAATATGTGGTTGAAATTTCATAAGGATCAGTTTAGTAGTTTTTGAGATTTTTTCAACAGCGCTACCTTTTGAGAATTCCTGTTTACTTGGGCATTTTTACACTAAAAAAGTGGTCAAAATCAATATATTTTTTTTTTATAATTTACGAATGTTTTTGTTAAGCCTAACAAGTTTATATCAATAGACACAACAGTATTCTTAAAAAAAAAAAAAAAAAAAAAAAAGCTTTTTTTTTCATGCATCCAAAGTAGACAGACCTTTACATTTCTTTTCTACCTAGTTACACCGAATAGTTAATTTTTCTAACAAATAATCTCTCGCTTACTGAGACCCAAAAACTTGATAATTAAGTATGCTGGGTATGGCA
The DNA here is from genome assembly GCA_963978545.1 of Linyphia triangularis. Taxonomy (NCBI): domain Eukaryota; kingdom Metazoa; phylum Arthropoda; class Arachnida; order Araneae; family Linyphiidae; genus Linyphia; species Linyphia triangularis. The sequence continues at coordinate 43,083,302 of OZ021731.1, forward strand.
CATCCCACTACTTAACATGAAATATCTCACCCTTCTAAGCGTAGCATGCTGTTCCATTAATCGAAGATCAAGATTTATTGAAATATAATAACTACTCCCCATGGACAGACAATCATTCGGTTGGATAACTACAAATCACTGCTTGTTCTTTCGACTATCAAATCGCTGCTTTGGGATTGCTTGTTGCCAAATCACTGAGAGAAATAACAGATGGTCTTCACATTTCCCGATGCGTAAAGAGTTAGTTCAACGTTATGTATGGATATCATAGATTGATTATAGACATGTTGGGCAAGGTTATTATTTGGCATTTTTTTTTTTAATTATCCATATCCATTAAAAAAAATTCGATTTGCATTTCTCTACGTTTTGGAACATTCTGAGTTAAAAAAAAGTGGTCTAAAAATTGTTTTTGTTTGTGTGTACGTGGTCTGCATAACACTCGAAAGAACTGGCCTACGATGTTTAAATTTGATGCACGTATTAGTGGTGGCCATGGGGCCTGTCATTAAGGTTTTCGTCAATATTGCATATGAGCGAAACATGAAAACTTGCATAAAGAATGTTTTTCAGCAATTGCCAAAAAAACCCGGCTCTAACGATTTTGATCAAAATCGCCATGTGAATGCCTTTTAAGGTGTTCTAAACATCCCCACCTCCGAAATTCTCGAAAAAATGCTTATAAGGTGTAAAATGTTAAAAAACTAGTGTCTTTAGCACAGAGCTCTCTTCCCTTGAGCATCGCTTATCAACGACCGTTTTTCTCCTCTTTTTCACTTACAAGAAAAGATAATGCAAGAATTATCGAAAACTATATCGTCAAATTTGCCATCTTTGCTGGGATTTTTTTTACCCATGTAAGAATTTTCGCCAAAAATATCGTCAAACTGACAATTTTTAAAAATTGAAGTATATAATGGTAATAACACTATTCCACTTCAAATATAAAAATAGTGACCAGTATTATAATATATTTGAAAGTTGTGTGATGTTCCACACCCCTAGTTATTTTAATTTTTGTTTTGTTTTGACATTTTGCTCTATTTTTGCTCTTTGATTAATGTCTGAGGGGCATTTGGGATTTCACAACTTCTTGACCTACAAAGATGCTTGAAGGTTTTAGTTAAATGCTTTGTTGTTTTAAGGAAAAATGGTGTTATTGGAATGACGCGTCTTTTTTATTATTTAGTTATGATAATTCATTCGTCTCGTGTGATTTATTGTCTCTTTATGAGTTATTGCCTTCTTCTGTATTGTATTGTCCCTTGAATCGTGAATTAACTTTTTAAATCCTTACCAAAACCAGTGAAATTATATATTAACGGTACCACATATGAATCTTTGATGGATGAATATTCACTCTTGACCCGTTTTTCCGGCACAAAACATTTATTTAAAAGACAAATTTTTCTACAATAGTGGCACATTTCGTCGGTATTGAAAGAGTGTAATACTTTCCTGAACTGTATATTTTTAAATTCATCATATTTTATATAGGTTAATAGTTATATCATTATTAGTTGGTAATATTACATTATAATTATTGCTTATTAAAATTGCTTCTTAACTATTAATTATTATTATTATTTTAGAATTTTAACTAGTATAATGTGTTGTATAGTAAGTAATTATAGTTTTATAACTGCGAATTATTGAATATTAATCATTAGATTTTTATTAATTGTATTATAATTGAATCTAATATTTTGATTAATTATCTTATGATTAATTATTATATTTTTTTTGTTATAGTTACTGTTGCATTTTATCTTTTATGATTTTTATATTTTTATGAAATTTTAACTACTATTTATATTATTTAAAATCGAAAAAAGCTCTCGTTTAGTAACGAAAATTTTAATAAAAAAATTTAATTTTAAAAGTCAAAACCAGAGTTTAATTGTTATTTTTGCATATTGTTTTATTTTGCATATTTTTTCCTGCTTATCTACTTTCGATGCCAAATATTCTTAAAATCAATTTACCGGTTAGCATCTTATTCTACTTTCAGACGAACTTCCGTTAATTCGATTGAAAGTGATACAAAACGCTATAAAATCTGAAATATTCTCCTATATAAAAAATCTTTTTACATTACCCCAGCCTTTTTTATACATATATATTTTGAGTTAAATCCGTACAAGTACACCCAACACTTACGTAACTTCTTCCACCTCCATTTCCGTTTCATTGATGATTCAAACAAATAATTCACCCTCATAACTGCACCTCACACGGTCATTAATAACACTCAGAAACCTAAAATAAATCAGGATGTGTCGCATAAAATGGAACACTCCATTCCTTCATTGTCTACACAAAAGAAATCAATAAAAAAAAATCGGAAATAACCGGGAGAAAGTCCCGAGCATTGTATGCAATCGCAATTAAATAATTTTTATGGTCCACACTACACAATAGGGTGCGGTGAATATTGATCCTCGAGAGCGATATACAAGGTGGATTACTTCGCACAAAGAATGTTGCCATTTCGACGGAAGAAATTCATAATTGGAAAGGAATTCCGCTGACCAGATTTTTAGAACATCTGTTTCAGTAGGGATTTGTGTTAGGTGTTGCCACTGTAAGACGCGTTTGTTAGGTATCATTTTTGAAGGATTACAATTTGGGTGAGTAGGGGTTATTTTTATGTGCTTTGTCATGAAATATGCATTAGGTTTTCATAAAAATCTATGTAAATTATTTGCGTTATTTTAAAAATAATTATGATTTAAATTCTATTGTAAAATATTTTTAAATATTCCTCAAAAATACTACTGAAAATTTAGAATTAAAAAAAAAAAAAAAAAAAAAAAAAAAAAAAAAAAAAATCACTATTAAACGCAAAGCTTTTTTATTTTGACTTGTTAATGTATTTTTTTCAAGATGTATATCTTTTAGAAAAAAATTAGATGTGAAATTTTTTTTTTACATGCTGCATTTTAGTAGTTTGAGTTTCGAATTTCATTAAATAATTTCATTCCATAAGTAAATACATTGAAAAACTTTTCGCGAGTTTTTTTGTATGCAATTTGTTTATGAAAAAGATTCAGAGTTTTGTTTTTTTATCGATTCTTTTGATCTAGTAAGCTTATGAAGATTTTAATATCTTTAGATTTCAGAATTGTGTGTGTATTTCCAACACGAATTTCGTAAATCCTAACCAATATTTTTAGTACATTTTTTTTTTAATTAAATGGACAAAAAAATAATAAATTGATTCTTTAAAAAGATGCCTAAAAGAACTAATATAATAGCTTCTTATTTTATAAGTATGGTGGAAGAAAAGTAAAATTTCAGAAAGTTAAATATCTTTAAGATCTTTTTTGAGAATTATGAATACATTTAATATTAATAGTTGAAATTAAAGGGATTTTAAAGGATTATATTCTGAAGAAAAAAAAGAATTTTTAGTTTAAAGAATACTAATATTTGAGAGTTTTATACATACAAGGCATTTTTTTTAAATATTTCTTTAAAGATTACAATTCTTCTTTAGAGGACAAATGTGTTTAAATTTTGGTTACATGTAATATAATTACTTAATACTTTTAAAACTCATATTTTATTTCGATATTTTAATATTTTACATGTTCTTTTGATAGTTTTCATTATTGTTTTATTTAAAATGTTTCCTGTTTTGATAGTATTACTGTACTAAAAATATTTCTATTAGAATTTTAAACAGATTTTTTTATATTTTTTTTTTAAATAATGCAAATCATGTGTTATAAAAAAAAGTATAATTATGTTTTTAATTATTTTAATAACAATAACTACACTTATACTTTAACTTAGTTTTTTTTTTTTTTTTCATTTGCCAACATAACTTTCTAACATTAATGCTATTTAAATATCTAGTTTCAATTTTGTCCCTAAAAAATACCCCCTTACTCATCAAATTGGAAATTCATCTTTTTAATTGCAAAAAATTTGACTATCTTGTTGAAAATAGGACGGTTTGGTGACAAATAGTAAATTTTCGAACATAAAGAAATTATGCTAACTAAATACAGTAAAATATTTCGCAAAAATCCCTGATTTGTCAATATTTTTTATAAATGTTTTCCTGTCTTTTACGGCTTAGTATGTTGGCTTTTAATAAATGATTGTACAGATTGATTTAAGTTTTACCATTTATTTTAGTAGTATTATATAATTAAGTATTTAATCTTCTAAAACCCCCATTCATTCAATATTGTCCCATTAAAAATACATAAATTTAATTCAAACTGAGACTCCAACTGCGTTTTAACCAAAAGTTTAGCGAGTGAAAAAGCATTGCTTTATCAACAAACACCATTTTTAATTCTTTATTGTATTTGATTTTAGTTAATTTGCTTACTTTAACAAAAAACTTCATTTGCATTAAACAACAAAGTAAAATATACAATTTGAAAGTTAATTAAAACATCTTAGTACGCGTAAAGAAAAAGTTTTGAGGTAACAACGATTTATTTATTTTTATATTTAATTTAGAATGTTTTCTCCAATATACATTTAATTTTAACTCACAAACTTTTTTTTTTATTTAATTCGTACTTTAAATACAGTTTCAGTTCTTTAATGTTTGAAATTACGAAGTTTCATTTAAAAATGTCCCTAAAGAGAAACTTTCATTAGGTATTACGAAAAAATAAATAAAATAAAATAAAAATAAAGTTTAAGAAGCAGTTCTACTTAATAAACTAAATCATTCTTTGATAGTTCAATGATGAAAGCAGAGAGTTTAATGTAAAAAAGAATAATTAACTTCTATAAGTACCTAACTACTAAAAAAAAAACCCATTTCTTTCTCAATAATAACCCAACAAAAAAGAAAATTTGTGTGACTTTTTCAGTTGTAGATCGCGTATCATACCTATTAAGGCGGAGCTTTTTGAAGATAGCGTGAGAGTTGAGTTATTTTAATCCTGATAATATGAAAATCGGATTCTTTTGCCTATGGAGTGAGAAAACTATTAATTCTGTAGTGTATTATTTTTGGGTCATTCAAATATAAATTGCAGTTCTTAAGATGGAATTAATCGTTGGTGTTTTTTTTACATGCATCTTTTAAATATTATGTAGAGATGTTTCTGTAATATTTTTTACTATCACTGAAATGTGATACTGGGAAAGATGTATCACTTTTTTATTTATGGGGATATTTTAATCAGTTGTGCATAAATCAGTGTCGTTTTAATTAGAAGTTATTATTTAATGTATAATTAGATGTAAAGAATGCATATTTGTTATTTTCTTTGTAGGCAAAAGAAAAACCTGAAATACTCATAAACTTAATATAATCATTAAAAGTTTAAGAAGAGCTGTTATTGGGCTTTTAGTGAAATTCCTGACAATGTGTCTATTGAAAAAACATTAAAAGATTTGGCATTCAATCTCTATGAAATACCTTTTTGGGTGTAATTCACCCAGGCAGATTTTATTTGAATTTTATTTATGATGAATTGTTTACAAGTTCCTTTGGATAGAAAGCATTTTTCAATGTATACGACTTTTCACGAGATATCTTTAATTTGTTTTAGGTTATATTTTGCTTTGATTGCTCTTTGAAGTATGCTTAGCTGTTACTAAAACCATTCTCCCAGATCAATAAATTTATTTAAATAAGAAAAATAAGTTTACTCTGAAAACATAAGACTATTATAAAGAGTAATATAGATGAAGTTTAAAAATTAATTAAATCTTTATTTTTAAACGTTCGACAAGAAATTCAAAGCTCTTTCATAAGATAGTTGCACTTTATTAACACTACATTATAAACTAAAATTTTGTATGCTAAAAAATAAATTAAGTGAGAAGGGGGAGGGGGGCGAATTTTTTTCTTGGAATCAATTTGAAATGTTATCTACAAAATGGTTTAACTTGGTACGAAATGCACTCATCCGAAGTATTTTTAAATATTTTTCAAAAAATGACATCACTGCAAAAAAAAAAAAAAAAAAAAACCATCTGCTTTATACTTTAAACACTGTTTTATTAATTGCTGTTTTTTCATACAAATGTACCTTTTTCTCAGGATCTACTCAATATTTTGCTTTGGAATTTTTTTTCATGGTACATGTATTGTATTTTTACACAAACAGACATATGCTTTTATAGAAAGGTTAATTAGATTTTTTTTTTTTTTTTTTTTTTTAATCCTAATCATGTTTTTTTCGGAAAATTTTATAAATTTTCTTTTCAAAACATCACATTCTAAATAAAAAATTATTTTAACAAAAGCATATGTTAGTTTATGTAAAAGTGTTTTAATATTGAAAGTACAAAATTTTAAACCAATGCTATGAGTAGTTTCTGAGAAAAAGGTACATAAAAAAGGTCTTTTTAACATGGACTTGATAGAGCCTTCCGTTTCCCCCCCCCCCCCCAAAAGGAATATTTTCACTTTTATTCAAGTAAATGTAAACACTAATTCATTAAATTAATATAACATGTAAAACTAAGATTATTTAATTTTTTTGGTGAATACAAAACATTTAAATTATATTAAAATAAAAACAATTTTATGTCGATAATATATTTTTATTTTTATACTTATCATACATGTATATGAGAAAATTTACGATACATTAATCGATCATATAACTTAATCGATAAATTTTTTTAACTGGTTCTTACAATTCATTTGAAAAATTATCTAGCTTTTTTAATTACAGTATCTAAGTTAAATTATACAGTGCCATACAAAAAACATTAATATAAGGCTGTACTATGCCTTTTCGTTGGAAAATATTCCATATTTATTAAAACTTGCAAATAAATATTATTTATAGATATTTTTCTCACAATACAGAAATACAATACAATATAGAATCACAGAAATAATTTGTTCAGTAAAATAAACAATTTATTAAACCAATTAAATGCATACATATCCGTGGCTCTATAGGAAAATTCAGCAAGTATATATTTTAACAATCAATGGAACCATTTAAGCTCTGTGATATTTTTTTTCTCCAAAAGTGAATTTTTTTTTAACTTGTTAGTGCTGCCACGCGCATGCGCAGGCAGCGACTTATAAAGAGACGGCGCGTAGTAAGGAGCGCAGGCAACAGACGCAGATTCAATCTACTGGTCAATCGACGTATGTACGAATACAAACGTCAAATTAAAGTGCAGCAACGGATAAACATGAAGTTTTGTAACAAAATTGGAGAAAAAATGGTACAGAAACGCATTCAAAGTTGGTCCAGGCGTACGAGAGGGAAAAGAAACATTGGATGATGCTCCATGTTTGGGTCAACCCTCAACAAGTGTGACAACCGAGAGCACCGTGAGAGTGTGACAGATGATGGTGAAAAATCCCTGATTATCTCTATGACGGATATATGGGAGGAATTGGGAATTATCAAGACTTCATGTTTACTCGTTGCTCCATATCAATTTGTGTGAGTTTTTGCACAAACGCCTTGCGATTGCGCGTAGCAGTCTAATTTACGTCGGTTTACTGCGCTCCTTTCTACATGCCGTCTCTCCATAGGTCTATCCCTGACCATGCGCATGCCAGGATTTTTTTAACTCAAGTTGTTTTTAAGATAACCAACTTTTTAGACGCACTATGTAACTTTTTTAAATATGTAATAGAAAAGTCTACTGTTATTTTCCTTCATACTTTGTTAATAAGCTTTTATTACTGTTAGTATATATGGAATAAATATATTTTTGTAAAACTGGTCTTTATCAGACATTGTGTACCAAACAAATGTAGCAGTAGGTCTATTTGGCAGATAGTTACTGGCAATGCCTTTTCTTCCAACCTCTGAGTATGTGATAGGCAGATGAAGTTGCAGTACATTTATTAAATTAAATCAACTTAATTATAATATTTATTAGCAATATCACCGTCTTTTATGCAGATAGACGTATGCCTCTCATATTTTAATATAGAATATATGCGTCTATTCACCAAAATAATAGCTCCAGAGTAAAGATCTAATTACGGGCACAAAAGTATATTCTCCATGCAAAGAGCCATCCCGAGAGAATGAAGATCTAATAATCGATTTCAAGTAACTGGGGATCACCGGTCCGTATCTATTGATATCTTGTCCATCCATTTACTTATGGGGTAATGACAGAAATAAAGATAAAAATACAGAATTCGATGTGCTGGCTCTTTTTGCCACTACGTGATACCTATAATACCGAGAATTCATAAAGCTTACTCGACCGTAATACCCTTTTCTTTATTGGATGGTGAGCATTGATGCAGTAATCCAAATAAAGATAAACGTTATGGTTAATCATGAAATAGAAGAATATCCAAGTGCGTGTAGCTTGCATAGAAAGCTCCTGGGAACATAAGACATTTTTTTTTTGGTACTATTTCTGAATAAATGGTATTAAGTTATGCTTTCGTTGGTTATATTTTCCTATTACCCTAATATATCGAAATTAATTAAAGTCCCTTTGTTACGAGTTATATAAAGCTTCAAGTAATCATCAGATCTCTATAAAAGTAATTTTGCAAGTACCACTGAGATAATGGGATAATTAAGTATCGTTTCTAAATAACTAAATTTATATCTAATTTAGTTTTAGTATCTATGAAAGAAGAGTGTCGTGTAATAGTGTTTTTATAGGAACCTACAGTTTTATTGCAATTTTACTGAAATTTTTCTTCCAAGACCTTTGAATAAATGGAAGGTCCTGTCAGCAGGAGATTCCGAAAAACCACTCCCGCCTACCTTTTTAAACCCTAAAGCGTATGGTCAACACTTGAGATCTTCTGATAAATCTGAACTGGGTGTTTTTTCGATAGACATCTGGGTTAATCCTGATTTGCGACAGTTTCATTCCGATGTTTTATGGTTATGGTAAGGAATCTATGAAAATAATTTAAACTGATAATAACTAGCAATAAACTGAATTTGTACTGGGTTCTATATGGCCACAGGTATTTGATCTCAGGAAACGCCAGCCACTTCATCTGATGTATATATAAAATAGCTCAATCTTTGCAAATTATCTTTCGGAAACTACAATAAGATTGTAGTTTACGCTAAGGATTTTTTAAATATAAAGAAAAGATATTCAAATTTGTTTTGGATTATTCACTATTTGGTGTAAAACTTCACTGTAACTTTCTAATTGGTTGGTTGAATTAGGTATCTTGCGCAAGAGATACATTAGGTAAACGTTGTACACCAAGACGTGGTTACAACTATCCAGAAAAGGTTTTAGCTTTAAAGTTAACTTCCAGACAAATTCTTAAGGGTGTCCCTCATTTAATAACCGATTCTTCAATCATTATGAAATTTTCCTAGTACAATATTTAGATACTTTTGAATACTGTAACATAATATTGGTAGCGTTTTTTTTTTTTTTTTTTTAATAATTAAGACTTTCTAAATATATGTTTGAAATTTTTTTTTTAAATTTTAGACTCCTTTTTTTTTTAAGTAAGCTGCTTACCATTTATTTCTCGTGTTAAAGTACTGAAACATGTATGAAAATTTTTAATAGATTCATAGATTTTAAGCTATGTGCCCATAAGTATGAAAAAATTGCATTTTGAGAAATTCCGCTTTAAAGTTAAAAAGCATGCATAAATACATAAATTTTGTTTACTTCAAAAATTTATTCAAAATTTAAAAATACTTCAAAATGAGATATAATTACAAATGAAACATCATTTTAAAGAGAAGAATTTAAATTTTAATAAACATTAATAAACTCAAAGTTAAAGTTTATTGTTCAGAGTATTTAATTTAACTAGTTAAATTTTTATAGAACAAAGTTGATCAATAAAGGGAATTATCTCTAGAATTGTGACGCGTTAAATTTTGATATGTTTAGTGAAAATGCAGCTTAACTCTGCCAACTTTAGGAGAGTTTCTAAACTGTTTTAAATAAATATATTAGCCCACTAGTTTACATTTCAATAAAATAAATTTTTATCTAGTAAATTAATTTTAGAAGAAAAAGTCCTAGTATCCAAATAATCTATTTTGTTTTTTATTGGAAAAGTCTTACAAAACTAAAGAGAAAAGAAGTAGAATAATATCCTTTAAAACTTTTAGCTAAGCAATAAAAGAACAAGTTTCTTTTTAAAAGTTTTAAAATTTTAAGGAAACACGAAAGTTTCAATTTTATAGTTTTATCCATCGAATAAGGATATCTAATTATATTTCACTTGTCATAAGCATAGTCAAAGAGTTGACAAACAAACTAAATGATCGTAAATAAAGCGAAAAGACTGTAATCCTTTATTTTTTAGTTTTATAACAAAAAGTGTCTTTATTTTCCTAATTTTACGAGTTGTCTTATCAAATTTAATAAACTGCTATTATCTTAAGGGGCCACAGTACCACCTAAACTTTTACTTTTACAAATGAATTATAAAAAAATAGGTATCCCTTATTCGAGTTCATATAAATGAACAATATTGCACAAATCAAATGAAATTCTTTTTCATTTTTAAAAAATTAAAAAAAAAAAAAAAATTAAAACGCTAAGGACTTTTTAAATATTACATTTTTTCCCCAATTTTTAAAAAAAAAATTTGTGGAACTATATTATATAAGAATTAGAATTAAAATCTGGAATATTATAAATGCAGTTGTCCTTATAGTTTTGTCCACATCACATGGCTATCTAAATCAAAAATACATTTTATGAATATTCTCATATATTTCCATTAATACTTATAAAAAAAAAATAAAAAAATAAAAAAAATGCTTCATTTATCATTGGTTTTCAGCCACAACATTTGCTTAATTTTCCTGCCAACTGTAATCAAGACTTGGTGACTTTCTCTTGTCCTTTTAATTTTGACCACTACTGAAATAAGCAAAAATTACTTGTGCAGAAATTCGTCATTTTCACTTAATAATTTAATCGCATAGATTTAAATTTACGTTCTTCCCTACGCGATATTTTGTAATTTGCAACGATATGTGCCCACAAGCATTTCTAATTTACCATTATATGACGGTAAAATTATATTAGTTTAGACAAAAATGTATGAAAAAGCCCTCACGCAGCTTGATTAATTTTGCCTGGAAATAGAAATACAATTAGAGCGTCCAGCTATTGTTCCTTCACCAACAATAAGACAAAAGCTACGAAAACTTTTGAAAGTCAGACGGGACTAAAAATATCATTCAATTTTAACAAAGAAGTGAAATAAGATAGATTATCTGTGTTGACGTAGGAAAATCATTAAAGTTGGACGAATTCGAAATCTGACCCTTTGCTTTTGTTGCTTTTTATCTAATATAAATAGAAATTTATATTATTTGCTTAAATATTGCAAAAGCCTATTATAAAGCTAATAACTATATAAAAATAGTATTTAAATAAGAGTTTTTTAATATATCCTTCCTGTATACATACTCTACGTAATTTTTATTTTTTTTAAGATAAATTCATGAAGTTGTTTTTAAAGGACAATAATTACTAAGAAATAATTTCATAAACACTCATTGGCTAATAAAATATATGCGATATTTAATAAAAAATGTAAGTCAATGTTTATCACAGTGCGTTAAGACAAAAATTACCCCTAAAAGTCTAAAAAAAATCCTTTCCTTAAAATTATCTTAAGATAGGCACTTAAGGGGAAAACTTGTATTTTATTTCAGAAAAAAGTATCGACTTTACAACCAAAAGCAAGAGCTTGATTTATATGTAAAACATATCTTCCACATTATCTGAGACCCTACAGATATTCAACAATAAAATACTCCCCAAACTGTTTTGTAAATAGCATTTTAATTTAAAAGCTTTTTTTCTTTAAATACGAAACCTTTCTCTGTTTAGTTGTAAATATCTACTCAAATGTTTCAAAATTTAAAGAAACAATAGTTAAGTGAGTTAACTGACCATGATAACATGCTAGTGACATGTCAAATTACTAACATTGTGAAAGTCTAAAAAATATACATTTATCAAAACGAAATAAAATCTTTTGACAATTTCAATTGACTTTATCTTTTAATCTATTGCACTTTGTTACATTTGCAGCAGATGAAACCAATTGTGTTGAAATAACCAAAATTGATTTCAAACACGACAAAATTATATTTAATTGAACATTTTAATTGTCTATTGCTTAAATCTCGTTTGAAATCGTTTAACTAAAAATTTCCTTAATTCAAGGAAAATACTTTTAAGTTTGTTTATTCATGCAATCACTGAAAAGGAAATAAATTTATTTCATCTTATTAAATGCGTTTTCAAATTTCGTATAGTTGTCTTGTTTTTGAGGTAAAAAAGATGTCTATAGCTTACAAATGTTAGTGGTTAGTAGAAATTTCAGTTTATCAAACACATTATTTCTGTAAAGTACAAAGCAGTATAATATCATGATTCACTTTATTCTTATAAATTAAATAACATGTAACCTCAAGGTTTAAAATAAGTGTATGAAATGTAGTAGATTATGCAACTCAGTGTTTCAGATCAAATGTTACTTACTAACAACTAAATAAAACTGTTATGATATAACAATTGGAAGAACCTAAATAGTTGTTTTCTGTGCCATATAATTTATCTCTCACTTTACCGCAATACAAATGTTATAGCTTCCAGCGTGTCCTCTGCATTGTACTGTATGAGTTTTTTTTTTTTTTTTTTCTTTCTCTGCTAGCAATAGGTGCAGCGACACCTTGAAGTTTTCAGGTACTACACTATGTTCCCTGTTTAACTGTATCCCATATAGTTTATGGATAAACTGCCAAATTACTATGTGATATATATTAATTTGACCCCCTGCTGAAACAACTGCAAATTATAAAAAATCTCACAGTTGTTTCAAAGCTAATAATTCTTTTTATAATTGTGAACTTTTTGGCTATAAAAATGGAACTATTTGCTTATAAGAAAAAACTCTTTTGTTTACAAAAAAATTACTTTTTATTTATAAAAAGATAACTCTTTGTATATAAAAAGAGAACTATTTGTTTATAAAAAGATAACAATTTGTTTATAAAAAATAACTATTTGTATATAAAACCGACTTTTTCTTTATAAAGTGAACCACTTTTTTTTCAAGTAAACTATTTGTTAGTATAAAAATTTAATAATTTTTTTAATAAAAATGAACCGTTTTTTAATAAAAATGAACCGTTTTTTAATAAAAAGTGGACCATTTTTTTAATAAAATGGGAACCATTTTTTTATATAAAAGGGAATCATTTGGTTAGTAAAAAGTGAAGCATTTGCTTAGTAAAATATTAATCATTTGTTTTAAGAATGTTCTCAACCAGAAGTGAGCAATTATTTTACATCGTTGTATATCTGCTGTCAAAACTTTTTCAACAAATTGACTCTGTGTATGCGTTTTAATGTACGAGTTTGTTTCTTTTTAAAACGCAAACCATTACAAGACAGTTTTAAAAGCATATATAAAAAAAAATTCGATTTACATTACATTTTCTCTAAGTAATTGTTAAAATTGATTTTCTTACAAACTAGGAAAGTTAGAACCAGAGAACATTAAATGAGAAACTTTTCCTAGTTAATCATGAAGCGAACACTAATTCTTACATTTCAGAAACACCACCAGTGGATAAGTAAATCGTTTTTATTTAGAAAAGTGTATTTATTTTATCTGCAAAGGTGCAATTTGTAGATGTCATAAACACCTGCCATGCCACAAAATTATTAGAGCTACCAGAGAAAAAATGTCTGCAAAAGTTCGCAAAACTTTGGAATAGTTCACCACTTATAGGCAGCAGCTGTTAGAGATTTTTTATTTGTTGGTTCAGCGTTATATGAGTAAAAAATAAATAGCCATGATGTAATTGAGATAATTCATTTCAGCCATTTTTAAAATTGGAAATGTGGTTCCAAATTAAAGATTTGGGACCAATTTTATTTATAGAGAGAAAAACGTTATCCTATTTCGATATATCCTTTAGAACCTGAGCTTGCAAGGAGATTTTTTTTTTTTTGGAGGGGGGGATCAAATGGCATAAAAGGATTTAACTTTAAAAAAAAAATATATATATATTGTGCAAAAAAATTATGAAATGTCCATTTAAATGGACATTCGGTCTATTCACAACACAAAATTCATATCTATTTTAATCGCTTTTGAAATTGACATATCACATAAAAATCACATTTGAGAACAGTCGTAATTATTATTACTTGATGAATCACAAAAAGAAGGAACTCGGATTAATTAATTATAGTAATAATAGACTAGAAACCGTATTTAGTTCAAAATATGCAAATTTTATAAACGAAGCAGTAAAATAGTATAAACACTGACATAGCAGTGTCGCCACTGTTTTCTAGTTCTAAAATAATGCAAGGAACAAGAAATAAAGTTGGTAGCATTTGAGTAGAGAAAGTAGAGGGAATTCAAAAGTATGTCCATTTAAGTGGACACCCTGTTTCTAGAGGATATAACGTGTTGAACAAAAAGTTAATTTGTAGTTTTGAAGAATTTATTTTGTATCGTTGGGTTATGAAATTTTTATTCGTCTCTACAATGGAACAGAACATGATTATCTACATGTTCATTAACTTAAGAAATTATGTATAAACGTTATACCACACAACACATTTTAATTGCATTGAACATTTTTATGTTCCACAATTTGTTCCAAACCAGAATTTATTGCTTTAACAAAAGCATTTATAATTTTGTTGTAAAACATTTTTTACCGAATTTCGACAGAGTCCTACAATATTTTGAATTATTTACATCGTTAATTAGACTGACTTGATTTGTTACGTACAAAAATTAAATGTCAAGATGTTCAACTAAGAACTACATTTGGTGTTGAAGAAAGTGATAGGTTGATTGGCGGCTGAAAGATTTTATTTGTTAACAAACATTTGTCTGAAATGTCTATAGAATTAAAAAAAAAAAATGTCGTGAAAAGTATATCATGGTCTGCCAAAAAATCTTTGGCCGAAAAAATGATAAACTTAAGACTCCTTATACGAAAAAATCTTTTTCTACTTATTGTGATAAATGTTCTCTAATACAACTGAATAAGTACTGTTCAATATTAGTATACGCGAATCAATATTAGTATATGTGCGGGAGTGTTTGTGTGGAAAGTATTAATCCTTTGATTTGATTGGCTGTTGCTCAATTCGAGCTAATTGATGTTCACTATTTAATATTTTTTGTGTGGGAATCTTTATACTTTCCCCTATAAAGGATATATAATATGAAGCACATTGAAATGAAGTTTATTGAAATATTTAAATTTTATAATTGATGGCGTAATGTAAGATCTAATAACTATTTATGTTCAATTAATAAATAATGAATTGAAAGTGAGGTTACGTAGCAAGCATACTTTTAGAAAATAGTCAAGCAGCAAAGAAGAAAAATGTAATTTTTAACTTTTGGATTTTTAACGAAAATAACTTTTGAGACTTCACATCGTAAATTGAAATTTTTTCTAAAAAAGTATTTTAACATAAAGTTTTAATGGAAGAAAGTAAAAAGGAAATAAAATGTTTTTAATAAATATAACTACACGTTCATTTTAATAAAATAATAGTATTTCATGGTAATGAAATCCCTTTACTCTTTAAGTTTTTCTTTTTTGACAAAAATGAACACTAAGGATTAAGTAAATAAATATCCCTTTTCTAAATAAATATTCCTACATACTATTTTCACTTTTATATCACTAACATTAAAAGATTAAAAGCCATTAAAATAATATATGTAAAAAACGTATTGGAACTCAAAAACAGGATAGGAATATTTCAAATTGAAAAATAAATTGCAAACATCCTTTCTAGATATCATTTAAACTGAATAAAAATATATTTTCATAGTTTAAGGAAATAGAAACGAAATATATTAGCATTATCCACGAAACTCTTTCACTTTATTACTTGTTTGTTTAGAAGTTTAGACTAAATATAATAACGATTGCTTTGTTATTAACATCTTTAGATCTTATTGTGGAATTTATTCATGAATGCTTTGTATAAATTATTAATATGATTACTTTTCATTATTAAAATTTTATTTGTGTTTACTTTAAGCAAATAATTTTCAACATCCGATGCGTTGACTTTAGTTGAATGGGAATGCAATAATATGAACAAGAATTGTGTAGAAATCTTTAGTTTTGAAAATTTCATATGCGGAAATAACATTTATCGGCATAAAATGATGCCGAATATTAGTTCGAATTAATAATAGCGCCTTTAACTGGCCTTCCTTGTCAGTAGTATTGTTATGCAGTTTTCCTGTAAATAGTTGTCAATGGTGTTTCTGTTTGTTTATTTTTGTTTCGTTTCCAATTTCCACTTTTTTTTATTATGTTTACAGTGGTAATGCAGGCTAAAAGAGAAGGTTGGCAACACGCGGTCTAGTCGGGGGTTTTCTGGACTGTAATTGTAAAAAATTTTGCGCGCTTGACTTTTCGGGAAACATCATCGCTGGTATTGCTGGTATGAGGTTTCCAGCGTGATATTTTTGTTTTCCAGGGTTGGTGGATGGGAGGAGAATGTGTTGAAGGGGGAGGGGATTCTTTACATGGGTGCATAACTTTATTTTTAAAGTTTTTACCAACTAAATATTTTGCTTTTAAAATTTCAAACTATGTTTACAAACCAATTATTTATGTTCACAAAACGTTGGGTTATTTCATTGTAACGCCTATCCTTATAAAATTGTATTTTATTGTAATAGCCTCCCCTCCCTAATGAACTATGGTGGACCCTCTCCCAGTAACTCTCAATAAATCACATTAGATTCTTTCCAGAAATAGCCGACCAAACGGTATAGTGGATAGAGTGCTAGCTTCTAGATCGCGTGGTTGCGGGTTTGAGTCCTGTATAAGGCATGGATATTTGTAAATGTATGTTGGCTTGTCAAATGACAAATGTTTCGGCGCATTATAGCCCTCGTGTTCCTGACGGTGCCAGATAATCTGAAAACAACCAATCTTTCCAGAAACTTAATTTTAAACATCATGAAAGGGATACAAATATAAAAATTATCTTATAAATATTATTATCAATCTAAACGAGTAGTTTGTAGAAGTTTATTCAATGTTCATAGAATTGTAACTTTCAAACGTTAAATTGGCTTTAATATGCTAAATAGCCCCTTTTTTATATTAAATTATAACTGCAACGCAATGTTTAGCGATATATATTTTTCAGTTTGGCAATACCAGTTCAAATTCAGTAAAAAATTTCTCCAACAATGAAAAAAAAAAAAAAATTGTTAATTACTTGTGTCATTTCGCACACAAGTAATTCTTACAATGAATCATGGCTACCCGATTATATAAATGAAAGCAATCAAGAAAAACAGGGATTGAATTCATTAGGTTTGAAGCAATCGAAGATTGAATAATTTATTATTAGTAAAGTGATAATAAAAATTAACCCATAAACATATTTTATTCTAATTCTTTTATACGCAACGCCAACTTTTATGTTTGCAACTTATTTTAGCGATTTTGAGCTTAGATCGACTTGGACTACTACGTTGAAAATCATCGATTCCGTGAAATAGACTAGCTTTTTATGACACCGAAATTTTGTAGAATACAACAAGTGTATCTGCCAAGTTTCAGATCGATTGGATGAAGGCAAGTGGGTTAATAAATTCTCGGAAGATTTTTCCGTTGCAAAAAATCACACAAAGAAACAAAATAGAAGTAAATAATGATTCAGAAATAGTTGGATTTGTCTTAGTTCCTAGTGTGTGTGTTTTTTTTTTTTTTTTTTTTTTTTTTTTTTTTTTTTTTTTTTTTTTTTAAATATATTAAGGTACATCGAGGTTTTTTTTTAATTAATGATGAATCCCACAGAAGTAAGATTTGGAATTGAAAAGGTCTTTGAATGGGTGGTGGTGTTGTTAACGCAATTAATGTACACAGTTATAACTTAGTTTTAACTTGACATATGCTTATTCTGGATAAATTTTGGTGACGAAATCAAAGGAGGTAAGGGAGTGTGGCTTTTCAAATTTTAAATTTTACAATAACTTGACTAAAACTTTTATAAATATTAAGGAAGTAATTTGATACCTCAGCAAGGGAGGAATTTTAAATTATCTTGCACAATGATTCAAATAAAATGTGATAAATTGCATGGGTAGCATTCGTCCTAAAATTCCTAATATTCCTTAAATTTTGTTTATTCCTGAAATTCGTAAAATTTTTGTATTTAAATTTTTCGCTAATTCCTAGGAAAAAACTAAAAACCTCGAAAATTCTCCAATTTTCCTCCAAAATAAACGAAAAACCCAGATAATGCTCCAGAAAAGAAATTCTTCTGAGATTTTAATTGTGTAAATGATTCTTAGCTAAATAAGACAAAACTTAGACATTAACATTTACTTTATTTAATATCTCGGGGAACAATCCTTACTCGCATGCACACTGCAAGATAACTCAGACTTGACTGATTTCTTCCCCGGCACAGCGGGTGAAAGACAAACATGTAACCATGTTATGCCTTAAGGTTAGACATGGGTACCTTAAATTTAGACGTTAACGGGGACCTCGAAATATAAACATAACGGATGCGGATATATATAATATATACATAGAGGAAATACGCTGATTACAATTGCTAATTATTCAATTTTTTGAAAATCGGCAGTTTTTTGCCGATATTAAAACATGCTTTCAAAAGAATGCATGTGTTAAGAGCCTATGTCTACTTTAAAAGAAATATACCAACATTTTTAAAACAAAATTATCTCTAAAATGTTTAGAATTAACCCTACATTTTTTAGAATTACACCCAAAATTTTATAATTTCCCTTAAAATTTTTAGGAATTATCCCTAAAATGTTCTTGAAATTTTTGGAATTAAAATTCCTCCCTAATTTTTTTCAGAGAACTGAATACGCCCCTTGAAATAGATTATGAAAAATAAGCAATTGAAAATGAAGTATAATTTTATAGGGTTCTCACAGTCATTGAAAGTCATTAAAAGTGCTTAATATTTTTGAACCTGTTTTCAATGCCTTGAAAGTACTTGAAAATGCTTAGAGGTGCTTAAAAGTCCTTGAAAATGCTTAGAGGTCCTTAAAAGTCCTTAATTTTTGTGTATGTTGACCAACTTAAAAATTTACAAAAATGCAACACAGACTTGCTATCCCCGCGTGTCCGCCACTTTTCCTCACTATATCGGAATTTTCTGACATATTTGTATTACACATGTGCCAACTTGTAACTGTTTTGGTAGAATATACTTTATAAATTTTTTTTATACAGACATGATGCCTGAAAACAAATTTTTTAAGGTCCTTAAAAACATTAATTAGGTCCTTAAAAGTCATTGAAAAGTCATTGATTTTCATTCTGTGATTTGAGTGGGAACCTTGTTTTAAATATATTTGTTTTATGACTTTTTGAGAATAGCATATTTACCATGTATAAAAAGAATAGCGTAAATAAAAACGTTTAACTACTTAAAAAAGTTTGTTTGTATTTCCAACCAACGTTAAATATTTTGCATATTATGTAAGTAATTTCAATTCCAAAGTTACTATTTCTATTTTTTTTTATAAAAGATGTAATTAATTTTAATACATTAGCAAAAATTATATTTCTAATTGTAATTTATATTCCTCAACTTATTAAAACCCAATATTTGTACAATTTCTTTTATTTATAACGATAGTTATATGTTTTGAAGATTCAACAGCTTCTTGCTTAGAAATTGAATGCTTTTTGAAATCTTTCACAAAAAAAATTAAAAAAAAAAAAAATTAATCACTTTATGAATTATCATAATAAACATTTTATTTCATAGTGTGTATCTTTTAACATTTCCTTCTCACCATTCTCCTAAAGTATAAATGGGCATTGGTTTTAAACTATTGTGTTCAATGACATTTTAATTTACATTTATTTAAATTGTGTATTTACATAAATACAAACTTATTTAAAGAGCGACCCATTATATCTTCACGCGTAATTTAACAGAAAAACTCAATTGATTTTACTTCAAAACAAACATCGAGAAAGGAAAAACTTAGACAGCTAATTACTTAGAAATTTTTTTACCACTAGCTTTATTTCAATTAAGCCTTTTAAAAAACATTTACAAACTTGTTCATTTCAAAACTAGAAAAGATTTTCTATGAAATATTTTTAAAATAAATTTACATTTATTTTAATTAAATATTTTAAAAGTATGATAAAATATAAGCCCTGGAAAGGTGTTTAATATTTGCATGATATGCGTTTCTAACTTCTATTTTGCATTAATCTAGTGAGAAGCTTATATAAAACACCAAGTTCAATATTCTCTTACAAATATTCAAATTCTACTGACACGTGTAATATATCAAATGAAAGATCTCGTCAAGGTGCAAATATCTGCACCAAAAATCCAACACGAATTTACGAGTCGGAAATTGTAACCGGAAATCTATTTACAATTTGACTAAATTGAACCTAAATTATAAATGTTACGGACATATAATGTATGTCAGTTTGAAGGTCTCGTATATAACATTTTACCCATAACTTCCAAAAAAGAGTTCTTTAAAAGAAATTTGCATGTTTTATCCAAAGCGAGATATCGAGTATGAGCTCTAAAATTTTATAAAAATTCATCTCCTTAAATTTGTCATCAAACTCGCCAATTTGGCGACAAATTCGTTAATAAAAAATTCCGAATTGAATAGAGTTTTGATCATAAAATTTAGGTATAAATATACAATTGAGATGATTTTCTTTAATTTTTAGGTTATAATTTCAAACTTTTTGGCAGTATATCAGAATTAAAAATGATGCATTTTTATATAAAAATTTTTTTTTCCGTCAATTTTTTAATCAGCTAATTGCAATTGAAGTGACTAATTAGGACATTATTAGAACATACATAAATAAACTTGTAATTAACTTAGAGATATTATTTTTATTGCAAATAAGAGATATTATATTGACGCATCTTCCTATGGATAATTTTTAATTTGGCTACAATATTTTTTTAATTATAAGTTTTTAAATAAAAAGTTTTAAAAAATACATAGTTTTTGACAAAAAATTAAGATTAAAATCTGCGTAAAAAATATGTTTATCTCTATATATATAAGGCAAAGCCCTGACTCACTGACTCATTCATCACTAATTCTCCCACTTCCCACATAGTCACAACTCTGAAAATCGGCACAAATATCAACAATGGTAAAAATAGAAAAAGTAAACTATTCCGATCTCGATTAACCCACTTTAAGGGGTCGAAAAGGGGTTAAACGTTCCAAACGAGGGACATTCGAAAATCCTACTTCCCACATAGTCACAACTCTGAAAATCGGCACAAATATCAACAATGGTAAAAATAGAAAAAGTAAACTATTCCGATCTCGATTAACCCACTTTAAGGGGTCGAAAAGGGGTTAAACGTTCTAAACGGGGGACATTCGAAAATCCTTCTTCCCACATAGTCACAACTCTGAAAATCGGAACAAATATCAACAATGGTAAACATAGAAAAAGTAAGCTATTCCGATCTCGATTAACCCACTTTAAGGGGTCGAAAAGGGGTTAAACGTTCCAAACGAGGGACATTCGAATATCCTACTTCCCATTTGGTCACAACTCTAAAAATTGGTACAAATATTAACAATATTAAACATAGAAAAAGTAAGCTATTCCGATCTCGATTAACCCACTTTAAGGGGTCGAAAAGGGGTTAAACGTTCCAAACGAGGAATATTCGAATGTCCTACTTCTCATTTCGTCACAACTCTAAAAATTGGGGAGAATATCAATAAAGACAAACGAAGAAAAAGTAAGTTATTCCGATCTCGATTAACCCACTTTAAGGGGTGGAACAGGGGTTAAACGTTCCAAACGAGGGATATTCGAATGTCCTACTTCCCCTTTCGTCACAACTCTGAAATCTGGTGCAAGTATCAACAAAAACAAACGTATAAAAAGTAAGCTATTCCGATCTCTATTTACCCATTCTAAGAGGTCAAAAAGGGGTTAAACGTTCCAAAAGAGGGATATTCGAATATACCACTTTCTATATGGTCACAACTCTAAAAATTGGTACAAATGTCAACAATGGTAAACATAGAAAAAGTAAGCTATTCTGATCTCGATTAACCCTCTTTAAGAGGTCAAAAAGGGGTTAAACGTTCCAAACGAGCGATATATTCGAATGTCCTACTTCTCATATTTTCACAATTCTGAAAACTGGTGTGAATATCAATAAAGACAAACGCAGAAAAAGTAACCTATTCCGATCTCGGGTGGATCAAGGGGTGGAAAAGGGGTTAAACGTTCCAAACGAGGAATATTTGAATGTACCACTTCCCATATGGTCACAACTCGGAAATTTGGTACAAATGTCAAAAAAGATTAAACATAGAAAAAGTAAGCTATTCTGTTCTCGATTAACCAACTTTAAGGGGTCGAAAAGGGGTTAAATGTTCCAAACGAGGGATATCCGAATGTTCCTCTTCCAATGTAGTCATTTTTCTGATATTTTTTTGCAAATGTTAAAAAAATAAGTCATTCCAATATCGATTAACGAATTTTTAAGGGATGAAAAGACGACGCAACATTGAAACTATACGAGGATTAACTTAATGTCTAATTAACTTAATTTCAATACAGCTACTACTTTGAAATTTAGAACTAAGAGCAAACATAAACACAATAAACTATTCCAGTTTACTATTCACAATTATAAATTTCGTTTAAAATGTCAACAAAGGAAAGTTCCTATTTTGATAAATCAATTTGTCGGGATCGAAATGGGAGCAAACGTCTGAAGTGTAGAATACATGAATGTCTTTTGATCGCTAAAATGCTAATGGTAAAATTTCGTAGCGCAGCACGGGTATTCAGCTAGTAACAATATAAATTAGCTCCACAGAAAACACATTCACAACTATTGTCTACAAAACAAAATTAGAATTTTGTAAATTGGACCATTTATTATGAAGTTATGACCGTTGGCGTTAAGTCATATAACACAAAATGTCAGTCTTCAGAAAACGCGTTTAAAGTTTACTACACTAATGAACGTGATACAAAACCTACTGTAATTTAAAAAGTAATTTGAGTCTCAGAAAGAAAATGGTATCATTTTAATGCTAATGAATTCGGGAATATTTTAAAAACCAAAACCAAAAACGCAGATTTGAGTCAAATTTCTCGATTCCTAATGTATATGTATGTATACCTTAATCTCAAAAAATAAGTCGAATATTTCAGCTTTGAAATGTCACCCAATTGTACATGCTTGATATCTGGTCCTGATGTACCTTAGAAGTAGCATGTGTAGAAGCGGTCTTTTAATGCAGTGTCTGGAACTACCCTACTTGTTTATGTATAATCTATCTTACATGTATACTCTAAATTTCTTTCCATTTTTATTCAACGGTAAATGGGATACATATATAATGATTTTTTAAAAATGTTTTTCAATAATTTTTTTATACTAAAAATTAGCACATGAAAATGATAAACCTGCTAAAAGAAGTACAAAGTTCTTGATTTATAATTTATTAAAACTCGATATAATATCTTCTTCAACTGAATACTTCCTTTATTGAATCAAGGGCATGACCACACTGTCTAGGAACTGTGAAAGTTTATACGTTTTTTCAACGATCGAATCGATAAGACAAATTTTCCAATAAAGATTTGTCACCTGTTTTCTTTCATATTCAAACAGTAATAAAAAGACAATTTGAAACTGAAATCTCATTGCCAGGTATGATTCAATGCCTGATCGCCTTCCTATCAAGGTTTTTACGATGAAAATTGCCATAAAGTTGTTCTGTTTATGGGCATTATTACTGATGTAATATATATAGTATCTTGTGAGTAACAAGAGCGCTGCATTGATAACATGACAGAAGTATAGATTTTCACGTATTACGATACTGAACAGTTAAGGTAAAGCCAAATCTGAAAAACCTATTTTGTTTCTGTCTTATGTTCTTAGAAATAACTGTAACTGCTGGTTTTTCTTTAGTTTCATTACTTTGAAAGAGATTGCTACTCCATATCTGACCCATAGACATAATGCGTCATTAAATGTGCCAGAAAACTGTCTTTTTATCAAGAGAAGAGCTCCCGTCAGACAGTCTAAAAGAAACAAGACTCTTCAATTTGGAATAGGGGAAATCCATGCAGGAAAAGGGCATCCAAATATACATAAAATAGAGGTATTTCTCCCGGAATCCCCTGTAGAAAATGGGGCTAATCTTGTTTCCATGGCAACAGTCAATTCTAGAAAAGCTCTAGAACTATTCTTGATAGACAGTCTCTGACTAAGTATTACTAAAACATGCATTTTTTTTTTTTTTTTTACTAAAGTACAATAATTGTAATAAAAGGTCATTTATTTTCCCATAATTTTTTCTAATTATCCTTTATCATAGTTGTTATATTTGGTTTAAAAGTTCATGTTTTAAAACAATTCTTTCGTCGTTCGGTCATTCGATCTATGAAGAAGGAACCTGCTGACAATACCTTTTTAAATTGATACAAATTGGACACGTTGACTCATTCTTTCCAGTAGGCCAATAAAAAATATTAATTATCATAAACATAAATTTCTAGAAAATATAATCAAGCATATTAAATATTTCTCTTAGCTACTGAATTATTACGTTATAGAATAATACCGTATGGTAGTTTAAATATTGCGAATAAAAGTTTTGATATAAGTTTATCGTAGCTTAAACTCCAAAAAGTCATAATGTCAATTATTATTATGATTATTATCATTTTTATAACATACAAATGCCAATATTTTACCTTTAATGATTCGTTTATGGACAAAGGAAAAATAAGAAGTAATTATTCTTTTACTTGTTATAAGTTCTGTCTTAAAAATTATTAATTTTTCAAAGTAGAAAAAATTTAATAGATTTACTACATTTTAAGTTGAACCTATTTTCCTAGTCAAATAATGTATACTTTGATAAAATACATACTTGTATTTCTCTAATTTTGTAACGTGACAGCCTTACAACGGATTTATATATATGTTATTTTTCTTTCAGTTTTCCATCAAATCCATTTTGGTTCGAATTATAGACTGCCCTTGCCAATTTATTCCTGATACCAGATATCCTATTCTGAAGATCTAACAACTTTGAACGTTGGCTAAGAGGATTACATAAAGAAAGCTGTTTGGAAAAGATGAAAACTCGCAATTCAAGCAAGAAACCTCGAATTTCTTTTTATATCAATCTTAGTTTCGGATGATTACGTTACGTTCGTGTAAAAACCTTTCCCGTTCATCGTTTTCTGGTATATAAACTATCCAACTGCGTCGTTGATCAAGTTTCTATTTTTGAAAGGAAAATCGTTTGGTGGTATTTTTTGCGTTTTTATGGAAAAAATTATATACTATTATTTTTAATTTTATTACTAAAAATTATGAATCCATTGAGATTTATTCGTCAACTGTGATCATTTTAGGTAGAAACATTACAAATTTTTTTATAAAACTTTGTATATTTTGTATATATATAGAAGAAAATATAATATTCGATTTAGTGAGGTAAAAGGAAATTTTATGTAAGCACAAAAGTTTACCTATTAAATACAGTGAAAGTTTAGAAATTCAATCTAATTCAATTTATTTTTTCTAATGAAATTTCTTTATTTTAATGTTATCGGTAAATTGTTTACGCTTTTCAAGAAAAACGAGACTTAGAAAAGAAAGGGATCTTTTCAAAATCGTTGTTATGAACTCTGCATTCTAATTTTTGTTCTAAAATAGGATTTTTTTTTATTTGATTTAATAGGCGATTAAAGAGTGGGTAGAATATCTAGTTAAAAATACCCAATGAAAAAACGAAAATCGCATCGCGATTCACCCAAGCGAAGTGTTTTTTAGGACTAAGAATTCAATCATTCCTTACGTTGCTATGGCGACGTACCTGCGCAGACGATCGGTGAGTGGGAGATCCCACATTTTCTTCAGAGCACCACGTGTTGCTGGTATATAGGAGAGAAGAACAGACCTCAAAAGTCTCTTCCGCAAACGATATCCAAGTTGATAAGGAGAGGGAAAGCGTGATTTAGAACAATTAATTGATCCCTCGTTTTCTTGATCGCTATCGTTTGCTGTTTCTCAATGCAAGATATGGGCCATTTCTTTCAATTTTTTAATAACATTCAAAACTTTTACTCTTTTTTTGACGTGTGATGTTTTGGGATTTTCGTTACCATTTGCTGAAAACGAATTTCTGCTTATCGGTATTACGATGAAAGAATAACAACTACAACTTCTATTTATTTGTTCGAAACGCCATAAAAATATCCGATATAATGAAATTAAGCCATAGAATAGCGTGCATAACTACCGGAATTTTCCTGCTGTTGTTAGTTGTATTTATCATTGATAACGAGCTCCAGTACGCTGTTCCACAAAATGGTGATCAGGACGTTCACGGAAGACAGCATTACATATTCCATAGACGGTTTTTAAATCGAGAAGAAACTTCCAAAGTGTCTGGAGAAGCCCTGAATCACCCCTTGAATGTGATTCCACTTCCGCCGAATAAATTTAAAAATTCGACGACAAGTACCACCACTGTTGCCACCACTGAAGAACCAAGGGATGAATTTGAAGACTTATATAAATATTCGACTTTGTCGCCAGATTTCCGGAAGTATATGGAATGGCCCCCATATTTTAGATTGTCCAAGCATAATCCTACACTGAGTGAGCATTTGGGAATCCCAATAACGTAAGTTATTCTTTATACTATTATTTTTATTTTATTTATATAATTGTAGTGTTTCATGGCTGAGTTATTTAATCTAATTTTAAATGTGCACCATACTTTGATATAGCAATCTTCTACCACGATGTTTCGAGTAAATTTACTGTGCGATTTCGGCCTATAATAAATGCAAGTAGGTTTACTTAATTTTTATTTTGCAATAATTTTATACAGAACTTATTTTTCTATTGTTAACTTTCGTATAATGACTGAAATTAGTTTCTAGAATAATCTGAAGTATGAAAAAAAAAAAAACCCATTCCAACATTACTTACTCTGAATTAAAACTATGCAATAAATTTGAACGGCACTTCAAAGAATTTTTTTTAACAAAAAGTTGTGAAATAAAACAGATTAATATAATAAGTGCAATTATATTAAAAAATTATGAGTTGTTTTTTAAATATTAAATTAAGTTTATAGATTAGGATAATTTTCATTACTTTTTAAACTTTTTGAATTACATTAAATAAGTATTTAATCATTTTTATTGAAATGACTCTATTTCAGCTTTTGTTTTGTTTTGCTATTTCTTATACAATTTTATGCTAAATAAATTAAGATAGCCATTACCTGAGATTTTTTCATTGTAATTTAAACAATTAAAACATTTTCATTAAGAAATTTGTTTAGTTTTTACATTTAGAATTATATTTTGAAATTGAAAATTTACATGCTGAAATGAACACATTGTCTTCCATTCTGTACTTTAGCGCTATCAAGAAAAAAAAAAAAAAAAAAAAAAAAAAAAAATGTCATCTAGTATGACATATGTTTTATACTCTAGAACGAATAAGTAATGAGCATAATATTGCATCAAAACCTTAAAAAGGGAGAAAAAAAAATCGGATATTTTTCTTTACACAATGGGTTAAAAATTTGAAATTGATTGAAATTAAAGAACCCTAAACTTGGTTATCTTATACGTTTTAAAACTTAAATGAATGATTAATATCCCATCTACAATTCAAATTTAAAAGATAAATACCAGTTAAATAGTTTTACTACAACGTTTATTTAATAATGGTACTAAATAAATTAGTTACGTCATTCATAATTTTAAATGTTATTAAAGTTTTTTTTAATCATATCGAAATAAATTGATAGTTATAAAGTATTCACCAATAGATAATATACACTGCTTTTGCACAGTTTAAGTCACATGATATTTATTATCTAGTGCCCCGCTTTTGATTTATTAAAGAGTATGTTATATACAATTAGTATTTAAAAATTAATAAAAATCTAAAGTTAAATATAAGAAAAGCAATTTTTAATCGACTTTTAATGAGAAAGCTAAAAACTTGAATCTAGATTCATTTTCATTTATCAAACGTATATCAGTGTAAATAAACATATGCTTCTGACATAGATAATTATCTAGATGTAAGCATATACAGAAATATTAGAAAAATATTGATGAATATTTTAGTCCATATAAAGAAAATATATTTTACCCACTTCTGGGGAAACTATGTGTATAGACAGTTATTCCTTTTCAAATGGACGAATTTTCAATCACCCAAAATTGTACTCGAATGCAATCATTGACTAAATTTTTAAAATATTTTTTTTTTTTCTAGTAGAAAAACTTTGATGTTACTTTGTAAAATACGAAACATCTCAACAACAAAATACAACTTTACTTTACTGCATTTTGCAGTGGCAACAATAGATTTCTAACAAACAATAAGTTAAAAAAAAAAAAAACAAAAAAAAAAAAAAAAAAAAAAAATAGTCCTTACAAAACCCCATAAATAAATTTGCTCCCAGCATACGATGTTCAATCCAAATAATGGGTTCTATTTTTATTCAATTTCGGCTCTCTTGTGGAATTATTTTCACCGTGTTACGTCACTTATGTCACTTATTGGTTCTAAAGCCTTAGGGTGTTTGCACTTATTTCCAATTATCTTTTATTTTCCGCAAATATAGCAGCTGAATCTCCTATTTTACCGTAGATTAAATAGAAACTCTTTTATGGCTTTCTTTTCAATTCGAGAGAAATTTAATGACCTATATTGAGGAGTAATATTAGTTCCTAACCACGAAATATATTTTATGGTATAGTAAAACTTGAGCCCAAGATGTTAGCAGATTGTGATTTCAGTTTGTATTTTTTACGGAAATAACGTTTTTATGGAATTGGTTTGATAGTTTATTGTAACTTTATTGCCTTTTGAAGAACAAAATCAACTTTATATGTGATAAGAATGAAGCATTTGGATAAATAATAAAATATAATAATCTGACCCATTTGACCTAAATATCAAAAATTTCCAGAAATTTCGAGTTAATAATTTTTTTAAATAAATTTTAAACCAACTTTCCTTGTAGATTAGCTTTGTTAATTAACTTTCCGTGTAGTTAAATATATTTTAAATTAACTTTCCTTTTAAAACAAAATAACGCAAAACTTCTATTGTATGATTATGAAGGTATGACTACTTGTCACTAATTATTATTGCTTCAATACTCTAAATACTCTAGCAAAAAACAGATTAAATGGTTTCAAATTTAATGATAAAAATATTAAACTTTATCAAAACAAATTTACAGTGTATGAGATCAATAAAAACATAAAATAATAGCTAAATGGCGAATCTAAATCATTCGATAATTTTTAATTGTCTTACATGGAGTTGTAGCATATAATATATATTACAAAATTAAAAATATTTTAAAGTAATTCCAAACTATAACCATTTACAAAAAAAATCTAAGTTTATAGAGTAATGTTTATAATACGATGATAAATTTCATTCACAAAGATAATTAAAACGATAAATTACACGAGAAAAGAAGATCATCATATTTCATTAACCCTTTTTTTTCGTTAACTTGTTAAAGTGAAAAATGTTTTTATAAAAAAGTCATAAATATATAGATCATGGATAGAGAAATCGAAAATTAGAATCACTAAATTGTGCCATCTAGATAGCGCTCTTCAATTGGCTATTCGCTAAGTCTGAAGAAACTTATCTCAAAAGAGCCAGGCGTAATGCATTTTAGCAGACAGTAGACTAACAATTTTTGATTATTTAACACATTCACAACATAATAATATGCCGAGTTATATCTTATCGTGATTACATAAGGAGACTGTAATAACAATATTTTCAACAAAGGAAAATTGAATAAAATTAACAACTGAACAATCGCGCGAAAATTTATCAAACTTTAATTTAAAAACGTACTAATTTTTTAAATGTTATTTATAAGCATGATATATTGGAAAAAATATTATCATTTGGCTTTATTAAATGCAGTTGATGTCAAAATAAGTTTATTTAATTTATTAATGTTAATTTATATATTGGATTAATTATAAATGATGTATATTTGTCTTAATATAATTTGAATTATTACATAGACTTAAAAAAATTAGTAACTACATTAGAAACAATTAGAGTTATTTTTCATAATAAAGCTTTACTTAACAAAAAATAATTAAAAACAAAAATTGTTAAAACACGGTGTTGCTTCGAAAACAACAAGAAATTTAAATACAACTTTTTTATTTCAATTGCTTACCTATAGCGACTGTATAATGTTTATTTTGTTAACTATAATAATAGAAGATACAGAAAATTTATGAAACGTATGATTATAATCTAAAAAAACAACTATTTTTTCTACGAATTGCTTGAGTTTTTGCAAAATGCAAGTGTGTGTGTGTTTTTTTTTTTTTTTTTTTTTTTTTTAATGCATTTATATTCTCTACAAGATGGCATTGATATTATTTTTGCCCTCCAATACAGATAAAAAAATTTAATTCCTGAAAATAAATTACGCAGAAAGTTGGAAGTTGAAAGCTTGAAAGATATACTTCTTGGAAAAGTAGTACAAAAGTAATTGACATTTACAAAATGTAAAATAACATAAATCAAATAAAAAGATCGCCAATGGCGATAGAAAGGAAAAGAAACAACAG
Source organism: Linyphia triangularis (assembly GCA_963978545.1). Taxonomy (NCBI): domain Eukaryota; kingdom Metazoa; phylum Arthropoda; class Arachnida; order Araneae; family Linyphiidae; genus Linyphia; species Linyphia triangularis. The sequence goes on from OZ021731.1 coordinate 43,113,913, forward strand.
CCAAGAAAGGCGAGAATCATCCCAATTCATTTTCGAATAGACTTCGCGCCACTTCCCAAAGATATGAAATTTTCTTTTCATATCTTTGAGTTCAGTTCCCTCTATTACAGAAAGGAAAATTGATCAGCGCAGAGTTCATGCCTCACATTAAATCCGCAATGGTATGATTTTTGTGGGTAACTTTAAGTTTAGGTTTCGAACACCATTCTGAGTTTTGTCTAGACTGCGAAGAAAAGGTAGTAGATTTTGAATGCACTGGTCGGTCGTTGTAAAAATGGCCGAAACTGGAAAAAAAAATTCACAAATTTCTTTTAAATTAGTTGAACTAAATCCGATTACCAAATAGGTCATAATTTGCCAAAAATCAGCAATCTTTTTATTTAGAAACCCATCGCTCCTTACTTTTCAATTAAAAAGGTTGCAGATGATTCAGATCTCAGGCGACGTCTTACTTGCATCTTTCAAAAGTGAGCCAATTTGGCGACGTAAATTTCTTCATCAGTGTCGTAATATTTATTGGCAACTTGGCTCCCTTTTAAAAGATGGGATTTTTTTCACCAGAGATGTGAAATCGTCTGCACCCTTCCTGAATGAATTCTCCCCCCCCCCCTTTTCTTTTTTATTTCATGCTTAACACTCTTTAGCATTAGGCTACCAAATAAAAAAAAGTATGTTCATTATTTGGCAAGTTCTGACATATATTTTGGCAATCGGATTTAGTTCAACTCAATCAATATCGGTGGCCATTCAGTCCAGTGGCCATTTTTGCCTCAGAAGACCTTTGCATTCATAGTCAAATACATTTTTCCACGTTCTGTAAAAAATTCAGAATGTTGTTCATTGGGGAACTTAAATACTTTCAGTCGCCTCTCATTGTGTGGCCATGTGAATATCATCGTAATGTTTTGTACAAACAGTGAGTTTCCCAGTTCCTGAAATTGAATGAGAAGTCAACGGCTAATACTAAAGACATTCAGATATCAGATTCGAAATTCATTTGATTAATTTTTCAATAATATTGCGTAAAATTTACAAATTTTCATGGAAAATAGTTATATTTTAACAGAATATATCAATGAGTTATTTATAATTTTTTGTATTTATTTTGTAATGTAAATTGGGATGAATGATTTTCCCCCCCTTCTGTTACGAATTTGTAGTATATTTATTTTTAGCTTTTAAAAAAATTAGCTTTGAAAAATAAATTTGCGATTTTTTTTCTTTTTTTTGTCCCGTGTGTGTGTAAAGCTTTAATAATAAAAAAAAATACCATTTCACGCTTGATATTTTTAACATTAACTCTCCAGACGATAATTTATCTTTGAACTAAAAAGAAAGATTTCTAAAAGTCTTTAATAAACTTTTAGTGATTAATGGCGTCATTTTATAGTAGCCAGAATATTTGAATAATGTAATACAAAGAATTTTGACCTGACATATTCAATTCCGTTTATCCACGATTAACACGTCAATGGATTTTTCTTATCAAAAAGAATGCATCCCTTCCATCCCCAAATTCCATCCATTTATATCAAAATGAACATCTCGTTGATGCATTTTTATCAATAGAAATTACGTGTTTTAGTCAATAGGAATGACTCTAGTGTCGCACTTCAATTCCTTTCATCCACGATTAATTCGTCAATGGATTTTTATCAATAAGAATGACGTCCCTTCCATCCCCAGATTTGGTCAATTTTTATCAAAATAAATAACTCGTTGATGCATTTTTATCAATGGAAATGACGTGTTTTAGTCAATAGGAATGACTCTAGTTTCGTCCGTCAATTCCTTTTTGTTAAACTATACACAATTAACTTATCAATGGATTTTTTTTCTTTTTTTCAATTCAAATTACATCACTTTCGCATCCAAATTCATCTCAATTTTCTACTGACTGGTTTATCAATTAGTTTCACATAAAATTGTATCAGCAATTACAAAACAATGACTCAAAGAAATTTCAAAATCTCCCACTTTGATAGGCATTTTTTCCAATTAACCCATTAAAACTTTTCAGTATTTTTACCATTCTTTACCAAAACGCAATTGGTACAGTTTACGGCATCTAAAGTAACAGATTGTCTATCTTTAAAATGAGTCACTCTGTTTTCACCTGCTCATTAAAGAGTCGTTCTCCATGTTTGTTTCCCATTAGTGATAACCTATTGCTTGCTTTTAAAGTTTGTGGTCCTTTTCAACAACTGTTCTTAAATAAACATTATCTTTTGTTTTCTTGCTTGATATATTAACATGTTTTGAAAGCACTTAACTAAGATGAATGGAGATGAATTAACGTAAGTACCATTTTAATCAGTGCTTGAATGATACTTAAGAAAGAATAACTAGTTAAAATAAAAATGTCCATCTTATCCGAAAACATCATACATATTTTATACGAAGATTAATTATTTTTAACAAGGACTCAAAATTTGATGTGTTTTTATTTGGTTTACACATATGTAGATTTGTTATTTGGAGGTATTTCAAACCAACCTATTCCGTTAAAAGATTTCCAACCAAAGTATTTGTTATTTTTGAAAAATATCATATTTAGTGAGAATGTACATTCCACTTCAAACTATGTTCTCACTAGTTATATGTTTCATTTATACTTACAATCGGGGAAAACTAACATGTATTAAAATTATTTATTCTCAGCCTTAAATAGGATTTTTTTCGTTACAATCCAGTAACTAATTTATTGCCGCAACTAGAATAAATTCCGAATTTTCAGCGTATTTATTGCTCGCGATTTTGAAAGAACCAACATATTTATTGGGAGTTTATGTCTTAACGAACATGAGCTTGATTAACATAGCAGACTTATTGTTCTTCAGAAGTCCTGAGAGAGATAGGCCCTTTCAAAATCATTCATACCAAAAAAACATTACAAAATAAGTAATGGTGATCTAATTGATGCTAAGCATTACGATTCTTTCTGATTACACTTTTCCTTCCTAAATCACATGATTAGAAAAATATTAGAAAATAATAATAATAAAAAAACATTTGCCATTGTTACAAAGTCAAGAGGGGTTACTATTTATGATTCAATGATATTGCGTGAATTGGAGAGATGTGGATGTCTTCTCTGTCCGTCATTTTGAAAAATAAACTGCCTACGTCATTTTAAGTTAAATTTACTTCCATTTACTTCAAACATGAAATTATTCGTGACTGTATTTTGTCCGGTGCAGAACTTTTTTAATCTTACAACTAAAACTTTTCGCTTCATATGCTACATTTAAAAAAATACACATACTAGAGCTTCACTAAGTACTGAGACGAACTTTAGAACTTATATGAAACCAAGCTTAAATAGCATTATATATTATTCATTTGAAATAGAATAGCTTCCAAATCGTGCACATTTTCAGTATCTGCCACTATAATAACCAATCCAGATCCATCTGATTGCCATCTCAAACACGAAATTTTAAGGTGTGGTTTGGTACAGAAGTTCCATATTCTTATTAGTAACAGTTTCGTTCCATATATCCATTTACAATTACAAAAATATGCGCAATTGAGCTACAGCTACGAATACAAAGCCAAGTAACATTGCATGTTGTGTTTCAGCAGCAAATTCATTTTCTTAAAATGCAATATCTCCCGAATTGTGAACGCCTTTAGTGTCCGCCATTTTGCAACAACAAACGGGCGATTTCACGCTACATTTATGTCACGGGGAGAAAGGAAAGAGGCGGGAAGGTGTAACATACACCTTACGATCACCAACGCACACCTGAAAGGGAACACAAGGAAAAGGGGGCCAGTTGCCATGGTAACATGATAAATTACTCTCCATTTATGGAAATTGCCGCTGGGGAGAGCTACCGAACGGTAAATGGACCTCCAGTTGTCACTCTTCCATTGATGCGATTGAGAAAAAAAAGAGGTAATTTCGAGGAACGAAAATAAATGTATGGAGATCTATTCTGTGCTTCGGCTTTCGTCGCATTTTGCACATGAATCCTGTCTAATATGACATAGAAAGATAAATAATGAAAGGTCTTGTAGTTAAGAGATTCCAATTTGCTTTTTCTTTCTTGTAGATTGCAGGAAAATCCTTTCATCTTTGAAAGAAAGGTTCTGAGGAAGATTCTTAATGCAATAAATATGTTATGAGGGATTTGGTCGAAAGAAGTGCGGACTTTTAAGTTCGTTGATTTTCTAAATGCAATATTTAGGTGATGAATGGGTTTATTGTTCACCACCACTTGACTTAGTGAATTAAGGTGCTTGCTTGCGCACCTGAAGCGCTAAAATAGAGAAAGATTGAGCTGCCCATGACCCGGCGTATGATCGAAATGAAGTTAAATCCTCGAATGATGGGGCTGCCAATAATTGAAATTAGAAAATGACGAAATGAAAGAATGACAATTTGGCGATTGAATTTTATACCCAGTCGCACAAGCATAAACAAAATATTCATAGTATATGATTGAACACATACAATTCAGCTCCACTGTAAATCTTGCACAATTAGTTGTGCAGGATTTACAGGAGAGCTGATATAATTGAAAATACAATCTAATGTGATCCATAGTTAGGCACATGCCCAGACTGTAGCGGGTGGATTTAGTTGATAAATATTTTGAGATTCTAAGAGTCGCCAACTAGGATACCCTGTGTAAAAGCATAAAAGATGGTTCTGGGACGAACTTGGTCTCCAACGGGTTGTCAAGCTTATTCAAGAAGAATCTTATTGAAATCTTGAATAATCTGCCATTCTGAATTAGCTAATTACTCCACTCTGAGTGTCCTTGTAATACAAATATTAATTTCATTGACAAAACATTAGTTGAATTTGACAATTTCCATTAAGAAAGTTTTATCCATAATCTACAAATTACTTTTAAATTGTAGTAAAAAACAAATCCTTGGCGATATTGAAGTTCGAAGTTAATGTAGAATTAAATATGTAGTTCCTTCGACAAATATATAGTGCTCACTTCAATTAATTTTGATGGTAAGAGAAAACATTAAAGAACTATGTATTTAAAAGTTCTTAAAAAATTGTACTGTGTATTTTAAGGTTTTGTAACTAACAAGCTTTTGTTTTATCAAAACATGTAAGAATCAATTTGTGTAGGGAAATTACCTGAACAAAATAATCTCAATATACTGAAGTACTACAATGAACAACAACATACTGAAGTTTCAGTCATACTGTATATCTATGAGTACACTGTACACCATACCACATATATACGTCTTCGTATGCTTGAACCACTGCACATATCAGCGGTAGTTATCTGCGGATGGATAAAGAACTGTTTTCAAAATAAGAATGGCTAGATAACCAGAGGATTGTCAAGTTTGCAACGTGGCATGATAGTTAGAACTCGATGCTGCTCATGGTAGCCGATATTGATAAAATTATAAAGTTAAACACTTAATTAACCCATAACATGACTTAAAATACAAACTAATTAACTGGAGTTTGAAATATAGAATTATGAAGATATTTTAAAATTATTTTAATTTAAGGGAAATCACAAGTTATCTTCAGTGGTCTAAGTTTGAGGGGGAAAAAAAACCCTGCATAATCTTTTTAGCTATACAAAACTTATACAAGCTTATTTGAAGTTAAAACTAAATAAGGAAAATTACAGTTTTTTTTTTCCTTCTTCCCCCCCCCCCCCTATTCTAAATTGTATTGATTGAGATAGAGTGAGCCAGGTTAGTTTTTTAAGTTTATTTTGAGAAATCTCAACTGTGAAATTAAAATATATATAAACTACAAACCATTATGCAGCATTCAATGTCTATCAATATTATAAGGTTACAAACATCCAGGTTTATAGATGGCGAACATCCAAATTTTTAGATTACAAACACAGTTTAGTATCATTCTGTTTGTGTTTCCCTGTGGATTATTTCTTTTTTGGCAATTGTTTCTTAAAATAATTCTGCAGTATCTTGATTGTTTTATTATAGTATCAGTTTCTAACTACGCCAATCTATTTTTTTCATAGGGCGTACCAAACACTGTTACGGTGTTATTTCTTTAACTATCAATTAAAACAGGAAATCAGTGTAATTTGATACATAAAAGTAGGGCAAGGCATAAAAAAGATAGTTAAATTTTTTATGGATAATTTATTTTAAAAGTTACAGAATTTTAGTTTTTATAAATTTTTATACAACCTTCGTGTGAGGAAATTGTAAATTACAAATGAGTTCCTGGTGTAAAATATGAAGGGAACTTGGTACCACTTGTTTTCACCAAAAATTATAAAAATATAAATTTTCTATTTTTTGCGTGTTTATAATTTTTGACACCTTCTTATTCTGGCAAATTTTTGAGCTGTTCCAATAACTGCAATTGAGGAAAAATTATATTTTTTATGAAGAATTTAGCATAGCTGCAATAGCTCCTTCGATGTTTCGAACCCATTTTCCTCAGTTCGTGATTTTTGAAATTCCCACCTTAATCAAAATGCTAAAACTTCAGCAGACTTGAAATTTTTTTTGTCATTTTAATGATCGATTTGAAAAAAATAGGCATGGATTTTTAAATAAAATATAAACTTTTTTTTACAAACTGAAATGTTGAAAAATATCCTTTTTTTTACGCTTTTTTTCCCTATAAGTACAGTAATAATCATTTTTCTCGAAAACTATTTTACTTATTCAAAACCGATGCCTAAAAAGTTAGAGTATATTAGTAGGTATATTTTTTTTTTTTTAAAAATCAGGAAAAAATATTGAAAAATGAAAAAGAAGATAGGATTTTAATTTTAATAAATTTTTTTGAAAATTTAAAATTTTTTTAAATTTAGAGCACTATGTAAATACTGTTTTAATAAAATTTAGTTACTTCTTAGTAATAATTCCAAATATGTAAAAATTATAATTATAAAGGCATAAATAAAAAAAAAAGTTAGTGTACCAAGTCCTCTTAAAAGTTACAGATTTTAGTTTAAATGTTAAATTACAAAAGAGTTCCTTTTATAAAATCACATTAACGGAAGTAATTAGCACAGTATCCTTATAATGAACCTAAGTAGAAGGAATTGAAGAAATTTAACTCACTATTGAAATATTAAATTTGGTTATAGTGTCTAATAAGTCTAAGTCATTTCTTGAAGTTAGATCTATTTCAGTTCATTCTATAGATAATATTAATTCTTTGCGTCAATGGGATTAGTTCTCAGAACCACTTTGATCAATTGAATTTTTTCTACCATAGAAAGTGTAAAAGTCATGATTCTACAACTCTTGAAACAACTTACAAATGAAAATCACACTATATTTTTATGATTCCTTACTTTATTTTGAGCATTTTCTCATTCTAAAAAGATTCCCTATTTGTAATACTTAAACCACGTAACAACCTTATTAGGGCACCATCTATCTTGTAATACACTGTTGTTCTTTTTCACTTGTACGACACATAAGTACATTATTTAATCATAGCAACGTAGTTGTTTGAAACACTTTCTGTTGCTCTGAAAAAAATAAATAACACTAGCTACTTGTCATGCAACACTGGAAATCAATGTAAAATTTCAATTAGGAGGCACAAACCATAGAGGGAATATCATTCCTACTTATTAGGTATGCGCACGTAAACCGTTCAATTGAAAAGCAGACACTAATCGGGAAATCGTAAATGCATATTTGCATATCGTGTCGTTAGCATATAATCTCATTATTAGCTCATAATCTTGCCTAGATCTATTAGGATTCCTGCTTGACGGTCATAAGATATTAAGGTTGGGATTTGCTTTAAACCAATTTACTGGATCCTAGTACTGTTCTTAGATTAAATTGTGATTTAACATGTAGTTTGTGAAGTCTAACTAGTTGAGAAGTGAGATACTTTAATGAGAAAATTTGTTGTCAGAGTTCTTCTCGGAATTGAATTTTTAAGCATTTGTTTAGTTTCAAAATGAAAAACAGAATCAAGATGAATAGGAAGCAATATGCATAATTTAAATGATATTTTTATCTATGGATCTGTATATTTTCAGGTAATCTTAAATACTTAGACTATCTTGTCTGTTTCTTACAAGTATTTCCACTATCGTTGCACTTTATCTTTAACGTGACCTATCAAGCTTTCAGTTACAGCTTACTTGAGTAATAGCATCAATGTGATATCCAAAAATTCAATCTGTAAGTTAGTTTATCCGCATTTTTACACTCGCATTTTTATCCATATATATTTCGGCTACTACGGCTTGATTTGAATAAAAACTAAAGGTGTGTAACATTGCACAGCTTTCAATTACACTATAATACGGACGTGGATTTGTGCCATTTATCGTTTTTATATTTTCATCATTCATTTAGCAAAAATGGCCAGTTTGGCGATATTTTTTGCTATAATTCTTGTATGGGTCTTTAAAAAAAAACTCCTGCAAAATGAGGATTTTTGGCGATATACTTCTTATATATTCCCTTCCTTTCTTATAAGTGAAACTGAGGAGAGAATAAAAAATTATCGTTGATGAGGAATGCTCAAGGAATAAGGACTCAGTGCTAAAGGCATTCGTTTTTCAACTTTTTGCGTCATTAAAGCATTTTGCGGGAATTTTGAAGGCGGAGATGTTTGGAACACCTTAAGAGTCCTTACAACAGTGATTTTGATCAAAATCGTTAGAAACGTTTTTTAGCAGTCATTGAAAAACATGATTTTTTTCAATAGCAGCTACGATTTTGACGAAAACTTTAATGATAGGTCTCATGATCTGGATATTCCAATCCGCACACCAAATTTTAACATCGTAGATCAATTTGTTTGGGAGTTATGCTGACCACAGACACACAGACATACATTTTTTCTAGGCAACTTTTTTGAAATCAGGATGTTCCAAAACGTGGAGAGATGCAAAAAAATTTAAACTTTCGGTTTACCGAATGCTATATTTTCATTACTCTATGCATAGTTATTTTGAAATAAAATTTAATTTCGAAAAAGAATACAAAAATTTGTTTAAAACTTCAATTCTAATTTTTCTATAAGAAGATAAAAACTTGCTGAATACGGTTATCTAAAATGTTCGAAATATTTGGGAATTCCGGTAAAATTCGAAATGCATATCTGTTTCAAAAATCATAACAATGTTTGATTGACATTTTTTGTTGGAGGCGTCAAGTAATAATATAATTGTTGTCACAATTTTAACTTCGTAGGTCATTCTGTTCGTGAGTTATACTGACGACGGACACACACACAGACATACATTTTTTTATACCACTTTTTCGAACTCAGCCCGTTCCAAAATGTGTAGAAATGTTTAAAAAATCAAAAATTTCCTTTTGACCGAATTCAAGACTTTCATTACCTTATATTAACATATGAGTAATTGAAAGTAAGGATTAAACAAAATTTGCTATTTTAAAAACAATATCTATCAAGAAATCAATACTGATATATCTTATACATCCTTCGACATAACTTCTACATCCATCCTTAGTACTAAATTGAAATAAAATGACGATTGTGCCTGTTCGGCAGTCCAGGTATCATATAATGAAGACGCATTCGTGTTTAAATATAAATGGATAAAATTCTGATAAAAAACAGCCATCTCTTTAAAAACTATACACGCATAGCTGCACTTTCCTAGAAACTGTTTTGCTTCTCCAACGATATCATTAATATAAATTTATGCTGCTTGCGGTCAAAATGCAAATTATACGAAAGCATAAACAAAATATCCACTTTTTATTTATAAGAGCTATTTTTACGCCAGTCCCACGATAATTGAAAAAGAAAAGAAGTTTTAATTTAGCTTCTAAAACATTTTCTCATCTCTTGCAAAAGAACGGATAAAATATAAATGTACTACGTCGAAGAGACGAAACACCAAAAAAGGAATACGTAATTACTTTGCTAATAATAATGTATGAAGTGAACTACGTAACTAAAATTAATTATATTTAATGTCATATGAGTGTGATTAATTAATAAAGAATATGGATTCTGTTTTAAGTGTTTTTTATTACACAATTCGGGATAGTCGAAAAATATTTATATTTCTAATATGCTGTAAATCCAATATGACTGTAAAATGAATACATAAGTCTGTTTAAATTTAAGCAATAAATTTTAAATATTTTTTTGTTTTTGTAAAAGAAATTTACTGATTGTTTAATACATACTTTCTATAACTTTAATTAACCTCAAAACTAGATAAAATAATATGAAAAGAATGTACGGTAAAGATATATTTATGATTATGAAAGGATTGTAGGTACAAATATAAATATGAGAAATGCTTATTTGAAATGTGTCTGCTAAGATGAGCTATACTGACTAAAATTTGTCCTGTTAATTAATCGTGTTTCATGACTAAGAGTTTATTAATACATTACATTTAAGAGTTTTTAAGACAGTTTGCATTGTTATTCTAAAAACGGGGATATAGTTATTTGTTACAACAATAACAACATTTAAAGAATGCAAATTTGGATGTCTTAAATTACATCTTTGTAAAATATGAATGTAGATGTGTCTTGATTTAAAAAGAGCATTTTTTTTTTTTAAGTTATTTGCGGATATTTTATACAAAGTAGATCCTTTAATGCTGGTAAATTATTAAAATAATTAACAGTGTTATGAATTGATAATGTTTAATTAAAATAACCAGACATTTTCTTATAAATTTGAAACTTGTATACATTTCATGAAATTTTTAAATGATTCCATTTGAAAAGTTATTTAATTATCATTATATAATTAAATTCAATCATATTATTTTGTGCTTGTAAAACTGCCACTTAGCCTAGATGTAATCGCCGGAAGGTTTGCTTACAAGAGGAAATGCACATGGAATTAAAGGAAGTGCAAGGCAGTTAAATTTTCCCCCTCAACTTACCCTTGAGTTTCGATTGGATTTCCTAACGAAATATCACTGAATAGTTACGTTTTAAATTTCTTTTCTTCTGAATACTTTAAAACCAAAACTATACTTATATTTTCCCGTTAAGCATATAACACGTTTCTACTCTTTATTTTTAATTTTCAAATTCCTCCCTTGCCCCTCCCTAGGGACCCTTATACATTAAAAACCTAAATCGTGCTAAATTGAAATTTTGCTGTTATATTTTAAGCATCCATCTGTTGAGTGTTAGGAATTAACGTTCATATTTTAATAATAAGTGTTTTAATTTTGAAATAGAATTATAAATTCATTGTTTGATGAGTTTGAATAAAACTTTTTTTATCACTCCAAACATTACTAGTTAGTAAACAAGTATAGTATGGTAAGGATGCGGAAAAATATTTGCTTTATGATGCTAATTTTTTTTCTTCCACGCCTACAGTTCAGTCATTTGATAATGTTTGCATTGTACATTTTAATGCGATTCAATAAACATTCAATACGTGTCAGAAAATCATATCCTGTTTTCATTTCATTCATTAATTTTTTTGTTTATTTTTTTTTAAATATATTTATTAACCGTTCAACAACAAGTTGACGATTCCCATTAGGAAGCTAACTTCTTGAGTCTTAATGATTTTTATGCCTCGATGTGTTGTACCAACTTCTGTATTAATTCATGTTGTTTTAAGTTCACATTAAGGCTAAGGTTGTCTTTTAAATTCAAATGAACTACGGCTTATTCTTGGAAGAAAATTATTGCATTTTATTCCAACTCTTTTGGAGATAAGACTATGTCCTTTATATCCTTTAGGCAATTTCTGCGACAGATCTTTTAACAAATAGCTAAAGAGATATTTCAAAGATTTGTTAATAAATTAGCTCAATGTGTGACATTATGCGAAAGGCTAATACTCATTGCTGTAAATAAAGCGGATACTTTTTTGGTAATATTTTAATTTAAAAACAAGATGCTTGAGATTGACAGTTTTCAATTACACCATCGTAGTGAGCTGAACAACAAATATATTCACATCCGAATGATCTCCTACTTCAGAAAAAGCATTTCCGGGAATTTAATAGAAGACTCGATAAACTTTATAATGCAATCTTCACCAAACAAAAATAGTTAAAACTTTAAATTTATTTATTCTACAACTAATTTAATTTAAACGAGCTTTACTCAAAATGTTACTCACTGATCCTTAACACTTTGCTGAACAACAAGTCAAGCATAAGAAAAACATTGTTTTAAGCTTACGTAACGTTGTTTTACAACATCGTTTAGAAAATATGTTGAAATTAACTAGATGAAAAACCTTAAACGAAGTAACTTAAATTTGTGGTACAACTTCAACATAAAATTTTCTCTAACGTTTTTTGTAATGTTGAAAAATACGATTGTGCAAATGGCTGTGTTTTCATAGTGAATATTTTATATTAATTAGCGAGAGACACGGGACGATATGAGAAACGTCAATTTTTTCAGAATAGTTTTAATGAAGCAATCTTGGACAACGACAAAGGGGAACAGGAGGTACTTTGAACCACTTGCTTATTATACTGTTCAAGAAATAATACGGTTTATTTGTCCTCAAGCGAGTCATGAAAGTTGATTAAGAAAGTTGTTTCGCATCAGTAGCTCAACAAGAAACGTTATCAGTTTATTTACTTCAAACAAATAAAAATTATTTCCCTTTACCTATAATTTCTCACAACGAATGATCTCTTCTTTTTCCATTATTAATCACTCTTTCGTAATTACCGTGTGAACGAATAGCGTGCGTGGCTTCAATTAGGATGATAAAATGCTGTTTTCTTTTCTATGTTGCGGTATAAAAGTATCATGAGATTTTACTTAAAATCCATCCAAGGTTTATATGGGAAACTAGGGTCGTCTTTGAACTATCTTTTCCTACGTTTGAAAGGTAGTAATTGTTACGGATATTTTCTGACTCGGAATATACGCAAGACGGCTCTCGTTTCTGAACATCTTTAGATCAATATCTGGATTGCTGAAAGCTATCAGCGTTAATCGGGAACGTCTTCTGGGAGGTCTTTCTAGGAGTAGCTGCCTAGAACTTGCATTTCGAATGAAAAAACAATGACAATAAAGAATTATGTTTCAAAAGGGTTTCTCGAGATGGTCCATGACACATAACGGTTGCTGTGCGAGGCCAACTAATCGGTTACTTTGCAATGGCTAAAATGTAAATATATTTTTATTACGTTCACATTCTACTTTTGAGGAAAAATTATACGCAGTTTGTAGATTGTTTTATGGTTACTTGTAAAACAAATAACCATAGAACAATCGACAAACAGCGTCAAGAAATTAGATGTTTTTCCATTTCTAATACTTTAGCTTCGCAATCACAGTCGTTTAGAATTGTAAAAAATAATAATTTATCACTTTTCATTCTTAGATAACTTACGGAAATATTTAATAGAATTGCGCTCTCAAAATTATTGCACTAATTTACATTAGAATATATGTATATGTCACGTGTTTCATATTTAATGCTTTTTGTACTCAAGGCGTATATTCTAAGGCTATCATTGAAAAGTCATTTGAGGCTGAAATGTTCGAGTCGTTTCAAGTTTGGTAGTTAAGTAGCTTGTATTCTGGGTACACAATCTATCTCCAGATGTTTACACACATAAATCACACATAAAATTAAGAGTGGAATGCAATTAGATATTATAATTATCAACTTAACTTTATGCGTGGCGTTACTTGGAGTGCAATTTTATCGTCTGCCAAACATGTTGACTAGTTATAATGAGGATTATGCATGTGGTGTCTCAAATAAATTACTTTTTGACGTTGTTGTCAGTATTTGATAATTAAATGCTTAAGATAATCTTGTGTGTTCAAGCAAAAAAAAAAAAAAAAAAAAAAACTTTCCTCCATTGTCATATCCGTCATGTTTTTAAAAATAAGAACATAAGAAAACCGCATTGTAAACTTATAAAGTAAATACATGGTGCATAACTAACTTAAACAAAAGATCTCGGAATAAATTTTAAACTTGCTTTTAATTGCAGCTACTAAAGGACAAACAAACATTTAACTTTGAACAATTGATTCAAACAATAATACATTAAGGCACAATACAAAAAGAAACAAAGAATTTAACAGGAAAATACCTGAAACAAAATAAAATCGGGGATTGATAGACAACATGTCCTTACTGATAAGTAAATCAATCTCACCTTCTTCACACCAACAACTAAATAAGTGATACAATTATATTTCTACTTTTTTTTAATCAGAGAGAGAGACTCTCTGATTAAAGAAGAAACATAATCGTATTATGTTTACTTTTGTGTTATACTCATAATTGTATTATGTTTCTACTTTTTTTAATCAGAGAGAGACTTTCTGATTAAAAAAAGTAGAAACATAATACAATTATGAGTATAACTTATAGAGTTGTTGGTGTAACAATGGTGATTCTATCTTCAGTCATACCATTGCTAGGAAAGCATCTTTTTAATTCCTCTGTGCATAAGGTCCACCAGCTGTCTTCTGACGTCATCTTGTGATAATCTTATGACGTGATCCCAGGTTATTACGCAACCACCTCGTCCCTCCTCTAATATCAAATAATAAGCACTCTTGAAAAGCTTCCCTCATTACCCCTCCTCCTCAAACCATACTGTCTAGAGTGATGACTCTTGTCCAAACCACGAGAAGAGGCGTTCTCGTAGTGCTAATCCTCTTTGGTATGTACAGTGTAGAACAGTGTCTGTTCCGGTTTAAAGATGACTGAGATTAGTTTAAACGCAGTTATTTGGAAGCGACCGTAAATTTGGCTTAAATATTCAAGGGCTAGGCGTGTGGTTGGTTTACGGTGAGGGTGATTTATTGCAGAGATAGCTCCAGCTTAATCTCATCAAGTGATGGTATTTGTTCTGTTGACGAGCAAACAAGTTTCTGTGAAAAGTGGGATGTGTATCATTGTTAGGGTTAGAGTGTGGGTAATTAGATAGTTAGGATGAAAGTTTGCGACGCTAGGTTATTGTACATAAAACCTAGTTGTTTCAATTTTATGTGACGTTATAGTGAGGCACAAATCCGTACATTTCCAATCCTTACCTTTCGTTTAGTTTAAATTTAAATGAATGTTGATGAAAAATTAAATAAGAGTGCAAAAGTTCACAAGTTTCAGTTATTGCAAAAGTTCAAAGTAAAAAGTTCATTTATTTTGGAGAAGATATTAATTAAATTTTTTTTTAATTATTTTTTTTAAAGAATATTAAATTCAGTATATCCTAAAACGAGAAATATCGTTTTTGTTTCAACTGTTTTTTCTTCAAAGTTGACTAATTTACTTAATTTTATTTAAAAAAAAAAAAAAAAGTCTTCTAAGTAGAATCGCACTTTATAACAGAATACGATAAAATACAAGGCTCTAGGATCACCTATTTCTAAGAATAGGTGCATTGAGTATATAAAACTATATTCTGAGATTTAGGCAAAAACATACAAAACTAGGAATGTGGCATCGCACAACTTTCAGTTACACAGAATGGTACTGGAGTGAATTTGTGTCATTTACCATTTTTATATTTTCACCATTCATTTGGAAAAAAATACCAGTTTTGCGATATTTTTTGCTATAATTCTTGTATGGGTCTAAATTATTAAAAAAAGAAAAAGAAAAACTCTTCCAAAATGGTGGTTTTGGCATTATACTTTCCGATAATCCTTATATTATCCTTTATTATAAGCGAAACTGACAGGAGAAGAAAAAACGATGTTGATGAGGTATGCCCAAGGAAAGAGAACTCTGTGTTGAAAGCATTCGTTTTTCAACTATTTACGCCATTAATACATTTTTACGGGAATTTCGGACGTGGGGATATTTAGAACACCTTAAAAGGTATTACCACAGCGATTTTTATCAAAATCGCTAGAGCCGTCTTTTAGCAATCATTGAAAAACATCATTTGTTAAATGGCAGCTACCTTACACGCATGCGCGATTTTGATGTAAACCTTAATGGTAGATCCCATGACCACCACTAACCCTCATACTAAATTTGAATATCGTAGGTCAATTTGTTCGGGAGTTATGCTGACCACAGACACACAGACAGATATTTTTTCTATATCACTTTTTTGAAATCAGGATGTTCCAAAACGTGGAGAAATGCTAAAAAAATTTTTTTTACCTAATGCTATACCTCCATTACCCTATGCATACATATGGGTAATTGAAAGTAAATATACTTTTCATGATTATTTTCACAGTCCAATGCTTTTAAAAAATCTTATAAATTCTCACAAATATGTATTATTTGTTTAGACTTACGAATGAGAGTGAAGGTTTTAGTTTATTATAAATATAAATTTTATTTATTATAAAAGTAAAAAAAAAAAAATGTAAATATAAATCAATCATTATATTATTTAAAGTGGTATTAAAATTACAAATCATTACTAGTAAAAAGCTCTTTATCGCAGTATACTGGAGAAGACAGATATTTATAGAATTTATATTAGTTATTTCTTTATATTAAATTATGTGAGTTAAATAGTTGTGCTTTACAGTACATTTTTTTAAATGTATGAAAATTAAACTACTCCTCAAAAAAAAATTGCTCAATTTTTAAAAAAAATTACGCCTATAAATGCATATCAACGTCGCACCCTTCCCTCTTTCCTCAACATTTGAACAGTAATAATCACTAGCTTTAATTTCATCTTTTATTACTTTCAATTACCCATATGTATACATAGGGTAATGAAAATATATCATTCGGGTCAAAAAACAAATTTCGATTTTTTTTGGATTTCTCCACGTCTTGGAACATTCTAATTTCCAAAACGTGATCTAGAAAATAATGTGTGTGTGTTTGGGTGTGTATTTGCGTGTGGTCAACATAACTCCCGAACAAATTGACCTACGACGTTCAAATTTGGTGTGCCTGGTTGGTGGTAGCCATGGGACCACCCATTAAGGTTTTCATCATAATCGCGCATGCGCGTAATGTAGCTGTCATTGAAAAAATCGTGTTTTTCAGTAATTGCTAAAGAACGACTCTAACGATTTTGTTCAAAATCGCTGTGGTAATGCCTCTTAAGGTGTTCTAAGCATCCCCACCTCCGAAATTCCCGTAAAAATGCTTTAATGGAGTAAAAAGTTGAAAAACGAATGCTTTCAACGCAGAGTTCTTTTTCCTTGAACATACCTCATAAATTTTTCTTCTCCCTTCAGTTTCGCTTATAATTAAGGATAATATAAGGATTACCAAAAAATATATCGCCAAAATCACCCCTTTGGCTAAGTTTTTTTTAGATTATCGCAAAATATATATATATCGCCAAATTGACCATTTCCTCTTAATGAATGATGAAAATATAAAAACGGTAAATAACACAAATCCACGTCAGTATTATAGAGTAATTGAAAGTTGTGCGATGTTCCACACCCCTAGTTCATTTGTTGTTGTATACTAGGACACGAGCATCTTTTGTTTAAGTTAAACAGTCACATTTACTATTACACATTACGTAATTAAATCTCAATAATTCATTTGTTATCCTCAAATTAAGGGTCATTCGGAATATTCTCATTGAATTATATCTTCCACTTCAATTACTAACCAGGCAACCGCTTTGAAATGACGCAAAGTACGATGCATAGTTATGTAAAACTATAATTTATCCAGTTTATTTCAAACTAGTTGATTCTTCTCACTACTATTGCCTTAACTAAGAAGAGACATTAACTTTGTCTGACAACTGATATATTACATATATTTCGGTTCTATTTATAGAGGTTCTATATAAAGTTCAACTTGCTAAAAGTTGTTTAAAAAAAAGGAAACTCTTATCAGAATGATCTAAAATTTTACCTGAATATAGGGAACGAAAGGGGAAAATAGCATAGCTAGAAAAAAATGTTCGATATAGTATTTTCAATTTATGCTACACTGTTTCCCCCTTCAAATATATACAAGTGAATTTTTGACCAGTGGTCAAATCTAACTAGTGTTTTTTACAGCTTTTTGAACGCTGAACTTTAATTACCCAGTTCTGAGATGAAAAATTTTTCTTAAAAATAATAAGTGAATGAATTTTATTGTGTTTTGGATGCTTATTACTAGAAAAGTTATTAAAAAATTCCATCACGTCCAGTTTTATCACAAACCTCGTGTCTAATTTGTACGAATTTTATATATTTAAGAGCAACTTAGCATTATATATATATATATATATATCAATAATCCAAGAAAGATCCAATCCAAGACCAATCTCTACAAGAAAATATAAACTATTATTTATTTAGGAATTTCCTATAAAATGATTAACTGTCTGTTAAACACTATAGACAAGCCGAAGGAAACAGAATAAAATCGGATAACTAGTCTGTTGTTGCATATTTATCATCGTCTAGCACCCGCCAGAATTCCCGTTTCCTTATCCTTCGGTTTTTCTTACTACCATCTATATTAATTTAGTGCTATGCAAATGTTTAAGATCACGAGCTTTGAGAAAAAAGTGCTATTTTCTCTTAGTTTGGGATATTTGGTTACAGTTTGAGATGGTTTGAAATGGGTATCTATGTCGCTCGGTCAACAGTAGAGACACAGAATTTCTGTGTTTACTTTGCGAATGGGATAGATGTGTTAGAAAAGAACGTTAATTGATTCATGGTGTGAAAAAAAAAATCTTCGAAACCTGAAGTCAAAATTAAAGCTTGATTAATTCGTGAAAAGTGTTACTTCCACTGCTTCAAAAAAATGTATGCCTGATAAAACAATATGTAAAGACATTATCAAGTGAAGGAAAATGTTTAAAATATTTTTGTGTGACGTTTCTGGGTTTATCCAAAGAAGAACTAAAGGAACAGCTATTTATAGGACCTGTAATCAAAATAATTTAAGAGGAATGAAAATTTTAATAGCAATCTTTCAAAAAGTATCATCAATCAATCAAAAATCGGTTTACAAATCTATACTAGAAGAGATATTAACCAATTTTTATTTTATTAGTGTGCTAAATTCTAGGTAGCACTGCAGTATTGGCCAATTCCGGAAACAGATGTTCTGGCAAGATTGGCCAGAACATGCTGAATCTGGAGCATCGTTTCAAAATACATTTTTTTTTCCAATAAAAATGTCGAAACCATCCAAAACATATTTTTTAGCCCTCCGTCCTTTCTTATAAAATCATATTTCAATTTTAAAACTCTACCTAAACATTACAAAAAAATCCAGTATATTTTACCCAGAACTGAGAGATATTGGCCAATCCAGTCTACAAAGATCCACATCATGATTGGCTTAGAGTCGAGCCGATATTGGCCAGCGGATTTGTGTTACTAGGATGAGTTTAAAAATTTATTTTCTCCATTCGTTCCTAAAATATTTCCCTTAAAATTTAAATACTCTCCACAAGAAGAAAGGTGAAAGATTTCACCAAGGTATAAAGGAGAGGGAAATGTGTTATCAAAAGGAGGTGGAATGTTGCCATGATCGCCGGGGCAATTGCTGGATGTTGAAAACGTGATACTCGGTAAGTTCACAAGAAGAGCAGAAAAGAAAAAACGCTACTATAAGGATTTATAAATTTTTATAAAGTTATTTGAAGCATAACTGAGTTAGGGCATAAATGTAAAGAATGTACTTATGTAGTGATATATAGAATTAAAAATGTCAAAATATCTTGACCTGAGTAATTTGTCACAAAATACAAAATCGTCTTGCAAAAAAACCTTACGTGATAGAAAAAATGGATTTCATAATCTGCATTGAAAATACTATAAAAAATCAGTTATCAAAACTAAAACAATTTTCAAAAAGTATTTTTTATAGACCTGTGTTACTAACATCCTGTATATGAATATATACTTGGGTCGATACACTAGATCAAGTTATGCTTTTATAATATTTGTGTACTAAAGAAAATTTTAGAAAAACTAATTCACGCAAAAAGGGAAAAATTAAACTTTTCATTTTGTAAAATTATAAATGCGTTTCAGATTTAAATTCGATTGTCCATATATTAATTTATTTTTGCATCACGTTCTTCAAAGTAAATGTTTAATAAACATTTCAAGTTAATAAATACTATATCTTTTATCACATTTATTGAAACTTTTCTTAGTTTATATGGAAATTAATAACGCCATGGACTTAAAGAATATTAAAAATCGGAAAAATGGAAGAGTTAATCGATTCTCAATTCAATTTGAAGTCTCAAGGAAAGTTGATTATAAAATATATATTCAACGAGGATAACCCCAATTCGAAAATGTCAGACGATTTCCTAAAAGGATAGGAAAGTCTAACTTTAAAAGTAAATTGTTTTTCGTTTTTCCCAAGAATATTATACTTTTGAGTCTTCGAAATATGTAAATCGCGTAACCTTTCCATGAAAGATTTAACAGCTCATATCACATGACAGATATGGAAAAATTAACCAACAGATATTTAAATTAAAAATCATTTGAGTAACTATTCCACTGACAGGAAAACATTTAATCTGATTTTAATTTATTTCGAAGACGGAGAAAGTGTATATATTTTTAAGGAAATAAACGATGCAAATTAATATCTAGCTTAAAAAGATATCGATACAGTATTTTAACTAAGGATTATAGAGTGTAAAGATTTATCACAAGAACTTTTTTAGCTAAACATTTGTTCCAGCCGGCTTATGTAATAGTCATGCATATAACACCAACGCCCTCTAGGAGCGACTTGTGAAAGCAGTCAAGAGTATGTTAGCTACGAAAGCAAACGAGACAGTCTGTGTACGATGACATTAAATGAAAAGACTATTGGTCTTGCTTCTTTCCAATCATACAAACAAATAACATTTTATATAGTCCACTCAGACAACGCAACAATATCTTTGTTTGCAAAAGCCTTTCGATAAAGTTCTTAAGATTATTTAAGAGGTTTAGGTGTATAGGTAATTTAAATACATATCAGAAAATGAACGCAACTTATATCGATGTATAAACACTAACGTTTATTTTCTTCTGCCCCAAGTTTTTCACCTTTAGATTAGTTTAAATACTTGTTATGGAATAGTTAACATGGATTTGAGAAAGATTTTTAAAAGTATTAAGATGAAAATTTAAAAAGAGAAGGGATTTCATTTGTCAAAATTCACTAAATAGAAAAAAAAAATCGTTTAAATTTCCAAGAACTTTCCAGAATATTGTTCAAATAAATAATATGGATTTGGAAGCTTTTAGAGATATGAATTTTGTGGGAAAAACATCAGTATGGGAATTGTAGTTAAATTAAAAGTTACTATTAATAAACTCTTAATACAATGTCTTAATTGGAATTATTACAAATAGGATAGTCATCTTGGGAAATTTGGAAAATTTTACTTCACCATATGGTACTTTTTTTTTTATAAATTCAAAATTAAATTCATTAAACTTCAATTAGAAAATTTTGATATCTCTTGGGATAAATGAGTATTTTAAATTTTTTCTAATTTCCGATCAATCAGAGAAAAAATGATAAAAAAAAAATAATTATCTCTAACATTTTTTAATGGGCATTCCAGACTATTAAACATCTAGAGATGTAATACACATAGAGACGTAAGCGACAGCTAAGCTACTCTCACTTACCATTCTTTGTGTTCTGAGCGACAGTGTATAAGTTAATTGTCTTTTATTCTAAAAGCTAAACAAATAATTTGATTGCTAACAAATAAGTCGCTGCATTGACTTTTAAAGTAACTATGAACTTTACATTTTACCAGACATAGTTAATTCCCAGATTTAAAAAGTATATAAATGATTTTTATCTTTAAAAAATTGTTACGTTTTATGCCAAAAAAAAAAAAAAAAAAAAAAAAAAAAAAAAAAAAAAGTCAGTTGAACCAATAATTCTAAAGAAATCTCTAAATCGAATCTATACTCATATATCCACAAATAATTGATATTTTTTCAGTCGTCTTTAAATTGTCAAAAAAATTTGACGCAAAAATATTTTTAAATAACTCAAGTTTATTTCTATCGATGTCAGATGTTACATTAACTAACAAAAAATTTAACATTACTAATCTGGCCTTCTTTTACCCTCTACAGAAACATTTGTCCTTCCAGAATCAATCTTTAAAAAGAAGAAAAAACGTCGTATAATAGTAAAAACAAATTATAGGCTAAATCCCACGATTCTTGATCAAACTATTTCCAAGAAATCTGACCAGTCTAATAATAGAAATGAAATTACAGTTTTAAGACTTTGTGAGTGGGTGTATTATATTTCTTAAAATTGCTAGTTTATCTTTAGAAACTGAAATAATGAGATAGTGGGACATCATGAAGATTGCTTTAATCTGTATATGGTTTTTAAAGGAAATGTACCCTTCAACTTTCTTATTTAAGTTTCATTTTTTTAGTGTGCTTTTGAAGAAAGCCAATTTTAAAAGATCCGACACGTTTTTATTGGCAACTCAATTCCATTTTTTATATGATTTAGGTTTATTTTAAAATAAAATAGATAAAATAGTTTTTTCAATATGCGTTATCATATTTTAGATGATTATTGAGCAGAAGAAAATTTATCTTCTAATATGTTTCTACCTTAGTACAAAAATCACTACTTCTTGTAATTTTGCATTTTATTTTTTGTTATCACATTTTTTGATGAAACGATGTATTCATTGGCCCTTTAATATTTTACCATTTAGTAATTGGTAATATTTCTATCGCTGTTAAATATGAAGGCAGACTTTTTCAAGAAATAGACTAGTAAGAAATATTTAATACGTTAAAATGTCTTAAAAATCTTCAATTCTAGAGTACACTAAGTCACCACATTATACACTGTCTACCCGAACGGTAATTTGTAACAAAGAGCATTGTTTATCTAAGTAGTGAGCACATCAGAACGGCACTTTCGTCAGATATTGGCTTCACCATTCATTTCGCATTATAAAAACATTGCCTGTTTTAGAATTAGGCCAACTAAAAATATAATAAATGCCGTGTATAAAGTATAATATATGTAAAGTGTGGTTTATATACAAGGTGAGACCAAAAAGTAAGGTGACTGATGTCATAATAATCACTGTATTATATATTTGCAGATAAATACATCACTGTCCTTCAAAGTAGTTCATGCCGTCGGTCTTGAAAATCGGTTTCCCTTCAGTGCCAATTTCAGTCTTGGAAAGAGGAAAAATTCTGCTGGAGCTAGATCAGGGGAATAAGGAGGGAGTAATACTAGGTTGAGATTGGCACTGAAAGGAAACTGATTTTCAAGCATCTCAGACATTCAAGCTGCTGTTACCAAGGTATTTAAGACAGTCTCAAAGGAGGACTTTTTCAGAAGTTTCAAGAACTTGTATGAACGTTGTCAGAAGAGTATTGCAGACGACGGGAACTAATTTGAAGGACATTTATGTATTTATCTGCAAATATATAATACAGTTATTATTATGACATCAGTCACCTTACTTTTCGGTCTCACCTTGTAGATTAGAGTTAATGGATTTTCCTTCTAAAGCTCTAACGGTATAGTGGTTAGCGTGCTGGCTTCTAAACCGCGAGGTTGCGGGTTCGAGTCCCGTGTTAGGCATGGGTGTTTGTAAATGTATGTTGGTTTGTCAAATGATGAAATATTTCGGCGCATTATAGCCCTCGTGTTGCTGACGGCGCCAGATAATCTGAATACAACAACAACCAACCAACCAATCTAAAGCTCTAACTAAGGAATTTAAAATAATTAGGACGGCCTGATGATAATTACATAGTGATCAGAATATCAAAATTATGTGTGACTCTATCTTGTCATCTGAACAAGGGACACATATTTGGCCGTACTAGAGACATATTTGACCGTACATTAGACATATTTGGCCGTAATAAGCAAATGCCTTGAAAAGTGTACTTATTTTTTTTTTTTTTATAGGAAAGTCCCTTGGGGGATTGTACAAAGCAATTTCATTGGATATGATTATAAGTTTTCCAAAAATCAATATGCAGAAAATAATTTATATTTTCTTTCAGAAGTACAGAAATACCCCCCCCCCCCTCTATAACCCTTTTGTAGTTTTGCTACACCTTTTGAATTTGAATTATTATAAATTTACATATGTCTCGTTAGAAATTTGATTGCATTTATCATTTTTAATTCTAGGCAGTACTTATTGACATTTTATCGATGTTAACACATTCTGATGTACTTTTTCAACGATGCAATGAAAATGAATTTTCCATCCGCCTTATTAGAAAATCTTTGACGGTTGACAACATAAGAAACAAAGTTACAAATTGAAATAATCACAAACAAACAGCCTGAATCCTCCCACAAATACATGGTTATTCAATATCAATTATCCCTTAATTAAGACTTCTGTTAAGTAAGAAATGGTGATAAAGGTGAATTTTCCACACACACACACACAAAAATACGCACAAATATTAAAAAATAAGAATTAGTTATTCAATTATATTATATCGATAATTTATTTTTAAGATAACACCTTATTGAATAATAAAAATAAATAATAGCCTACACAGTTCCGTGGTCAGAGAAATGGCTAACTAATGAAAACAGAAAATTACAGAAGCAAAAACTAATTAAAAACTTTACTGATGATATTTAAATAATCTTTTTCAGTTAAGTTATAATTTCAGCCAACAATCCTAAACCAGATTTAATGAATGACGCACGGAATACATATGAGCATCTTTAAATTAACGGTAAAATTTGATTCTATCGAAAACGCATTAGCGTGTGAGAATCCAGACACGAAAACATCCACCTTTTGGGATTGGCAGTGTGAGAAAACGTGTTGCTCTCGGCTGCTGTTAAACTTCCGTTATGCTTAAAAAGTGGCATAAGATCGAATAGCTGGTCTAGATTTGAATCGATCGCTGAAGCAAAATACTGTATAATGTTATTTGATTTATTTATTCTCTAAGTGGTATTAGAATGCGGTTTATGTGAAAAATTGACAACTGTCTGGCATTGTCTTATAAAGCTGACAACTTCATAAGCGTATGTTGAAATAGTTTCTAACGTGGATGAAAACTAATTTTTAAATCAAGTAACTTTGAAAGTATGCATTTAAAATGAAATTCAATTTTTAAGTAAAAGCTACGATTGATGAAAATTTTGATGTTATAATATATCGATGAGAAAGGCTTTATTCGGGAAATTTAACATCGATACTAGATTTTATTAAGTAATCGATATAGATATTAAATTGATATATGATTTTATTAGATTAGGACAGTAATGATTAAGATGGACATGATTTTGTCTAGCAAATCAAGACTACAACTAAAAATTGGTTTAAAATTTTTTTTATTAAATTCTTTAGTTTTGTTTCTTTTTAAGAATCGACAGCTTCCTTCGTGGTCATTAAATATAAAAACTCGATCTAAGCTCAAAATAGCAATTACATATAAAAGTTGGCATTGCATAAAAGGGATTTAACGGGAATAGGAACAAAAATTAAAAATCTCCAATTTTAAAGTATTTGCTATAAAAAATTTTGGAAAAGTGTGTTTTAGTTAAATTAGTTGAATAGCTTTTTTTTTTTTTTTTAATTTAAATTTGTATAATTTTAGTACTATTTTTATTGTTAATATACGTCCAAAACTTATTGTTCAATATACAATTTTTTATACTAAATTACTCGTAAAGAATCAGTATAAACTGTCTATTTAATTTTTTAAACATCATTAGAATTTAAATAAAAAAATGTTTAAATCCAAAACTTCAAATAATATTTCACCAATTTTTTTTAAACTGTAGAATTTTTTAACGTCGATTATTTAAAACGATGAAATTGAGAAAATATATTTAAATAATACCAGAAAAAAATTTCTTGCATTATAAAGTTCTAGAGTTTATCGATTAAAACTTAAAAAAAAAAATCATCGTTATGGAATAGCATGGTAGAAGAGAAACTGTCATGGTGCTAATTACTCAATATTAAAAGTTATAGTTCAGGTGGAATTTAATATACAGTTTCATCCAACTCAGATATATGTCTATTATTTTTTAAAGTAATAAAAAAAATCAAGAATTTACGAACTTAGTACCCTATACAGCTTGAAGGAAAAGCTGTTTTTTGTTCTCAAGAAATCGGTTATATCATAGAAATATTTTGTTTAAAACCAAATGAGTAATGTTTTAGAATCCCACTTTATATTTTAACCACTAACTTGGAATAATTTGTAAAAAAAGATAAATTTTTTGCGGGGTAGAATAACTTTTATTTGATAGGATTTACGTTTACTGAACTTCAGTTGTATAATTATGAATCGTCTTTAAAAACATTAGTTAATACAAATAAACTTGAGAAGTCATCTTTGAAAATATTTTAAAGATGTAATGTAGACATAAAATTTAAAATGTGTAAATTTAAATGTTTAAATGTGTGTTGCTGAATTCTTGTGCACAATTATTTATACCATTTATATAATCTGGAGTAGTATACATTTGTTACAATTTAAAAAAAAAAATCTTCTTTTAACTCATATGTTAACATAGGATGACGAAAGTATTGTTTCTCCATTTCTGCATGTTTTTGAAGAACACGTTTAGAAAAGAACACTTTTAGAAAAAATATCTGTGTGTATCTGTCAATGGTCAGTATAGCTACCGAACGAATTGCTCTACGATATTCAACTTTTGCATATGAGTCAGTGATGGACATGGGATCTGTCATTAGGATTTTCGTCAAACCTGCGCATGCGCTAAAGATATCTGCCATTGAAAAATTTATATTTTTCTGCAATTGTCAAAAAACGGCTCATATAATTTTGGTTAAAATCGGTATGGTAATTCCCTTGAAGGTGCTCTAAACATCCCCACACTTCCGAAATTTCCGTAGAAATGCGATAAAAGCGTAAAAGTTAGAAAGCTACTGTCTTTAACACAGTGTTCTTATTCCTTGAGCATCGCCCATCAACGACGGTCCATCCTCTATTTATAGATATATCTATTTATAGATACAATACAATATCTATTTAGATATATATCTATTTATATCTATTATATCAATATATATTAATACAATATCTACAGTATTTATAGATAATGTAGTATTTATCGAAAAACATCACCAATTCCTCTATTTTAAGTGTTCTTTTTTTTTTTTTTTTTTTTTTTTTTGCCAATGCAATACTTATTGCCAAAAATTTTACCAAATTGGGCATTTTTTTAATTAATGAAAATATTTTTTAAAAAAACGTTAAATCACGTCAATCTATGGCAAATTTAAGTGCAGTGACTAGTATTAAGTGAAATTAAAAGTTGTGCGATATTCCACAGCTATAATTCAATTTGAAAAACAATTTATAATCTCTTATTAGGAGTGTAAAAATTCCCGAAGATCTTGATTTTTTTTTTTTAAATTTCCAAAAAATGAACCCAAAATTATTCACCTTATCATACAGTTCTCGAAGGCTGACAGATACTTGCTTAAACCCTGTATATTTACAACCGTCTAGTGCATTCTCCAAAACACATTTTAACACCTTACGTCATCCATTGTGGCCCCATTTCTTCTAACAGCTGAGTTCTTCATCTTCAAGTTCCGTAAACAAATACTTTAGATTAGATTACAAAAAATGACTTGAAAGATTTTCGAAAGCAATGTTAAGGACCGATATATCCGTGTTTAACTTTAAAGAAAAATTACAAATAAATCACCGCATTCTTCTTTTTGGCATCTACAAATAGTTGGTCCGTTTATTGTGATTAAATGAAAGATTATACATTTTCCAGTTAAGTGTTTTATCGTGAATTACAGTACTTCTTACGTCGATTGAGTTCTTGCTATCAATAGAAAGTCCTAGTAAGGATCATTCCCTATGCTCTATATGTTACAATCTTCTAGCCCAGTGCATTTAGAAACTACTTTGAATAAAACCTTGAAATTTGGTAAGTGGGTCGGAAAATGTCACTTAAATGAATTACATAAATTAAAAACTCAAAAATGGCGTCTAATATATTTTATTTTATATTTGAAATCCTTACGTCAATGAATATGCAGTGGCTCCACCTTGTTTGACATTAAATGAAAGCAATTATGTCCTTTTACCAAGCGATCTTTTTCGTACATACTCATAAAATTTCAAGGTCTTATACAAAGTAGTTTCTAAATGCACTAGAATAGAAGATTGTAACGTAGCGAGTATAGGGAATGATCCTTACTAGGATTGCCTCTTAGAGCTAACCGCGAAAATTGTTTGGCATATTTGCGACCAGTGATCTGCAATAACAACTTGATGGTAGTGCATGCTTGGTCATTGAAATGAAACCGTAATAGGCTTAACAATCATCATAGAGATCTTTACTAGCAACTTCTCCCCAAACAACTCCCCTAGTTAAAATGCGTTAATAACCATGAACAACATTTTTTTGGATTAAAAACTGTTACTATTTCTTTTTGAAAGTAAGTATTTAAAAAGCTTCTGATGGTGATCACTTAAAAAAATTCGTGGAATTCAAACCATTACAATTTCTTTTTGAAAGTAGATATTTAAAAAAAAAAACTGATGGTTTTTTAGATCACAAAATTTTTGGGAATTACGATTGGGAACATTACTATTTCTTTTTGAAAGTTGGAATTTAAAAAACTTCTGAATGTGTTCACCTCAAAAAATTTTTGGAATGCAATTCGTTAAGACATAAACAAATGTTTTCCGCCTAAAAAAAAAAAAAAAAAAAAAAAAATGTTTGGAATAAAAACTGCTACGATTTATTTTTGAAAGTAGGTATTTAAAAAAATTATGATGGTGTTCACCTCGAAAAATGTTTTGGAATACAAACCTTTACTACTTCTTTTTGAAATTAGACATTTAAAAACACTTCTGGTAGTTGTTATTATGCGTCCTGAAATTGTTTGTATCGTTGTTTATAAGGAAAGGATAATTAAATTTCAAGTGAGTAATTTTTTGCATGCGATGGGATGAAAATGGAAATAAATTTTCAATGAAAATGCAATATCTTTTAAATTAAAAATATAGATTAACAAAACTAGGTAATGAAAATAAGCATGATTCGTTTTGAACTTTGAATCGCACGCAGAACAACTCGCGTGTTACACGCAATTCTTTCGCACTCCAATAAACAACAATTTTATTTTCTAGTTAAGATGACTGAAGAGCAGTGACTCTGAGAACAAACCACAAATGAATTTACATTTGAGTACGTCTTTTAATCTTCTGGTAATGGGTATGAAACGCAAGGAAAATCATGAAACATGTCACACTTTACTGGGGCTTTTATAAATCCCGCTGTTTGGTATAAAAATGTTATAACTTCTCAAAAAAGTTTCTTTTAACTTAATTCTTATTGAAGATATTGGTTTCCCTCTTGGGGTCAGCTTAAAGTGGATACAATGGACACAATGAGCATTCATGCCAAACCCAAAAGACGATCCCGACAACACTTGAGAAAATATGTTAACCACAAAACCATCAGATAGACGAATCTCTCTTTTGGAATGATAATAAATATACTCTATTTTCTCCCAGGAAGAATCAATTTGACCTACTAAAAGCTGTTTTTATTTAAGATGTTAAACATAGTTTAGCATTATTCTGCATTGTAACAATTTTTTTACACTTTGTTGGGTTTTTACATTTAGTTTTATATACTAAGTTATAGATAAATCACACGTATTTGTTTCCTAAATATGATAATATTTGGTATAATACGTAGAGAAATATATTTTGTTTTATAGAAAAATTTCCTTGAAATGAAACTTATAATGTGAATTATAAGTCTTTCTTGTTTTATGCTTATAACTATCTTTTCTCTTTGAAATAATTAAAGTACTGACTCGAATCTCAAAAAACATTTCAATGTTATGTTTTTACTCACTGAGTTCTTATGCATGTTTTCAAAATAACGAATATAATAATAATTGAAGTTAATTTGCTTTAATGCATACATTCCCTTACAGATTCACTGTAATTGTATTTTCGAAGTGAGTACACACATCATTACACATAGATATTCATTGCACACATTCTCGCGTCAATAATCATGCTCTCTGGTAGGAGTTTGCCTGGTTCTCTCCTATTCGAATTGCATTTTGGGTTAGTTTCCCTTTGAAATGCCTTTCGCAAGGCCCTTTCAAACAGATCTCGAATTAACGATGTCCATGCGCACTATAGCCCTCATGTAGCTTTTGCTCCAGAAAATATTCAATAAAACCAACTAATTTTGGCTTCATCATGACACAATAATGATAGATTTAGGTTCCCAACATTTACAGCCCAAATGGCGAAAATTCACATTCTCTAGTAGCACAACAACGGTGGCCAATATCGCTCGACATTGAGCAATTCCGATATGAAACGTTGTAAATAGGCCGTTGTTACAGATATTGACCAATCTCACCAATGCTAGATACAATATATGGGAAGTTTTGAAATGTTGATGCATAGTTTAAAATTGGAAATATTTGTTTGATAAAAAAGAAAGGATGGGAAAAAATGTTTTGTGATGTATTTGAAATGTTAAGGAAAAAAAAAAAAAAAGCGTGTATTATAGAACGACGCTCCATTTTAAGTCAGAAATATCCAATCTTTCAAAACCCTAGTTACCGGCATTGACTACATGGGTAAAAATTTATCTAGTAATTTAAAACAAATACAAAGTATAAATATTACATTTTTCCTTTATTTCATTCATTCGTATCCCATTTATTACTGTCCTATACATTGGACCATATATTGAAGTTAGGTGAAGCAAATTTAGTTTTTTTTCTTTTTTTTTTTTTCTTTTCTTTCAATTTCGTAAATTAAATTACAGAAGCCTGTGATCAGCTAGCTTAAAACTGATTCCTATGAATTTTGATGCACTGAAAACGAAAAAATCTATACGTATTTAAAAAATCCTAGAAGTCAGGTTATACCACAAAACACAAAATTGTCCTTTCTCAAATAGCTCATATTTTCTGAAAATTGTGTCTAAATTTTATCTAAGAATTAAAATAAAACTATTTACAATGTATTTAAGAACAACTGTATCAAATAAAACTCCATGTCATCAATATGTTAATGAGTGCTTTTCCC
Organism: Linyphia triangularis; assembly: GCA_963978545.1. Taxonomy (NCBI): domain Eukaryota; kingdom Metazoa; phylum Arthropoda; class Arachnida; order Araneae; family Linyphiidae; genus Linyphia; species Linyphia triangularis. The sequence continues at coordinate 43,144,792 of OZ021731.1, forward strand.
AGGAGGATGACTTGGTTCACTGCACGAACGTTTAAGGGTTAATGGGTCAGTTCAAGATTCAATATCACTTCTCTGAATGTAAATTTTTTATCGATTTAAAAAAACAGAAATACGAAGACAACGAATAGCTATATTAAGATTTGAAGATCTTGTGCATGCTGATGAGGCAATAAACTGGATACACCAAGTATCTCTCTTTCCAATGCCTATGTAACAGTTTAGATCAAGAAAATAACTGAAAGAAAGGGATATGGATGTCAAGGAATCTTACAGTCGGTGAAAACAATTTTCTCAGAGTTGCTTTAGTACATTCCGATAAAGTTTTACTAGCTCTTCTCTATATTAAAATAAAATTAGTGAAGAAATTTCTTAAATCACTTCCAAAAGATTAAAATCTTCAAAGGCTTTGTCACCAAATTTCCAGGTCTGGCGTAAGGAAACGAGGAAGTCATCGTATCAGACAATAGATTACTTGTAGATAAATATGTTCATAAACAAAATTTTATAACCTTAAAAAGATGGTTGTATGGGATTCAGAGAACTCTTGAAGAAGTTTTTGGACAACAACAAGGATACTAAGTTCAAGGTGATCGTGGGACGAATTTTGAAAACATTTCAAGCTCTAGGTTGGCTATTTAACTTTAAAGTTCTTCCATTCACACCTCGATCAAAAAATTTGAGAGCTAAGATGGATGAAACAGGTGAATAATTCCAGAGATGTAGAGACGATATTGGGAAAGATGGAAAGATAGCAATTATGATTAACTACTGTTGGATGTTGAATTGGAATGTCAAAGACCATACTTGAGGGAAAGAAAAACATATTTTTTTCGTCTATTTAATATATGTTAGTTGAGCTTTGAATTATAATAAAGTTTGCAGGTAAACAAATTTAATTTTTATGAATTTATTATCGTTCTAGTAGATATATAACTTTAAAAGGGAATGTCAATTAGTCCCTGCCCCCATAGACCTATTGTTATATATTTTCCACTCCAATTTCTGTCGAAGTATTGCTTTTTAACACATTAAATTTTACAAATAACATCAGAAATAACAGTTCATTAAAAAAATTTAAAGACAAAGTAACCAGTGATTTTTTATTATTACACATAAAAAAGATAACTTAAAAATTTAAAAATAAAAAAATAATAATTATTTTCACGTTAAATTATTTTAATGAACTGTTATTACTGATGGTATGCCTGTTGTAAATTTTATATGCTAAAAAACAATACTCCGTCGGAAATTGGTGCTGAAAATATATAGCATTACTATTTAGCAGGGACTAACTGACATTCCCTCTTAATTTTTATACTTAGTTGGCACGAAAACGTTACATCCTATAAAAAAAGGAAGTGATCATTGAATTCAGTGCACCGAAAACATCTTATTAATGATAAATAACTAAAACATCTTTTCAACTTTTCTGCTTTGCAGACCTGGGTTTTTGCAGAAATGAAATGACTTGCAAATGATTTGTAACAAAATGCGTTTTTAAAATTATTTACTATTTCATTACTTGTAGTTATAAAAAATATAATTTAAGATTAAAAATAAAAATGGTCTATTCCTCCATACTTTCTGTATTGAAATTTCCAACTGACGAAATCAACAACATTTCAATCAACAACTTTTTCCGAAGTGAAATTTCAGTGCTATTCTTGGGAGTAAACAGAAAATTTGTCTGAAAAATGACATTTTTAGTTTACGAACTTGGCTTGCTTATTTGAAGAGTTCAAAGTTGTCAGACCAATTTTGAATGTCTTTTCAGTTTGCATGTGACATTTTAAGGAATGGGAAGTTGTGTGAAGCGTTTCTAGTGTGTCAGTGACGCTTCGATTTTCAAAAGACTTATTGAAATAAAACTTTTAAAAGTATTCTACTTTTATATAATAAACTTCTAACACTGATTAAAAATGAGATTTGGTAAAAATAGTTTAAGATAATGCTACAAGAACTCTTGTAGAGTATAAATATTAAAAGTGTTTTTTTTTTTTTTTTTTTTTTTTTTCGTTTTAAATTACATTATGAAATACATAATGTTTAGATTTATACTTATTTTGACATATTTTCGACCGTGTTTAAAGGCGTTGTTGGTGAAAATTACTTATCATTTTTAATCAAACAATTTAAAATTTATATCATTTTAATTTATTTCTTGATAATAATAAAAAATTTCTTGATATTAATAAATTCATTTTCAGTTTTATATAACCTTATTTCAATTTAGTTCTCTAGTTGCATTTAAAAAATTCTGTTTTAGATCATTTATTTTTCCCATAATTTTTTTTATTTTTTTTTTATTATTATTATTATTTTTTATTATAATAATTTATTTCTCAGTTTCATTCTTATCATTAAATATGATTCCTTAACTCCATTTTTAAAATATCTTACATTTCAGGACTTTTTAGTATAAATACATTGGGTTCTATTAACCGTATATAGGTAAAAGTAAATGCTATTACTTTTTGATATTTCAGATGTCAATTTTTTTCAATACTGCAAGCTCAATTCCGTTCAAACACTGCTTTGAAGAATTAAATATTTTTATTACAATTTTCACATCATACAAACAAATGAAGATCAAATTAAGAAATAACATCGTGTGTAATTACAAAACAATATTTAAAATATATATCAGTATTAATTTAATTTTTATAAAATTTTACTTGAGTTTTTTAACATTGAAAATGAAATTACTTTATAAACGTGTTTTCGCATATTGTATAGAATAATTCCTTTAGTTACACGTAATATACATCAAAGCAAACAATATGGCCAAACAAATTTAATGTGATTGAAACGTTAATAAAAAAAAATGCCGTCTAAAAAAAGTCCCCTCAAAATCCAATCTGTGGTGATGAACAAGCTTTATAACGTTTATGACAGGTATTGTTGGTTTCAGAAATATCATTAATCTTTTTTAGTTCGCAGAAATATAGAATACATTTTCGTCAATTTATTATTTTATTTCTTCAATTTATAGTTTGCATGCAAAACGTTTCTTATTATGTGAAAAATATACGTAGAAGGAAAAATAAGAAACTGACGAAAATACTACTTGTAATTTGTGTCACATTCTATAAAATCCCAAAAAGTTTCTTTTTTCATTCTCTTTTTTCAGGAACTAAAAATGATTTATGATATGAAAACGTTCTTATTTTAAGAAATAATCTTTTTAAGGGCATGATACTTTTTGTCAATTGAAGCTTGTTATTTAGTTACATCCACCTTAATCACAGCTTTGAAAAATTATTCGACTACATCGCTTATTGACTTAAACAGTGTGGATAAAATTCTCATCGATGTTTTTTAAATATCAGTTGCCTTTCTGAGTGTAAAAATAAATGTAAACGTAATCGAAACTGAACCCCACTCTATTATATAGTTTTATGAATTTTCTCAGAAGAAATGACAAAACTCACAAAACTTCTCTAAACATCAAAATCTCGCTATCAAGCTTTAATAAAAAGCTTCAGTGCGAGCAACTTCAGATACAGCGATAATTCAGACTCCACAAAGCAAGCTCCTTTGAAAACAAAGCTCAGAATCTGATTAATTTTGATTCCACGCATTGACGTTTTCTATGCCTTCCCGTGCGAACCTTCACGAACAATCCAGAACAAATGATTTGGTGATCAGAACGCACTTTGAAACATCTCGAAACTTCTCGCTTTACTCAGGTGATGCCAACTTTTTCAAGTCTGTATTATCGCTGTTAACAAATAAATTTAATATAATAGAACTTATAAAAAGAAATGTCTTCACTATTTACAATTATACACAGGCAAATTGTGTAAACAATAGGTATGAAGTTCGCAATCAAAGTTGCAGGTTCGCTTTTGCAAAACAACTAACTTGAGTAAAAATTCAGCATTGCTGGGAACCATCCCTTACCTTCATTTTTGTCTTTAATGAATAAATAAAAACCCAATACCCACAATTCCTCCCATCTGAAAATAAATATCCCAGATTCCATTCATCGCTCATCAGTTATTAAAAAGAAAAGGGCATTGCTCCTGAAGTTGTAGCATGCCCTAGTGACCATGACTTCTGATAAAGCCGCCATTTCTTCAAAAGAGCGCGAAACAGCGAAACCTTTTTATTGTATGTGTTCTTAGGGTGTGAGATTTCCAACAAAGTGCGCGAGTTGTTTGATCGTTATCTTCTTTCGAAGATGTGTTGCTCATGATGTCGTTTCGTTTGAGATTCTGGTGTTGTGTTTGTTCCATGGCTAATGTTAATTCGATTGTTCTCTTAGAGTTATTGTTAGATATGTTATAAAGTTTTTTGAGTTACTACAAATGTTTTGAGTAGATACTACAATAGAGTTTGATTGTGTGCTGTCGTCGTAGTTTAGATATACCTTTCATTTGTTAGTTGCAGTTGCTGATTGAGTTTCATGCTCGAGTTAGGACAGTCTGAAGACACTGGTCGTAATGATGGGTTTCTTCATTTCTTTCCCCCACAAAATAACTTGTTGATCAACAAGGGCGGATCCAGAGCTTTATTACGGTGGGGGAGGTGGCTGTTGAATAGCTTAGGTAAATTTTGTCGCTCTTAACTTGTATTACTATATCATGCGGGATAACTTAACTTTGATTATACAGAATATGTTACAAAGAGGTAAAAAGTCTCAATAGCATAAAGACGACTCAATGGTTGGCTAGAATAAACTTACGATAATAAATTAGAGTTGTCTATAACTATTTGATTCAAGATAAGTTATTATAAAATATGATATACAGAACAATCTAACAACCAATACACATGCACACTGAACATTTTCAAACTATAATTTGCTTTGTTGTCTTGCTTCGTTCTCGGCTTTTTCATCTCCATTTTTTTGGATGAGAACCTTTTTGTTAAAAATGTTCAGTGCGGATTTATCAAACCTTGATTGATTTTGTCCAAAGCCCGAGAACAGCGCAATTTAAAACGTGAGCAGTCCATGAATAACGGAGGGGCTGATCGCCCCCTCCACCCTTCGAGAGGAATTTGCAGAGGGGTGCAGATGACACACAAGTGGCTGAAAGGCAATAAATTTTTTTTGTTTTATCCTAATTTTGCTATTGGATATAATAATGAAAAATCATGATACATATACAAATTCATTAATCATTTTACATTAAATTTGATATCCATTGAATATTTTTAAAACATCATACTTCTATTCACAGTGAATCATATCACTTTTCTCATCATTATTTTTGGTTTTTATATCCCGGGGTGTGCAAGTACACCCTCATGCATCTTCTTCCTATGTTTATCAACTTTTAGAAAATGTTTTTAAAAAATAGTGGTTTCAATTAACGTGAGTAACAATCGGTTTATATTAAACATGTTTCGCTTCACCTTCTTCCCCATGCAGAGTCGGTAAGATCAAAAGATGCGGCAAAACAGTGGAATTAAATATTTTTAACCCTAATGCTCTAAAGTGTTTAACGACGTCTTCTAGAACTTTAAATTACGGGTTTTATTTAATAACTTTTAAGAGAACATTACTTTTTCCATTTTTTTGCCAAACATATTTTATTATGTTGCAATTTGGTATAAAACATTGAAAAAAGTATTTATGATATTAATACAGCAAAAATATTATTGTCTATAATGAAAGTAGTTGAAAAGCAGATGTTAGGATGGATTACAACCATTTTCAATTTAATTAAATACCAACTTATGTTGTAAGTTAAGAATGTATGCAAACAAAATTTTTCTGTAGCCGTAATTAAGCATAGGTTCTGTTGGGGGCGCTTTTATTTTGCAATAATAACTATTATAGACATTCTTGATATTTCAACGCTCTCAAGCAGTAGAACTAAATTATTTTGCCAAAACTAACCGCAATTTACATCAAACCTGCATAAGACGAAATGAAGCAAACTATTTTAATACTTTATTTAGTTTAGTTTACACGGTTTTGGCTGACTATTTCTACCACTATGGTGCTTATCACAGCCAAATACGCCCCATAATTTTGAACTATGATAAGATTAAGAGGTCAAAACCTTATCGCGCATACCTCTTTCTCCAACCCCACCACACCAATGACAGGAATTGAGTTTATATCTGATTTAATACGCCCCCCCCCCTCCCCTATCGCACTCACCAGTATTCGGTAAAGCCAGAACCGAACCCACGATCCACTGCTCAAGAGTTCGGTGTCTTCAAGTTTACTTTCCAGTGGTCCTCCGAACCACTGAGCCGACCAAACGGTATAGTGGTTAGCGTGCTAGCTTCTAGACCGCGAGGTTGCGGGTTCGAGTCCCGTGTAGGCATGGGTGTTTGTAAATGTATTGTTCTACCGAGAATGGAAGTTAGTTGAAAATGTACAAGGCATGATCTCTCAACATTCTGAATCAGTAGTTCTGCCCGCTGTTGTGGCAGGAAAAGTGAATCGCATAGTGGCCAATACATAAAAATAATAATAAAACACAAAATAGGAAAAAGGTAAAATTTGGTATAATCGTTCTCAAATGATAATACACGATAAATTGTATACACAATATTTTTATTATCTAACTGTTTATAATCTGGTTTAAACATAGGCAAACATCTTGATGAAATTACAGGGCACTAACGGCCAAGAGGGGAATTGCTCAACTCGTGGATATAATTGGGGACGGAATTTAATTAAACGTAAAAGTTCGATTTTGTAGAACTAGTGAGTATTATAAATATAAAAAAACAAGTATAAAAACTTAGCTGGTCTAAAGAGTTAATGAAAGGCCGGATTCCTGTTGTGGGGTCGGTGGATGGGGAGTGGCGACATAACCGGCTTCCGTCTGTGGATTTAGGGCTCTCTGGTGTTGAAGCGAAGTCCGGTGAAAAGATGGTGGTTCTCAATAGGCGTCCATAGTCGTAAGGGCAGTGGGGCTCGTGGCTGATTTCTCCTGAATATCGCTTTTCTAATTATCAAGCAGACGATGGTGGCTGGAAGGGCTATCCCAGAGTTCAGGGTCTCAACGGGCTCTCGTCTCCAAGGGCGACGGATCAGCAGCGCCAAGAAGAATCTGCCTCCTTCGTCAAATCTTTCTTTTCGTCTCACGATTTATTTCTTTTCACCCAGCAACCGTCCCACGCGCTCTCTCATTGAACCCCTCGAACTGGCATTTTTCACCCCCACCAGGGGAGACATTCCACCCTTTTTTTGACCCCCGCATCCGGTTAACCCCTCCCCCACAACAACAGAAACAACGCGCGATCGAAAGGAAAAAAAACTACCCCATTACATACCGGAGCAGAGCAATTCCTTAACACAATCACATATGTTTTGAAATCTTCAGAACAGTATGTTGGTTTTCTAATGACGAATGTTTCGGAGCATTATAGCCCTCGTGTTGCTGACGGTGCCAGATAATCTGAAAACAACCAACAGAACCACTGGAGTTTCTGCTTTATTTATATATTCTAAATTACACTTAAATAACAAATATCTCATTTATAAAAACAGAACACTACTTATGTTACTTTAAATTTCGCCCTGCTCCATCTTTTGTTTTCTTGGCGTATATCATTAAGTATGACTCTATCTTGGAAGAAAAGATAAACTATAGCGCTTTTTAGAATACATACAACCTCTGGATTTGTTTTGACACATTTGCCTGACATAACGTTTTCCGTTGGAGTTAAAATTGCCCAAACTCTCATTTAAATGACACTGAATTTGAAATGAGACAATTTAAAATCCCGGAAACACAATGCTCGCATAAATCTGTCCCCAAACGCCTTTGCGAAAACCCAGCCTAACGTCATCAAATGCAGAGATGAATAATTTGTGTTTCTTTCGCATATATTCTGCACGTTTTTATGTCGAATTTTAGGGTGCTGAGAATTCCATTAATATAAAAGACCATTTTCACCCCTGCATGCCGTTACGGTTGAACTAAAACTGTTCCATTGCTTTAACTTCATTGTCTGTGTCGAGAAGAAGCAAATATACAACTCAATTCAACTTCAAAGTTAGGTGGAATTTTTCAAGCGTATTCTGCGGAAGATTGACACAGCACATCTTAAACTATTTTAGGGTTTCTTGAACACGAGAACTTTTTCATTGTTGATTCGAAGAAAAAAAAAAGAAAAAAAAGGAACAATTGTCGATAGTTTGCAGATGTGTTAACAAAGACCGTAATCATATCGTTTCAGTATTTTTTTTAATACATTTTAATCCAAAAAAATATTAATTTTTAAGTTGCAAGTTATTAATATGTTTCCAAACATACGCTCGGTAGTTTGAAAAATACATCGTTGGTCTCAAAATCAACACAGAAGAGATACTACTGCTTAAGCAATTGTATCCCAACTAAATAGTGACGATTTATTCAGTTTTTAAGTCTCCTAAACAGTTGCTTTTATTTAAGGTTTTAAATTACAGATATGATATTATAGTTAAAGTTCAACTTTTAAAAACTGTGAGAAAGAGAAAAAAAAAGGTCAGAATTTCCTGAAATTTGATCTGAACATTCTTAAAGAAGAGAGAAATCGTATGGCGAAAGAAAAAAAAAACTATTTCAAATTATTTTTTTCTAATGCCATACCATTTCTCCTTTATTTAAGTTTCTTCAGATCAAATTTCAGGATCTTCTGATCAGTGTTTTTTTTTAAGCATTTTGAAAGTTGAACTTTAATTATAATCACTATCACTTTTCTAAAATACATTTGTGCATTCTGAATTCATTTTTATTTGTATTTTGAATTTCAAATGTGGCTACAAGAGAATTTCGAGCAACCACGATAATTTTTTAAGCTTTGGTTGATACTGACAGAAAAGTTATCTTTTTTAGCGACAGCGCAGTGGTTTCCCTTTGATGAAATCACTGCTCTGTCTCATTTAATTCCATATTTCTGTTTTCAAAATTTCAGATGATATATATTCTACTTTACAATGGAATATTAGGAAAATAATTAAAATAGATGATGCTAAAAATATTCGAATTGTGGCTACAAGAGTATTTCGAGCTACCAGTTTCATTTTTTAAGCTTTGGTTGACAATGATAGAAAAATTCTCCTTTTTACCGACAGCGCAGTGGTTCCCCTTGATAAAATCACTGCTCTGTCGGGGTTTTCAATTTAATTCTATTTTTTTGTTTCTAAAATTTCAAATTTTCAAAATTCTAATTTACAATGGCATATTAGGAAAATAATTTAAATAGATAATGCTAAAAATATCCCATTAAATACTAAAACAAATCTAACTTTATTAAAACAATAATCGCTCATATTCTGTGCAAAATAGCAACATATTGAATTCAAAAAATGAAATAGACTGTACTTAAATTATTAAAATGTGAAATATAAACACGTGATGATTTCCAGTTTGATAAAGTTCTAAATGCAATAATTAGAACTTTGTCAAGCTAACATTTCAATATTTGTATCGACAGTTGAAGCCTTTCAACTTTAGTAAATTTATTAGGGGGAACTAGGGATACTTGACCCAATTTTTAGTTTTGGATGTTTTGTTTTTATTTTACATTACTTATGGGTGTATATGATGTATATTTATACTTCATTAAGTATTACACAATACTTATGAATATCTTTTTGAAGTATTAATTGTAATGGTGATATAAAAAAAAATTCAACTTGGGTCAAGTATCCCAATGTATATACTTGACCTACTCCTTAGGGATACTTGACCCAAGTCATATATTTGGAAGTATACAATATTAAATTATAAATGCAACACTTTTACATAATAATAACATAACTCCCATTAATAAGTCCAATGTTAATACTTTTCTATACTTGTTCAATGAGGTCAATACTTTTTATTTTCTACATATGATGTCCACTTTTCAATTTTTATTGTAGAAACCTAAAAAATATTAGCAGTTTGAAAGTTATTTCTGTTCTTATACAAGTTCAAGAAAAAGAAAATAGTTATTTATTTAACTGCAAATGTAAACTCACATTAAAACCCAAAATTTGTAATTCTTTCATTTTTCATTGAAAACTCAGGTGGATGAAGAATAGCTTGAATTTAGTCAGGTTTGTATATCTTCAGGTGATTTGTGCAATAAACATTATAAAATCTTTTGAAAATTGAATAAACTGATACACCTAATGGTTGTAGTCTGTGAAAACAATATGGAGGGAATTATAATGCCGTTAACTCATGTAACATCGATGATAGGCAACGACATACTACTTTCAAGAATATCCTTCAGTAACAATACCTTTTTATCAATTAAACATCTTACATACTTAACAAAATGGTGCAAGAAGATTAAAAAAAAAAATCAATGAAACCTTCTAAATACATTCGAATAGTATCCCTATTTTGGGTCAAGTATCCCTAGTTGTACATTTACTACATAACTATAAAATGCAACCACTTGCAAGTAAGTGGATAAACACTATTATATATATAATTGTAGCTAAAAGTATGTACAAAAAAAAATTAAAGAAAATGTCTTACTTTTAAACAAAAACCCTTTTCACATCAGCGTTTACAACACGAAATATATTACTTTTGAAGCATAAAAATTCACTTTCTCTTATAGTTTAAAAACGGATGCAAGGATTCAGTTGTCATTTTCACCATGTAGTTAGCTACCTAAAGGGCAAGAAATGATACCACTTCCAACTCATAAAACCTTCTCAATTTTAAGAAAAAGGCATTGGATCAAGTATCCTTAGTTCCGCCTACTATTCCTAAGAATATAGTAAAAATTATACGAGTAATAATACTCTTCATTTTTGTCAAAAATATGTTAGAGCCTTGTCAAACCAAGCCCGCTTACTGCAGTTGATATTGATTTAGTGGAAAAATAAAAATCAAGTATCAAATACCCATCTGATAGTTTCCCGGGACATATTTATTTGACGTGTGTATTTTGTACTTGAGAAACCTTCACAAGTTGTCGCATGGATAGAAATATATGAATAATTTATGCCCACAAAGGTAAAAGCTTCAGAAAAAGGCTCTTAAAATTTTATTGGAAATTCTCAAAAATGCGTCCTTATACATATCAGAGTAGTTTTCTATTTGCTAAACTGACAAAAATGTTTAAGAGACGATAAGTACCGTTACCATTACGAGAAAAGTTATATTTTTTCCCCCTGGTTAGTTATTTTTTTTATATTTAGTTATATTTTTTTCGAATTACGAATATATGATCTGGTTGAATGCGTTTCAAATCTGGAAATTCAAAATTTCAGAAGACGGATTTGAGTAAAAATATGGATGAATTATATAAATTTTATCAAACATTCTTTTTTCAGTAGTTTTAATAATTTTTTGAGAATTTATTTAAAATTGTATGGAGTAAATGAAAATTATTTCTTTATTTCTATTTATTACCTACAATGTGAAAACTATTATGTTCCTGTTGTCTGGTTCAATTTTTGTTGTTTCGTATTTTCAAAGTCTAGAAATTCATTAAAAAAACTCTTTTAACCACCAAGTTTCTCCAAAGCTTAATTTTATTGAAATAAAAAAAATCCATTTCCAACCCTTTTTTTATACTCTATTATTATTATTATTATTTATTTATTATTATTCATTATTATTTATTATTATTTATTATTATTATCATTATACTGAATTTGGTGATAAATATTGCTAGAAAAATTTCAGAAAATTTCTTTGGTGAAATCAAATGATCAAAAACCCATTAATCATTTGCAAGACCCAAATCATAATGCTCGATCAGCAATATCATCTTTTTAATGAGATAAATGTATTAAAATAATCGATATTTCCATAATCGTTCAAACCTACATCTGTACCTTCGCATATCTGCTAATCTGCTGCATTAAGAGTAAGTAGATATTAAAGGCAACGACGCTCTTCTATCTATTAAAAACGGCAATTTCTGGCACAGATAATGATTATGATGATGATAATGGTTATAGGAATTATGATCTTGTGAAACGTTTAAATGCAACGTGCTGCTTATTCAAAAATGGATTCATGAACCATGCATTTAACTGAGGCATTCTTTACCATTCGGTGACGAGTGAATTTAAGGAAATAAAAACAGGCGACCCTTTATAATAAGAAATTTCTTCATTTTAATATTCAAAATTAATAAACACAGTGTAGTTTTCAAGGAAATGTAATGTCTTAAGAATGTTGTAAAAAGAAAACTCGAAAACATACAATTACATCGTTTAAGGTTCTTAGGGCTCTTCTACGGATTTTCCGTAGTTTTCAATTATTTTCCTTAGTTTTTACAGATTTTCCGTAGTTTTACAGATTATCTTTGATGGATTTTTAATGTTTCACTGTCTTTCTTTGAAACCTAAGAAAAAGACCTACTCGAAATCTTTTTTCTCAATCTTCTGCCAATACTCTTAAAATTCACCAACACGCTGTTGCCGATATTTACGTTGATTTCAATGCATTACGCTGATGTAATAGTTGCTATTGTATTCTTATTTATTCATAATAATGTAGGGATAAACCTTGAAAGAAGTAAAAATCTGTAAAGTCTACAGAAACTCCGTAGAAAAGTAGTTTTGAAATTTACAAAGATGTTTAAGATCTGTAATAGACAGACAGACTTTATAGTTGGAAGTTTTCTGTTTCTTCTCCTTTTCGATCATGAACATTTCCCGCATTTTTTAAAAACGAGTGAAATTAGTTCATATTCATGAAGACTTTTTTTCTGATTCCAAATAGTCAAATAAAAGTTCTTTAAAAAAATTAGTTGGTTAAATATTAAGAAAAGAAAATGCCCGAAAACCTTGTCCGATCGCAGTCCGATCAAAACGCTACTTTATAGCTGTGACGTCAAAACATCCTTCCGTTTCTATGGTTGTCATGAGGTTCCTGCCAAATAGTTGGCGTTGGTTTGGTAGACAATTGCTATATCCCGTACCGTTTAGCACGATTTGCGAGAAACTTGCAAAACTGTTTTCCGCTGCTGTGGTTCAAGCTAAGTTGTTTCCGATGTAGTGACGTCACATTCGCTTCGACCCGAATGTGTCATATTTCTCACCAAAACTAACAAGCGAACTTTACTTGCAAATTAAAAAAAAAAAAAAAAACGCAGTGAGCAGAAATTTTTGTGTTTATGACCTTTTCGGCACATTTAGAATTGAGTAAAAAAATAATAAAAAATGCGGGAATCGTCCATTGCTGGGCAGCATATTTGAAAAAACAATGTTTTTATAAATGAATAAATAAGCTTATTTCAATTTTCTGACTATCATATTCAGTTATAATTTAATTTTTCTCCCGATTCAATAAAGAATTCAGTCTTCTCCCTATGATAATTAAATAAAAAGGAACACTGATTGTTAGGTTGATAGGTTATTCTATTTTTTTTTTTTTTTTTTTTTTTTTTTTTTTTTTTTTTTTTTAAGTTTAAAAATAGGAAACCAGTTATTTTAACACTTTTTCATTTACATTAAATTGTTTGTTTGTAGTCGTCGATGATTGAGAACAGAAAAAAAGTTTGCTTTTTTAACATAGTTGTAAATATAATTAAAGAAAAATTAAGTTGGACTAATTTATTTAAACACGTATTTGAATTTAGACAACCGAACCAACCCCAAAGATTATTGTGGTTGACTAATCGAGCAGATCACTTAAAGTATTATAAAAAAAATGTTAACAAGATTATCTACACGTTAATGAACTTGAAAGGATTTCAACGCTAAGTTTGGTATTAAATTGAGTACGCTGAAAAGTAGTCCTCAATCTCGCTTTCGTCGAAACAATTGTTCGATGTGGCCGCAATGATTAACAAACCGCAGCTCTCTTAATCTGGTTTCACAATTCTATTATATTAACACTTTTATCACTTTGAAAGTGATCGTTGGTTTTTAAATAAATTTGTAAATATGTTAACTTATTTTTTGACGTATTATAAAAAAAGTTGTGCTTTGTTATAAATATGTATAACTATTGGACCTTTTTTCTTTCAATTATCAATACGCTAACATAGGGTAATGAAGGTACTATAATCGGTTAAAAAAACCTAATTTTTACTTTCAATTACCCTTATGTATATAACGGTACCTTGGATGTAAGGACCGTTATAAGAAAAAAATCGTAGATGAGTTGCACACAAGTTTTATTTCCAGAGACGGGGAGGAGTTGTTATGACGTTTTGGCTAGCTCCAAGAGTTGATTATATCAAAAGGCATAATAAAAGGCGTGGCAAACCAAAATGCTTAGCTTTTATAGGTTTACTAGTAATACTCGATTATTCAAGGCATCTCTCGCTAACACAGGAAAATACTAGAGAATTCTAAATGGGAAATTGAAGATTCCAATGAGAATACATTACATGTATTCATAGGGTAACGAAAGTGTAGTATTCGGTCAAAAAAAAAAAAAAATTTTTTTTTTTTTTTTTTTTTTTTGCATTTCTCAACGTTTTGGAATATCCTGATTTCAAAAAAGTTATCCAGAAAAAATGTGTGTATCTGTGTACGTGGTCAGCATAAACCCCGAACAAATTGACCTATGATGTTCAAATTTGGTGTGCTGTTTGGTGAGGGCACAAATACCTACCATTAAGGTTTTCGTCAAAACGCGCATGCGCATAAGGTAGCTGCCATTAAAAAAAATCATGTTTTTCAACGATTGCTAAAAAATGATTGATAAAAATCGCTGTGGTAATGCCTCTTAAGATGTTCTACCTCCGAAATTTCAGTAAAAATGCTTTAAATGCGTAAAAAGTTGAAAAACGAATGCCTTCAACATAGAGTTCTCTTTGCTTGAGCATAGCCGTTTTTTCTCCTCTTCTCAGTTTCACTTACAAGAAAGGATAATATAAGAATTATCAAAAATTATATCATCAAAATTGCCATTTTGGCGAAGGTGTGTGTGTGTGTTTTTTTTAAGACCCATATAAGAATTACTTCAAAAAATATCGCTAATCTGGCCATTTTTTCTGAATGAGTGACGAAATAATAAAAATGGTAAATGACACTAATCCACGTCAGTATTATAGTGTAATTGAAAGCTGTGCGATGTTCCACACCCCTAGTTATTTTTGCATTTCTCCCCGTTTTGGAACTTCTTGACTACAAAAAATGGTCTTGAAAAATTTATGTCTGTGATCAGTATAATTCACGAACGAATGAACCTAGGATATTAAAATTTTGTGTACGGGTTAGTGGTGACCGTGTGACCTGTCATTAAGAATTTCGGCAAAATTGTACATGAGGTAGCTGCGATTGAAAAAATCATGTTTTTCAGCAATTTCCAAAGAACGGCTGAAACGATTTTGATTTAAATTTCCGTGGTATTGCTTTTTAAGGTGCTCTAAACAACCCCACCTCCAAAATTCCGTAAAAATGCATCAAAGGCGTAAAAAGTTGAAAAACAAATGTTTTTAACTTAGGATTCTCTTCTCTTGAGCATTACCCATTATTGACAGCGCGGATCCTCTGTTTCACTTACAAGAAAGGATAATGTAATATTTATAGAAAAGGATTAGTGGTGGCCAATTCACTGTTTTGGATGGTTTTTTTTTTTTTTTTTTTGTCGTCAATGTAATTATTTCAAAAAATGTCGCTAAACTGTCAATTATTTATGAGTTATGAAAATATGAAAGCTAAAATGATAAATTACACTAAACCATGATGAATATAAATGCAGTGACCAACATTAAGAGTAGTGGATATTGTGCGATGTTCTACACCCCAAATTTTTTTATAACTATAATTAATGTACAGAATTGTGTAAACCGTGTCACCGTAAAAAGCAGAAATTCATGATTTTCTTTAAGTAGCAATTTTTATTCTAGATCTCTTAGATTTTCGTACAGGAAATGCTCTAAAACATTCTTTCATAAAATGCATAATACATTAAAATAAATAGGTGTTCAAATTTTTTAAAAAAAATTAAAATTCTTATTTAAAAAAAAAAAAAAACGTAGTTTTTACACTGAATTAGAAAATATTTTAAAACTAAATTTCCTAAGCAATTTTCTCTCTCTCTTTTCAAATATTCTATCTCGAAAGTGCTTTGGATATTTAACTCATCTTTAAACCCAACACTTAACAAGATATTAAAACTGAAAAAAATTTAATACGATCCCCATAATCTTTAAATAGGAAGGATGGAGTATAATCTTTTAGTGATAGTATTTAAAAACATTGTTTATTTTTTCCAATTATAATGTTAAGTTTTCTATGTTTAAAATGCCACAACTGTCAAAAATGTCAGAGTTTTTAATGAGGCAAGAGTCTAGTCCTATTTCGATGTTTTTTGTTTTAACAATTTTGGTTACTATGCTATGAATTTTGCACTGAATATTTAAAAAAGCATATTTTACTAATTCTCCTGTCAAATCTACTGATTTGACTTTCAAACTTTTTTTTATCCCTTTCGGTTACGTTGCAACAAATAAAAAATGACAGCGAAATGTTATTTACTCATTCATAATTTATCCAAAAATTTAATTAGAAAAAAAAATATTTAGAAATAACTATTGACATATTTAGCCTTTAATTATCTTTTACATAAATTATTGCTTTATATCTCAGGAATGAAGGTAACTTTTTCATTTTAAAATTGATGTGTTTTGAAATATTTCAAAATTAATTGTATATCAAGGGAATGAAAAAAATGACCGTTAAGTATTTATGGTTTATTTCTCAAAAAAACAATTAATGCGTATTTTTTTTTTTATTCGTGGCTGAATTCAAAATAATATCTAAATTTATAAAATTACATTAAGCATCAATAATAGTTTTGTTTAGATATTTTGACATCGTTTTTTCCAAGGAATTTTAAATTAAACAACGAGGTTTGTAGAATGATTTAATTTTGACAGTATTGTATAATTACTTTAATATTTTTTGCCTAGTTTATTTGAAGTTATGTCATTAGTTCACATACTTTTAATAGCAAAGATCTTAACAGAAGAATAAATAGAATTGGCAGGCAGTGGTTTTATGAGCATTTTAATACTACTGTTATGTCTTTAAAATTTACATGATCAAATTTTGTTCATATTTGTTGATTATGATATTGCAATCTTTATAAAAAAAACTATTTATGTTTTATAAATGAAAATAACGTGTTAATTTCTCATTTTAATTACCTTTAGTTACAACCTTTAGTTACAAGTGGTATTTTCGTAATTTCAATTACTACATTATTAAATAATAATAATTTTCTAGTAGTTTTGTTACAGGTATAATGAACTAGGGACATTCTTCATTTTTTAAATTGATGTATATGTTTTCTTAACTTACGATGTTACTATTATCTGTTTCTTTAACTTATGATGTTAATACTACTTTCTGACTAATCAATTTTACTTTTTTTTTGGTTCTCTAATCTTCAATGTTACTATTTTCTGTTTTTTTAAACATGAATGTTACTATTTTCTGATTAGTTAACCAATAACGTTACTATTTTATGTGTTTTTGATCCTCAATGTTACTATTTTCTGTTTCGATATTCATCAATGTTACTATTTTCTGTTTCTTTAACCATTGATGTTACCATTTTCTGTTTCTTTAACAAATTATGTTACTATTTTATGTGTTTTTGATCCTCAATTCTGTTTCGATATTCATCAATGTTACTATTTTCTGTTTCTTTAACCATTAATGTTACCGTTTTCTGTTTCTTTAACCAATTATGTTACTATTTTATGTGTTTTTGATCCTCAATTCTGTTTCGATATTCATCAATGTTACTATTTTCTTTTTCTTTAACCATTGATGTTACCGTTTTCTGTTTCTTTAACCAATTATGTTACTATTTTATGTATTTTTGATCCTCAATTCTGTTTCGATATTCATCAATGTTACTATTTTCTGTTTCTTTAACCATTGATGTTACCATTTTCTGTTTCTTTAACCAATTATGTTACTATTTTATGTGTTTTTGATCCTCAATTCTGTTTCGATATTCATCAATGTTACTATTTTCTGTCTCTTTAACCATTGATGTTACCATTTTCTGTTTCTTTAACCAATTATGTTACCATTTTATGTGTTTTTGATCATCAATGTTACTATTTTCTGTTTCGATATTCATCAAGGTCCTTATTTTCTGTTTCTTTAACCATTGATGTTACAATGTTCTATGCAACAAGTCACAGCAACTAAAAATCTAAATTTCTGATTTACAGTGACAATATGACGAACTGGGAGAAATTTCACTTACAAATCAGTAAATACTACATGTATCCTGAAGATGCAACTGTGGTCAATGCCATGCTCAATGATTTAGTGAAACAGAAGATCGTTGGAGTAGGTAAACAAATATCATTACATCTGAAACCTTGTATAATTTAATGTCTTAATATACATACTTATCGCAAGATCAACATTAAAGTATTTAGAGTATTTACAGTAACCTCATTAATGCTGATAAACGATTCCACCCCCTCGAAATAAAAGGAGTGCTTAAGTGAAATTAATTTTAAAAAATCAACTATATGAAAGGAAAACTATAAGAATTTTGTTTTCAGTACTTCACAAATATTGTCAATTTTGTAAAAACATAAAAATTTAATAATTAAGGAATCTGTTTTTAATATATAATATTAATCTTCTAAACTTAAGTATATTAAAAATGATTAAGTCTTACAAATCTATTGAACTTTCTAGTTATATAATTACATAAGAAGTTAGCGTTTTTGTTTACATTCATGGATTCAAAAATGTGCCTTTTTTTCTCAAGTAATTTTCATCTTTTTGCATCGTGAACGTTGTTTTCTGAATATGTTCAGTTGATTCTTTTTGTTCGAACTCTTCAAGGACACTTAAGAGCATAAAAACTAGACTTTTCCTATTTGGTAGGGTCATATTCTTTTTGAAGAATATAAAGACTCAGAATTTCAGGTACTTAAAAAACTAAACACAATAGCCATCCCTAATTTAAATATAATTGTTCGGACGTTAAGTGTATGGGAGTGTATTTTTTTCCATTTCGAGATATATCGCTTCAATTTACACTTATTAAAATCAAGGCAAGATGGTTAATTGAAAACAAATTTTCTGTTTTCGCTTGCCTGTATGTCTAATAGTGTAATTTCGGGTTTCTTTCATTCGAAACAAAATTGCATATCTCCGATTAGTCTCTTGAGTTAATAACTGTCCTCACTAATCCCAATGGTGCTACAGTATAGTTCTTGTACTATGTAAAGAAAACAAGAACGGGAATTGAACCCTAAGCAAGGCATCCATCATGGTAGGCCCGGAACTATAACCGTTAGACGGAAGCGATCGCCATTGTCCAAAAGAAGTTTCGCTATTTTGAGGTGATCACAGTTATGATATCTATGCACCCAAGTAAACTCACAGAAATTAATATAATTAAGTACTATCGACAGTAATTTAGTACTTAAGACACCGATAATTCCGGAGTCATACAAATTAGTTCTTATTTCTAAAATACATTTGAATGCGTTGGACAACGCAACGAGATTTCCATTGGGCTCTCAATCGTTAAGCAACTTCATATTCTTGTCTATATTTTATGTTGTATGATGAAGGGGTAAAAGTGAAAGAGGCCAATTAAATGGACAGCAGGTTTATTCGTGCAAAAGATAGAAATAGGTTCTTAAACCTAAACTAGGAGAGGCTACTTCCACGTCCGTTCACCTCCACTCCTTCAATCATACTCTCTCTCTGGCGACGAAGTCGCCGCTAGGGGATTACATTAGCAGCGCCCTCTACATCAATGGAGATAAGACACTCCGCCATCCTGATTGAGGAGGACCACCGACTCATTGATATATACTAAACCTGTAAATAAAGATATTGAAAAATACAGCACAATAATAAAATTTAAACAACATTAATGTCTTGAAGATCACAACGTGTGGTTCTTAAAAATTTAAAGTCTGTGGAAAAAGTTCTTGCACCATGAAAAGTTTGTAGAAAGGGGAAAAAAAGTATCTCTTTAAAAAGTTTGTGTGAAAGAAAAAAAAATCTTCTTTCAAAAGTCCATAAAAAGAAGAAAAAAGTATCTTCTTTAAAAAGTTTGTATGATGGAAAAAAAGTCTCTCCTTTCAAAAGTTCATAAAAAGAAAAAAAGTCTCTTCATTCAAAAGTTCATAAAAAGAAAAAAAAAGTCTCTTCTGTAAAAAGTTCTTGTAGAAGAAAATTGAAGAAACTGAAGTATCTTCCCAGCACTTCATCATAAAGATTAATATTTTAGCTACTAAAAGTTCACGAAAAACAATCTGCATAAATCTTTGAATAGCAGACGGTGAGTTGCATAAGTCATAAGTACTTTCGGAAATTATTCCGTCGATGTATTTTCGCTTGAAGATTGGAGTTTCAACTGGTAGGAAAAGCTTCATTTGAAAATTTGTACTTTCCATTTTCTTTGGTTTGTAAATCTTAACCATATTCATAACAGTATTCCGTAAATTATCGTCGTTAATGTGCAAGAAATCCGCTTCGTTTAAACTCACGCTATCCCCAATTGTAAACAGAAAAAAATTCTCTTTTGTTTGTTTACATGCACCACGTGTTTCAATTTGTTTACATTCTGGACCATGTGCTTCTGCTGGTTGGCTTTTTTCTAAGTCTTCTGTTACAACACAAACTTCATCGGGATCTTCCAATGATCGTTCATCTTTTCTCATGGGGACATTAAGCCCCGCCCCCATCAACGAAGAACTTATTTTTTCCGTTGAGTTATCCTTTGTATGACCTTGACACGTGTCATTTTGCGTTTCAGGAATCGGAAGGATTTGCGAAGTATTTAAAATTTCGTTATTTCTTTCAGCAGGAAAAGTGATATATTCCTCCTTTTTTAAAGCAACATAGCATTTTTTTTCCGTGTGGATTTCGAATTGGTTTCCAATCGGAAGTGGATCTTGTGTTTTTATGCTTTCGTTTACATTAGGTGGTGTTATGGAGTTAGCACAAATAATATCAGAGGGTTCTGCAGTTACTGGAATTTGGATTTTGTTCTTTAAATGAGCTAGTTTAATTTTAGTATCTAACTGTGCAAGTTTAATTTTTTCGATTTCATTCTTAATTTTTTCGATTTCTTTTTGCTTTTCATTAGCCTCTTGGGTTTTTCTATCCTCCTCTTGGGTTTTTCTTTCAGCTACAACTGTTGTTATTAAATCTTGAACGAAATCTGGATCTTTAACGAAAACTTCACTTTTTTCGATTAAGTCTTTTAATTTTAGAATTGTGGTACCATCCGGTACAACGATATCTAACTCAGCGGCGACAAATACGAGATCTTGCTTTTTGATATTTTTAAACATAATTATAATAAGATGGATCCTACCTGCGTTTCTTGATTTTACTTCGCTTTTGGAGCTGTATCCGTTTTATGTTGTTGCTCTTTCGAAGAGTACTCGTTGCTTCTGGTTTCTGGTTCGTAGTAGTTGGTCGATGTGGAATAACTTTGCTGACTTCGTTGAACTTCTGCTTGACGGCTGAAGTGGGACTTGTTCGGCGAAGCGACAGTGTTGTGGTTGCAGGTTCGAGTTGGCTCAGGATTCTGTATTCTTGCTGGCTATGTGGAATAACAATGCTAGCTTCGTTGAACTTCTGCTTGACGGCTGAAGTGGGACTTGTTCGGCGAAGCGAGTGTTATGCAGTTGTATAATGACGACGCTGGTTGATGAGTTTTCCTTTTATTTGTAGATTCCACTGGTGGTCGCTGACTGCTGCGGTAATTCGTGAAGAGGATTTTGGTTTGACCTCTGGATGCGTAGTAGTGCAGTTTTTATTTCGTGAAGAGGATTTTGGTTTGACCTCTGGATGCGTAGAAGTAAAGGTTTTTTTTCGTGAAGAGGATTTTGGTTTGACCTCTGTATGCGTGGAAGTAAAGGTTTTTTTTTTTCCGTGAAGAGGATTTTGGTTTGACCTCTGGATGCGTGGAAGTGCAGTTTTTTAAATATTTTTTTCATCGTATTCTCGCGGGTAAAAAGCACGGCGAGCCCCCATGTTGTATGATGAAGGGGTAAAAGTGAAAGAGGCCAATTAAATGGACAGCAGGTTTATTCGTGCAAAAGATAGAAATAGGTTCTTAAACCTAAACTAGGAGAGGCTACTTCCACGTCCGTTCACCTCCACTCCTTCAATCATACTCTCTCACTGGCGACGAAGTCGCCGCTAGGGGATTACATTAGCAGCGCCCTCTACATCAATGGAGATAAGACATTTATATGTATCTTGTTAGCCTTAAAACATTTCGAGTACATTTCTGTAGCAACCACACTCCATTTGCATTTCAAAAATGAGTTTTAACTTTATACCAAATAAAACTTACTGGTACTTACGTATTATTCGAGACTTATCATAAGACAAATAATTGGCCACATGGATTCCGTTGGTCCCTCGAAATCGTCAGTCCGGGGGAATATCTGTCGAACCGGAGGCCAGGCGGTTCGAACTTTTCGGTGTCAAAAAAAGCTCGCCAACGGTCGACGGGATAACACATACCAACTTAATTAAAAAAAGTTTTATGCACATATAAAATTCCATTGATTGTAATGCTATACGCGTAGAAGGCTATATAAAGAAATTGAGAGAAAATATAAATATTTATGAATCATTGTGTGTAATTAAGCATCGTTCTATTTTCATGCGTTCAATTTTGAATATACATGATCTAAATCGAATTCCTAAATATATTATAAGGTTCGCTATTATTTTTCTTCTCTATTTCAAATAAAATAAGTTAAATTTGAATCATGAATACAAATTTATAATACAATAATAAGAAAGATACGTACTCCTAACTTTATTCTGTTTGAATCCATCTCCTCAACTCTTGCAGCACACAATATCACTTTATCTTACAAGACTTTGTTTGAATTGAGTTTAGAATGCCATAATTTCTTAAATGTCTAATATTTAAATTATTTTTAGTTCAACTTCCTGGTGGAACACAGATCAAACTGTTGATGACATTCGAAAACGGAGCACGGGCTCTTTTTAAACCAATGAGGTAAGAAAAACTTGTTTATTAAAATTTAAATGGAAATAGTATTTTAGACAACAGATACAAATAACGTTAACACATTTATTAATCAATTGAAGTTTTTATTCACGATTATGGGGCCGAATATTTTGAAGAATCTTATTTAAAGCATTTATTTTAACAAATGGAAATAGGGGGGGGGGGGGGTATCTTTTGACGATTGCAAATATGTATTGGTAATTGAAAGTATAACTATTAAATCTTATTTTCTAAATGCCTTTTCGGCTTATTTATCATTCTATGATTTCCTAAAAGAATTCCCTGTTAAACTAAAATAACTTAAAAGGTTAGTATAGTTTCAATGACTACATGTAGAGAAAATGACTAAAAAATTAAATTAAATACTAACCAATCATTAAAATGTACTTAA
The DNA here is from genome assembly GCA_963978545.1 of Linyphia triangularis. Lineage (NCBI taxonomy): Eukaryota > Metazoa > Arthropoda > Arachnida > Araneae > Linyphiidae > Linyphia > Linyphia triangularis. The sequence continues at coordinate 43,168,054 of OZ021731.1, forward strand.
ACTGTTGCAAATATATCAAATGAAAAATATATATATATATTTCAATATTAAATTTTTCTAAATAGCTATATATGCAACTAGTGGGGAAAGTAATAATTTTTCAAACGAGGTAAAACGCTTATTTGAAGGGTGCGATAGCACGAGTCAAATAATTAAGCGAGTTTGAAAAAGTATTTTCTCACGTGTTGCATACAATATTTTTTGTAATCACGAGCAAAAAATATTTTTAATACATATTAATGTTGACAACTCGAGTCAATGAATTTCTTCTCATAATATGTCATTTCAATGCCAAGACTTATTTAACATTTGAGCACGAGGGGCGAGAAAGTACTTCTTCACTCTAATGCGAGAAAGTGACTTTTCCGCACTCCTTGCGAAAAAGTACTACTTTCGCAACGGTTTTTGATTCTAAATGATTAAAAAAAGTTTATTTTTTTGCACATTGTTATAAAAAATAATTTTTACAGGTATTCATGACAATAATTTCGTAGGTACAATTTTCTCAAAAATCACGTTTATCAATTTGTTATAAATATATACAGAATACTCTATGTACTAAACTTAACATTTCTCCACATTTATTCATCGAAAACTACATTGCCCGCATTAACTAAATGAGCCAATTTCAATTTATGTTACAACACATAGTCAATACTATTGGTCCCCTACTTGACACTTAAATAGGTCACAAAAATATATTATAAATGCAAGTCTTCCTAAGGAGACTCGGAAAGTTACAGAAAGTCCTATCTCTCCAATGTTAAATTAATCTTTTGTAACTTTTCTTAGGAAGTATAGTAGAGACAAGTAAAAGTTTGGTATATGTTTAATTGGGAACACTTCTTCATATACTGAATTAAAAATTTTATATTAAAAATTTTCCAAATATTACTGATTTTGTTGCTAAAAACTCGTTGTTTTGTGAATTTTTGACAATAGAATTTAAATAATTAAATTTCTATTTTGTATGCAAAAACAAAGCTTCAAAATATTCGCATATGCAGTGATAGTTCTATAAAAGTTACTATGCTCAAAATGTACCAATTGTTGTGAAAAGATACTTGGAGTTTATAAAAAATTCAACCTGAGATATAGGTAAAAACGTAAAAATAGATCCTTTTGTCGATTACTTTTAAAGGAAATTTTTATTCAAGGATTTTAAATACGTTTTATAAGTCTTCACAAATACTAATTATCAGTTTGGGCCTTCAAATGTTTTTATTTATTTGTTGGATTTTAAATAAGCTATACAACGTATAGCGAAATTTGCAACCAAGAACATAAATTGGCATTTATCCTCCTTGTATAAAAAATAACGAAATTGTATGGTTATGTTCCAGCAATACTAGAACAGTACATTAACATATCTAGAAAATAGTTATTAATTTATTAAAATATTATCTTTCTAGTGAACTGTCTCTTTGGCAGATTTTGGAAAATTGATATGAACGAAATTGGTAGCTGATTCAAAATGACCAGTGACCACGTTAAGACAAAATCATGTATAACAACATGATAGGGAAATAATCAATAATAATATAACCCATAAAAACAAAGTTTTAATATAAATCATTTATATGTATAGCTAATTTTTTACATTTATTAACAAAGAGTCGTTCCTATTGCCAGCGTGTACTTTGTGTTGGCATCTAATTATAAATATTAAAAACATCTCTATCATCAAGATATCCGGCTAACTACTTTTAAAAATTTATTCATTAAAAAGGAAAGCGAATTCATGCACTCACATCCACATATCTTTAATATATTCTGATTAAAATAATTTTATAATTTATTTATTAAAACAATTTTGACAACAGGAAAGAGTTTCTTCAATGATTGGTTAAAGGCTATTTCCTCGCGATTGGATGACGGCAAGTTGGTTTATTAGTATTCCGTAAAAACAACCTTTTAGTGACAGTGACAGCCGCCAAAATTTGATAGAATGCATTGTCTGCCAAGTATTGCATTGTCTATGAATCTATCTGTCAAGTTTCAAACCGATTGGATGACGGCAAGGGGGTTAATTAGGCATCCGCAGATTTGCACGGCATCAACAAACATGCACACAAAATCAAACTTAATATAAAGGATTTAAAAATATGTCATAATAGCTAACTAATCAATAAAATTGAACACATGAAACACTAAAACAGTCAGCCGATGCATATTTGACTTTTTGATGTTGAGGAGAAATTTTAAATAAAATACTTTTAGATTTTGTATAAACAAAATGGAAACGCCATTGGAAAGAAAAAGAATGCGACATTTTAAGTATGCAAAAATACAAAAACTATATTTTTCTTTATTTTTTCGTGATTTTCGACTTTCAGTGTTTCCAATAAAAGGGCATAAGTTGAACAGACGTAAAATGTAATTTGGCGTGTCCCATTTCTGAATTCAAACTACTTTGTTCCGACAACTTAGGACATTTGTTTTACCACCCTAGCGAGTATATGAGATAAACTTATACATCGTGTTAACTCAGAAGAATGTTTTTAAGAATTTAATTATTAGATAGTCGTTAGTTCACCATAACATAAACATGAGGAGTTTTTTTATGCATTAATTCGAAACTAATAAAGAAAATACAAAAAAAAAGATAAAAAGACGTAGGCTTACGAAATGTACCCAAATTACCAAGAAGTATGTAAGCACCTGTCCAGAGAAAATATAGCAATAAATATCACTTACTAGAGTATAAAAAACATGATATATCTTCTTTGTCCCGATAAAACCTTACCATCATTAGATGCACTGCGAAATACACCTGTATCAACACAAAATGAAGATTAGAAGTTTCCACAAAATAGCATTTACCGTCAAACTTTTAAAACACTTACCTTTGAAACTAAAAATATCGTAAGCAGAGTTTCAAAATACGTTCTGGATTTGCTTTTATTGCGTTGTTATAGCTGTTTCAGATATATAATACACTTATGCAGTAGAACCCAAAATATTTTATTGGTATTCAGTATAAATATGACATTTTTTTTTTTTTTTTTTTTTTTTTTTTGTATCCTTTGTATATTAGACAATGTAAAACATTTAATTTGCAGGCAGTTTTTTTCCTCGGAATCCATTTCATACAATTGAAAAATAATTGTCTAAGGAATGGGATAGGTAAACATTTAACACTTCTAAACATTTGTGTTTGTTTTACCTAATTTCTTTTGTGAACTACTTTTGATGCCTTGATTTCGGGTTTGTGAACAATATTTTTTTTCCTCCAATGTCAAACAATATCATGATAAAAAAAAAACTTAAACTTTAAAAACAAAGTTTTTAAAATAAATCCTTCATATACATTGACAACTTCCAAGCGCAATTGCGTTAAATTTGTACTCCTTGTCTTCTCGCTAAACATACAGATGGTTATCAAAATAATGGAAACCATCTAGATTTATATGGAATCCTTTACTAATATGGCGTAGGACCATCTTTGGAATGTAATACAGTTTGGATTCATCTGGGAATTGAATCGTTCAAGTGCTGAATAGTGTTTAAAGGAATATTGTACCATCTGCATGGAGATATTATGAAAATTCCGGGAGAGATGTCGGTGGATAATATCAATTTATAATTGAATGCTCTGAAATTGACCATAACTGTTCGATTATATTGAAGACGGTGCTGGCTAGAGTAGATTTATCACTTCCTCCTCATGTTCATCAAACTATGATTGGCAAGTCCCGCTGTATGAATATAGACTGAGAGGCGACTGCAATTTTTGGACCCCACCGAACATCATTCTGAATTTTTTATATAAATCGGAGAAAAGTGAGTAGATTACTAATCCACTGGTCTGCCGTGGCAAGAATGGCCGAAACTGATCAAATATTGACTTTTAATAAGTTGAACTAAATCCAATTGCCAAATGCGCCCTAAGTTATCGAATAATGTGCATTTTTTTAATTTGGTAACCCTCACTCTTTAATTTTCAATTAAGAAGGTTGCAGACGATTCGGATGTGTGGCTATGGCTTACTTGCATCTTTCATAAACGAGCCAAATTGGCAATAAACATTAAGTCACTGATGACGTAACTGATGTCGCTAATTTGGCTCACTTTTAAAAGATACAAGTTTCCCGAGCCAGAGATCATAAATCGTTTGCGCTTTTTCTCATTGAAAATCAAAATACAGTGGGTTGCCAAACGAGTTTGTTCTCTTTTTGGCAAATTATGACATATTTGACAATCGGATTGGCATTCGGTTCAACTCATTCCAAGTCGATTTTTGATCAGTTTGCTGAATCCGAATGCTATACTTTCATTACCCTATGTATAATAGATATGGGTAATTGAAAATAACTAGGATGTTTCGGGCACAGTTGCTCCTGCTAATCTGGCTCCTACAATTTGGTGTCTTTGAAAGTCTGCGAGGTCTGACATTTTACTCTTTTGAAAAAGATCCAAGACGTATACAACTTCACTAAAACTACCTCACACGTACCATGATATATACTTTTTATATTAAAAAAACCAATTTTAAATCCTTATCACTAAAATAAACTTCTAACAACTTTTGCTTCTTTTTTTTTTAAATTTTTTTATTATTATTATTTTGAAGAAGACTCCACAACAAAATAGAAAAATATTCATAACGCTTTTTCTCAAGCTATTTATGTTAACTCCAATTCTGATGGTGGTTAAAACCTATATTCTCGTTTTCGCCACTAGTAGCTCATGTACACTTCCTTGATCTGATCGGTATCTACATTATATGGGTCAAAGCAAAATTCAGTACATGTTCAATATACGATTAAATTCAGGTTATTATTTATTTTTTTAATGGTTTTACGTGGGCATTTCTACAGAATTGACACCGGTTGAACTTGTTCAAATTGTCACGTTATTTTCCTTAACAAACAACTTTATGAAGTAATTATAGTCATTGGAATTTTTTACTTTCAATTGAAAATTCCAGTATTCTTTTCTTATTCAATTCTAAATCTTTTGAAAAGGCCACAAACACAAAAATTTCTGCTCACTATGCTTTTTTTTTTTTTTTTTTTTCCCAACCTAAGTGTTTGCTAATTAGTTTTGGCGGAAAAAAACAATTCACTCGGCTGGAATTGAATGTGACGTTACTTCATCTGAAACAACTTGGCTTGAAACGCAGCAGCGGAAACCAGTTTTGCAAGTTTCTCGCAATTCGCGCCAGCCTGTACGGGATATGGCAACTGTTTACCAAACCAACGCCAACTATTTGGCAGAAACCTCACGATAACCTTATAAATGAAAGAATGTTTTGACGTCACAGATATAGCTGATAGTTATGATCGGATTGCAATCGGATGTGGTTCGGCGCAATTTCTATTCTTAATATTTAAATACTAACATTTTTTAAACAACTTTTATTTGAATATTTGGAATCAGGAATCATTAATATAAAAACTAATTTCAATCGTTTTTAAAAAACACGGGAATTGTCCATTGCCCTTATGTATACATAGAGAAAATGAAAGTATAGCATTCTATCGGAAAAAAAAAATCTTTTTTTTTCCCTTTTGCATTTTTTTATTTTTTAGAACATCCTGATTTCAAAAAATGATTTCAAATATTTGTCTGGGGTTAGCATAACTCCCTAACAAATTAACTTAGGATGTTCAAATTTGGGGTGCGGGTTAGCGGTAACCATGAGACCTAGCAATAAGGTTTTCTTCAAAATCGAGCATGCATGCACATAAGAGGACCGCCATTGGAAAAATCATGTTTTTTAATGATTGCTAAGAAAGGGCTCTAATGATTTTGATGCAAATCGCTATGGTAATGCCTCTTAAAGTGTTCTAAATATCCCCACCTCCTAAATTCCAGTAGAAATACGGTAAAAGCGTAAAAAGTTGAAAAATGAGTACCTGTAACACAGAGCGTTTGCTCTTGAACATCGATCAACGATTGATTTTTTTTTTTTTTTTTTTTTTTTTTTACTTTTCTCGTGCGTGCAACAAAAAAAATGTAATGTCTGTTGAATAGCATCGTCAATTTCGCCATCTTGGCGTGTTTATTTTTAAAGCCCATTTAAAAATCATTGCCAAAAATATCGCCAAACTGGCAATCTTTATTTAAAGGAGTGAAAATATGAAAACGGTAAATAACACCATAAACTTTAATGCAGTGACCAATGTTATAGTGTAATTGATAGTTGCGCGATGTTCCACGCCACTAATTTTTTTACTTTATTTGAAGTAGATCACTTTTGGCAAAAGCAATTGCCTCAACCCAATTTCGGGCAAAGCTATTAAGTTAGGTTTTTCAATCCTTTTGGCACATAAGCTACACGAGCCCATACTGCCCTTAACTACCGTAATAGACATATCCAAATAAGATTTTTAATTTTGACCTAGATCAACTGACGAAGTTTGCAGCTGCGATAGCATTTCAGTCTATTATTCACGCCAAGCCAAGGTGAGAGAATTGTGGTCACATGCATCACTATTCTACAAGTCGCTGTTAGGCCAAAACTCGGTTCGAACTTATTTTCCACCATTCATTACAACTACGTCTCTCTAACCGCTCTCTTAGGCCATTTCAGAAAAATTTAACGATACGAAAAATTGAACGATATAATTATCTAACGATTGCTTTTGTGATGTACAAAGGCTTTTTTTTTTTAACTAACTCTTCTGCTGTAAACAGCGTCAAGACAAAACTATATGCCGATCACAAAAAGATTTTTTTATAACTATATCTCCGATAGAAAAATTTGTAGGTTCTGTTTGTTGACTTCTTTAAGAAACCAAAAATAGTTTTTATTTTGGAAGACCTTGGAAAAAAATTCATAACTTCATTTCTTTCATTTTCACTGCTAGCAGAACACACACAAAACGCTTCTCTGTGAGCTGTGATCTTACCCCGAGATAATAAATAAGGAATAAGTAAGCCGTATGTGAAATATTAATATTTATAAACCGTTTAACGATTTCCCAGGCGGATGTTTTATAGTTTTTTGTTGTCCCAAAATAACAAGCAATCCCAGAGAGCGCGAACCTGTTGATATTAATTCCACTCGCAGAGGAATTAAAAATAAAATATTCTCGTCTGGCGAAGGAATGTGACTACAATTCGAAATGAATTATGAAAACACCGTTGAGGTGTTTTTGTCCTGACGTTTATTGTATATTCGTGTAAGATAGACAGCTGTGATAAAAGGAACATTATTTTATTGCCTAATGCAGAATTTCGTCACTTTAAGACAAAAATAATGATAGAAGGATAAAAACATTTAGAACAATAGACATATATTTTGTATAAGAAGTTCCAACTCCTTTGGTTTTTATGGAAAGTGGTATACTTATTGAATTGGAGTTGAATTAAGCCACAATAGGAGAATAGAATAGTATACTTGGAAAAAAAAAAAAAAAAAAACTAGGGCGGAGAAAAAAAAATATTTCCTTTAAGTTCCTTTAAGTTTCAAAACAAAAGCGCAGTGAAATCAGAAGTGGACAGCGCCAAATTATATCTTATATAGACTATTCCCTTTTGCTGATTATTACTTTTAATTGTCAACATGGTAACAAAAGGTAATTAAGTATTTTTTTGATTTTTTATTATTATTATTTTTTTGCATTTTTACATGAATTGAACGTGCTGAGTTGTCTAGAAAAATGTCTGTGGTCAGCATAACTCCCGAACAGATTTATCTACGATGTACAACTTTTGTATACGGGTTAGAGGTGGCAATGGGACCTTTCTTCAAGTTGATCATAAGAATTACCCAATTTTATGACATAAGGTAGCTACCATTGAAAAAAGTATGTTTTTCAACATGTGCCAAAAATCTGCTCTAACGATTTTGCAAATCGTTGTGGTAATGGCTTTTAAAGTGCTCTAATCATCCTCATCTCCGAAATTTCCGAAGAAATGCAATAAAGATATAAAAAGTTGAAAAACGACTGTCTTTTACATAGAATTCCCTTCCCTTGAACATCGCCCATCAACGACTGTTTCACCTCTGTTTCACTTACAAGAATGTAATATTTATCAAAACAATTATTATTATTATTTTTTTTTTACCAATGTAATAATTACAGCTAAATATATCATCAAGCTGGTTATTTTTTAAAGAAATAATGAATACGATAAATTATACAAATCCATGGCAAATTTAAATGCAGCGACCAGTATTAAGTGTAATTGAAAGTTGTGCAATATTCTAGCTAGTTTAGTGCAATATTCTACGCCTTAATTTGCGATACTTTATTGCTAGAGAAAAAAGAACATCGTCATCGCCTTTGTGAACTGGTGTAACATTTGGCTGCAACATTACGCCTCATTTATTCAACATAAAATTATTTTTACATAATTAATTTTGCAAATTAATGTTAAATGGTACTTCCAAGTCTTCTCTGTGAATCACTAGATGTCACCACTTACGTGAAAGGCTAAAATACATTTGGGCAGGGCCGTACTGGGACATGAAATCGCACATGAATTTTAGATTAATGCCGATCCAATTTAACAATATAATTATTGATCCACTTTTAAATAATTATTGTTAATAAAATAATTCCAATAATTAGTTAAATAATTAATCTTGATAATTAGTTTTAATAATTAACATAGATTTTTTTTTAATGTTTATATTAAATAATTTAATGGTTTGTATTTAACCTTAAAAATTATAAAATAAGTACAAACTCGTAATACGATATGATAACACAAATATTTTAATGCACCTATTTCCTAAATACAACATAATCTTGAAAATTAGAGTAATGTGATATCTTAAGGATTTTTTTTAGTATACAAACTGTACCTTAAACTACAGTAATACTTTAATAATGGTTAGTAGTTCTAGTGGGCGTGATTAGGATTTGATTCCATTGAGATTCTTAAAATAACTTAGAGAAATTCAATTACTACTATTGAAAAAAAAAACCTTCTGTACCGAACCGGCCCAGTTTTTACATAGACCGGCCCGGTGCCTGCACCGGACAACCCCATGGTCTCTGAGGGCTGCTTCTCGGCAGCGTTTTATATTTACACTGACTTATCAAAATATTAATACTTAAAATTGAAAATTATTGCAATATATAGCATAACAATGCATTTAATTTTTATATAATTTAGTGACAGCTAAATCCCAACAAAACATCTCTGTAAAAAGGCGCCAAGTTTTTCATACAATGATTACGGTCAAAAAAAAATATTGACATCTAAAGTAGAGCCAAGTTTAAAGTTGTTGTAAATTACGGGCAATGAAAATTATTAAATTTTTTTCTCAAAGTCGCAATTCCTCTGCATAGGACTAAATATCTATCTGTAAAAATATTTGTTACACTTGGCCATTACGTATTCTGGTTTGCTGACGCGTAATGATCAAGTCACATAAGCATTTTTATAGCTAGATATTTAGGCCTATGCAGGGGAAACTTGACTTTGAGAAAAAATTTACTAATTTTCATTGCCCGTAAATTACAACAACTTTAAACTTGGCTCTACTTTAAATCTCAATACTTTTCACGACCTCATTGCATGAAAAACTTGGCTCCTTTTTACAGAAATGTATTTGTTGGGATTTCATTTCTTTTTTTAAGGTACTAATTTAAAATTTATTTGCACAACAATAGCTAGTTTTAAAATGCTAAGTGTTCATAATTTTTAAACTTGAAAGAAAACTTCCTGGGATGGAAAGGGTTATGAATTCAACATGAATGATGATTATATAAAATTATTTTAAATAAATATTTAATGGACAATTTCCGCATTTTTTTAAAAACTTTTTTATTCAGTTCTAAATGTTTCGAAAAAGCCATAAACATAAAAGTTTCTGCACAATGCGCTTTTTTTTCTTTTTTTTTAATTTGTGATCAAAATTACCTTGTTAGAGGTTGGCGAGAAAACGACTATTCCTTTGGCATTGAATGTGACGTCACGGCTTCGCAAACATCTTGGTTTGAAATGCAGCAGCGGAAACCAGATTTGCTACCAACGCCAATTATTTGGCAGAAACCTCACGATAACCATAGGGTCTCTTTACGTCATGGATTTTGTTGACTGTTTTGATCGGACTGGTTTTAGCTCGGATTTGGGGCATTTTCTTTCCTTAATATTTAAATAACTTATTTTTTTTAAAGAACTTTTGCTTCAATATTTGGAATTAGAAAGAAATTCTTTATAAATATGTACTAATTTCACTAGTTTTTAAAAAATGTGGGAATAGTCCATTCAGTTATGCAAAAAAAGTTGGCAAAGGAGAAAAAAATATTAACAATTGGCGATCATTTAGTATGCGATAAAATATCGCCAGTGGTTAGTTTTATAATGCCAAGTACACTTTTTTTTTTATTATTATTATTTCTTAATTTTAGAGGGTTTGCGGAGTGTGGCGAGAGTGTTCTCTATTTATATATGCTAAGAGCTACTATAGTCCGAGAGGCGACTGCATGTTTAAATACCTCATCGAACATTATTCTGAATTTTTTATAGAAGGTGGAGAAAAGTTAGTAGATTACGAAACAACTGGCCTGCCGTGGCAAAAATGACCGAAATTGGTCAAAAGTCGACTTTGAATGAATTGAACTAAATCCGATTGCCAAATATGCCATAACTTGCCAAATAATGAGCATTCTTTTTTATTTGGTAACCCTTCGTTCTTTAATTTTCAATTAAGAAGGATACAGACAATTCAAATACCTGGCGACGGCTTTCTTGCATCTTTTAAAAATGAGCCAAGTAGGCAATGAATATTACATCACTAATGGCGTAACTGATACCGCCAATTTGGCTTACTTTTAAAATATGCTAGTTTCCCAATCCAGAGATCAGAAATCGTTTGCTTCCTTCTTCATTGAAAATCTAAGTGCGATTGGTTTACCAGACGAAAAAGTGGGCACATTTTTTGGCAAGATATCACATATTTGGCTATCGAATTTAGTTCAACTTATTCAAAGTAGATTTTTGACAAGTTTCGGCCATTTTTACCATGGCAGGCCAGTGGATTCGTAATCCACTGTATAATTGGTGACTTGAAATGTAAAGGTCTTACTTAAGTGGCTAACAAGCTACCTCTAAAAAAAAAATCAGCTCTCAGGCATACTGTAATACGCAGATATGAGAGGTCAAAATACTTCTGAGTGGCTTCGGGTAAAATATGCCTGGCAGCGAACTTGGCGTCCGCACTGCCGTGCACCTAGATATATTCCAAACGTTTTTATAACTTCATTTCAAAAATATAAAAATAATAAATCCTTCATTATTTTTCAATAGATGGCGACACCAAACGAGAATAACTTTATTGAAATTAACTGTGACCATGATTGAGAGAGATCAACCATTTCCTATCCGACATATACCGAAATTCGGTTTCAAACATGATTTTTTCTCCCAATTTTAAAATTAACTTAATGGCAATTAATGTTTTCTAATTCAAAAATAAAATTTTAAATATTGCAGGCTTTTGAGAATTTTTGTAAAGAGATATAGACAGAGTCAGGGAAATAAAAATATATTACGTAAATAACTTCGACATAGTATTTTGCAAGATATAAAAGAATTACCAAGTGGTTTGTTCTTCAAATCTTTTGACATATATACTACCAGGATAGTAATTGAAATTTTAAGTCATCGTTATCAGCGATGAAAGAGTATAAATACAAGGAAATTTTTCACAAGGAAATAACATATATTCTTTTATCACTGGCTTTCGGATCAGAGCGCATATTTGAAATTAGCATTGACAGGACGAAACATGTGTGAGGATTTAAATATTATATGAGCAGAAAAAAACATTAATTATTAATCCAATTACCATTTTGGAAAATCAATTTTCAATAGAACTTAGTGTTCTCTACTAATAATTCTGACGACGCTTATGCGACCAGGTTGGCGAAATTACTTAGCATTTCATCAGTAAGTATATTCCAGAAGATTCTGAAAAGCAAACTAGACCTTCAGCTTTTATCTAATATCGGTTTTATTATTTGTCCATTGTTAATATTACGCCTTTTAAACATCTTCTGGAGTCGTACAAAATATTATCATTATTTTCAATTTAAAGTGAATTTCCGTACGTTGCAGAAATTCGTAACTTCCTAAATCCGTAACTCCCCTAGTTAACACTTATGCCAACAGGAAAACTGAAGCTTGAATTGAAGACTAGAAATGGAAAACGACCCAAGTACCAAAGAAATCAAAAATCTCTCTCTCTCTCTTTTTTTTTTTTTTTTTTTTTTTTTTTTAACGGAAAAATGTCCTTAAGACCAAGCTAAACAAAGTGGAGAACGCCCAAAGTGCGAACTTCAGTAGTAATAATTCAAATTCAATCTGGTTTTTAGTCATAGAGCGAGTCAATGCGAGTGTTTTTCATTTTTCGGCTCTCCTGAAAAATGTTCTTTTTCGGAGTTGAGTCGTTTTCAATTTCTAGTCATCAATTGTTGAAATGAATACTTAAAAAGTAAATGTTATGTAGTTCAAAAGTCAACTGTGAATGCTTTTTAATGGCACTTTATTATTTTAGATTTCCGAGAGAGGTAGAAACTTTGCCAAATCACTTCTACTTCACGGATTTTGAGAGGCACGTCAGCGAAATCGCTTCCTATCACCTGGATAAGTAAGTATTATGGTGGAAGTGTTTACACATTTGGTATATCCAAAAGAACATGTATCGTTTATATAGTTTTTGGTTGAAAGATCCCGTTCATTTATTTGAAATTGAACACGTTTTTTTTATTATAGCATTTAATCAAATTTTTAAAAGGCAAAAAAAAAAAAATCATTTTACCAATGCATTTTTGGTTTTTAATTTTTTAAAGTAAACTAAAAAACTTTCTAAAAAAATTCAAGAGATTTTTTTTTAATCTTTACTTTATGTCAAATCAAATAGGCTGTTGAAATATATCGTGGGATTACAGGGAAAACTCTTGTCAAAATAGGATAGAAATTAGTAATTAAGACTCAGGGCCTGATTTAGAAATTTTTTTACTGTAGGCCCAACATTCAGAGAGGGCCCCCCCAATAGCAAATATTTATTTCCTTACGTCACAATATTACCAGATCAAGCTACATTCGTTAAGACTAATTTTTTACAATTAAAACTCATAGTTTACTTTCACACGATATTTTTGTTATAATTAGTAAGATCTTGATTTCCTCAAAACACTTTTGAATTAATCAAGACCCCCCCCCCCCCTGAACAATGATTTTAAAGCACGCCTGTATTTTAAACTTACATTTTACCACAGGGTCCACAAATTATATAATAATGAAGATTACTTAATTTTATAACAATAATTGTAAATAATACAAAGTAACCTTTCCACTGTTTCCACGATCTCACCAAAAAGGAGGGCCCAAAAAGTCCACGGAAGAGCCTGCAAACCAACCAATCACAAAGACTCTTTCATTTCATAATATAAGAAGTTGTACATGGTTGGTTGGTGAACATCTCTTAACAAGAGGCGAGAGAAGGAGAACAGCGGCGTAAAGCCCTTGTCTCCGTGTATATATGAATAAGTTGTATATGATTGGCTGAACCGGAAAGATTTGCTTAATTAAGTTAGATAGGTTAACCTAATAAAACCTAACTCTTTGTGACTATAAAAAATATGGAATTTGCGGATGTGTAACTAAAATTTTTTTATTATTTTTGTTCAGTACTTCCCATTATATTTAAAATTTTCAGAAAGTTTCAAAATTTGGGGGCCCCTAGGCCCGGGCCTAATGGTAAATCAGGCCCTGAATTGAGTGAATCATTGTCCAAGCCCTTTGATCTGTGTCAAGAAAAAACAGAATAAATCAATAGCATAGCCCATTTTAGCATAGGACTCTATTTAACAAACAAAATTTTTTTTTGTTCGAATCAAATAGCTCAGAAGTAACTAAACTGAAATGCCCAACTGATGGCTCTGGGGTTAGCGTTCTTGGCGATGCTCTGGTGTTATCGCACGCCAAAGGTGACGGGTTCGAATGCTGGGTTAGGCATGGATGTTCGTTGTGGTTTGGAATCCACGTTAAGCCGTAGGTCTCGGCCTGACCAGCCGTTATTGTGCATAAAAATGGGTCGTTGAGAGTACAAACCAACCAACTAAACTGAAATATATCATTTAGGGAAACTGATTCCAGAAAATTTTAGAGAAAAATTCATTATTGAGTGAATAATTGTCCAAGTATTAGGTCTGTGTCAAGGAGACAAAAAATGTCTTCTCAGTTTATAATAAAAGCAACAATTTTTTGATCAAGTTAAATAGTCTTTGTATAGTAAATAATGATCAGCTATTTTTTACTTCAATGCATTTTTCCTATAATCCCACTATATGTAACTATTGATTCTATGTGTGTATATCCTCAGTTATAACATAAACGACAACACAATCATAAATGTTATGTTTGCACAGAATTCGTAGAATTATAAATTGCTTTATACCTAAAGACACAGTGTATCATTATTCCAATGATAAAACTAAAACCTGAAAATTCTTAATAAGCCCTAGCTCTCGATCATTATTTAATTTTTTTCAATTGTTTTTCTGCTTGATTTTCAGACTCTTGGGCTTCAGGAGAGCGCCCCCTGTTGTCGGAAGAATAGTAAACATTTCTGAAGAAATTTATCCATTAGCAGAGCCAGATTTACACAAAACGTTCTTTGTTTCTCCAGGTATGTATCAAGTAATTTTTTTTTTAAATTCGATGACCAACATAATAAACACATTTGCATATTTTGCAGACGATTTTATATTACTTAGCAGTAGAGCAAAATAGCGTGATTTGAGATATGCCATTGAAAGCAACAGCAAAAGTAATCATATAAACAATAATTCTTATTTCGTTTATATTTTTTAGCCTCATTTACATTCCTTTAAATAATTAGATTTTTTTTTGTACCTATAAAACCTATATCAAGTTGCCTTGGGGGAAAAAAAATGGAACATTCGCAAATTATTGAAAGGATTAATAAGTTAATCTACAGAAACGTTTAATCACAATATTCACTTCCTTGGTTAAAAGTTTAAAGCAGCTAGGTGCATGACAACAAACTTTGCACTTGGACTGGGTTTACATATTAACCCCAACGCCATTATTTCTAAGTAGTATTGAAGATTAGCTACACCTGATTCTAAACACTCCAAGTGATATTTCCGTCCTTGTGCTTAGAAAATAACATTGGATGTGAGCCTTATAACTAATGATAAGTATCAGTTCACTTTTTAACTCAAATATATAGTATTTAAACCCATGATACGACTATTCCCTTACAAATACTTCACAGAACACACATATACAAAAAAGGCATCTGCTTAAATATGGGTTTAAAATATAGCACAGGACAATTCTTGGTTAGAATTTTATTTAAACATCATGACACAAAAAAATACAACTTAATTCTATAATCATTTTATGAAATGCATTATTTTACAAGTATTCAACCTTGCAAGGAATGCAGTTCCAAAGCTGCTTATATTTGTATTGATGTTACAAGTACAAGATCTCTTATGTAAGGCAAAGAACGTATTTTTCCATCACATCCTAAACATGCTCTCCAAATTTGGGTTTATGTATGGTGATCTAGGTGTTAATAGATATTAAAACTTTTATATATGATGTCATTATATGATGTTTTATTTACATATGATCCCACTTACCTTTTGAAATCATTTCACTTAATCCTTTTCTTAAATTTATACTACTTTAGTTTATCCTTCTTATTCATCTTAACGGGCAGAATATGTGTTAAATAAATTGTAAAAACACTTCGATTTCAACTATTCACAAAACTATTGCACTAATGAAATATTCAAAAACTGTTGCTCTAATTGTTTTTAAAAAAATAAACTCAATAATAATTACACTTCAAATGTAGTTAAATAATCATAAACTATTGAATATCCGGGGGAAAAAATAACCTACAAGTCAAGTTCAAAACTAAAAATAAAGCTCACAAACTCGGAAGAAAAATTTCTGGCTTATGAAATTAACTAAATCTTTCATGGATGATTTTAAATGGTAAATACATCATTCCTCATGAAGAAACTCCTACTAATCTGAGATAGGAATCAACGGGAAGGATGATTAATTCAAGATAAACATGGTAATTGGCCATAAATAATGTGTTATGTTTGTGTTATGTTAATGTCTATAAAGATGATAGCCAATGTTTTGAATTCTTTTCTTATGCCATAGGTATTTATGCATAAAATCAAATTCTGTAGACTCATATCAGACTAATTAGTCATATTATTGCGATAGTTTTCCTGTTTAAGGTAAAAAATATTTTTAAAAATCATTATGCCTCTAGCTTGGATTATTCCAGTGGCGAAGGGCTCGGTCATCGTTGGATTCGGCGATGAGTGCATAAATCTCATGTAAAAAATTAACAATTCATGCAAACAAAATTACAAAAAAAAAAAAAATTTTTTTTTTTTTTTTTTTTAGGTTTTTTTTTCAATTTAATAACAATATTCTTAATTATTCTAGGCAGTACTTCTTTAAAAAACATTTTTATGACTGTTTCGTAATAAAGTTATACAAGAAAGTGCAAAAAAAAATCCATTAAAGAAAATTTCGTTCGTACTTCCCTCTATGAGATTCGGTCATCCTTTCCGAATCCGTTTATTCTATAGTTTCAATCTGTTTGTGAAGGCATCAATCAGCGAATCTTATTCGTCGACAGGGCTCTCAGGTCATCGGAGATTATATCAAATACGTTTAGGGTTTCGATAGTTCTTGTAGGTGTGTTCTTGACATTTGGCGTGATATCTCCAAATCGGCGATAAAAGATTTTAAAGTGTTTTTTATTTTCAATACTATGTACAACTTCCATTGTAATTTATTTCTTCCATATAGAATTTAGATGACTACCAAGTGACATATGATTGGTTAATATACGGATGAAAGTATTTTAATAATTAAAAATATTAGAAATCTGAAACTGTTATTTAGATTAACCGAGACATCGGTTTGGCGCATTTTTTAGAACGTTTTATTATGTCTCCTGCCAGTGAAGCTTTCAAATTAGTTTAAATTTACTTTGATTCATCAAATTTGATTTTGAACTTGACGGGGAGAATATAATTAATACTTTTTTTTTAATTTTATAAATTCTTCTCATGGGGACCTTCGTTTGAATGTTTGCATTTAATTTTTATGTACTTGTGACATTTTTAATTTCATTGATAATATAGGCTTGCGATACGATTTCAATCCACACTCCATACTATCCAATCGAATGAATTGGGTCTGGATTAAAATTTGTCGTTACGTTTTAAACTTTTATTTTGAGAAGCTGGGAAGGATTACATATCCCCTCGTGAACGGCAACTAAATTTGGGTATATTTGTTTATCATGATTGTATGTAAATGCATTTAGTATATATTGATCAAAAACGGAGATGGGGGAGGGAATAAGGACTTGTAATAAATTACAATAAAAACATTATTATTGTTCAAGTTTTCATTATTTATTGTAATTATGTTTTATTATTCATTATAATTATCTTTCATTATGTATCAGAATTTAATTTATTAAAATGTGTTATTATTTTATAGACTTTAACAAGCAGTGATTATTTTTCTTCTTTATAAATAATTATTTAATACATAAAAAAACTAGTCAATTAATATTTGTTCCTTTATGTTTGTGGTTCTTTATTGTAATTTTCGCTGATTCCCAATGGGACAGAATTACGAAAAACTCGCTCTAATCAAAATCAAGATCGTTTGAGCAACCTTTCTCTCTTGTCGATTAAAAAAGATATGTTGGTGACACTTCGAAAAAGAGGCAATTTTTATAACCAAGTTATAGAGAAGTTTGCAACAAAGACCCAAAGACTTGAGTATACTTATAAATAAGTGTTTAATTTCAAACTTTACAATAGGGAAATATAGTGGTCGGATTGGCAGACCCAATGTATATATGTCAAAATATTGATTGGTTATTTTAACCATTTACTTACTGTTTTTAAATCACTCTCCAAATATAAAATATTATAAATAAAAATTCTCGTACAATTTTTATAAATTATAATATTTAATTTACAATGTTTTACTATGGGTATTTTATTATTATAAGTTTTAGTTTGATAAATACATTTTTTCATGCCATTAACCTTTTGTACCATTATTTTCATTTAAATGTTTTTATTTTTATTCATAACATCCTACTGAAAATTATTTACATTTAGCTTCAGAAATAAGCACTAATTTCAGTCATTGGTGGCAAAATTATACAACCAAGTTGGCTAGTTATCAGTAAAAGGAAGATTACTAGTAAAAAGCGCGAAATGCAAAATATTGAAGTGAATGAAATTTAAAATGTCAGCCAGGCTTATTTCGAAGAATGTGTTTTAGCTTAACAAGAAGTTTTGTGCCACATCCTTAATACATGTAAAATTTGAGAACATTTGTCTATCACTATTGTATGCAAATGCATGTAGTAACGATTGAGTACAGGGCAATGGGGGGGGGGAGGAAAAGATTTACCGATGACCACTATGAAAAGTCACGCCTCGCCACTGGATTATTCATTTTTTTTCGTATGTCGCATATGACACTTCTTCTATAAACATTTTTCCCTTTCATGCCCTGTCGGTTACTGAAGCATCCACAAGAGGAGAGAACTCCAACAAATCAAATCACTCATTTTTCAAACTCAGTCAGATTTCTCATTTTGCCTTTGCATTAAATAAACTTTCACTAATAACTTCTTCAAATGCATTCAAGCGTAACCTAGAACATATAAGGGAAAAATAATATAAACAAGTACTAGAAACTTTTACTTTTCAATCTCTAATCATTTAAGCTCAGCTGTTTTATATTTTTCCAGATGTTTTTATATTGCTATCCAATATTTAGGTCAAAGACAAAACTCTTGTATAATAAGTACTTAACCTTAACATCTTCTCTCCATAGCGGGCAATGTATGCTTCCACGGCCAATGCACATATTACTGTGACACTGGCCATGCCGTTTGTGGCAACCCTGACATGCTGGAGGGCAGTCTATCCGCATGGCTCCCTTCCAGCAACGTCCTCCAGAGGAAGCCAGCCAGGAGTCCATGGAGAAGGTCCTACAACAAGCGGAGGAAGGCAGCATGGGAGACAGACACCTATTACTGCATCACGCAGGTCAAGCCAAATCCACCCTATGATTCCGGAAGAAGGTTGTACGATGTGATGGACCTGGCCATCTTCGATTACCTTACAGGTACAGGAAAATTGGATTTTTTAGGGTACAAGAACAGTACTGTGCCAAAATATTGTAACTATATTAGTTTAAGATAAAAGGAGGAATGTCTTAAGTGGGTCTTTAAATGGGAACTTATGTCGGAGAAAACCATAACGTCGATCATGTAACATGAAAAGAAATACAAGACCATTTATCACAAATACTGTTGTCTTTTAATTTTTTCAAACCAGGAATGGTGAAAAATAGTCAGCCTTTGAGCCATGAATATGACTACAAGTAAGAAAGTCTTGCATATGGTCTTATGTTGGTTGTTTTGTACACTAATGACCTATTTTTATACACAATGACAGCTAATAAGGCTGGGGCCTACAGCTGAACATGAATCCGAATCATTATGAACATCCATCCCTAAGCCCGTGATGCAAACCCGGAACCTATGACATGTGAGGTCAGAGTGCTAACCACACAGTCGTCAGGTGTGCCTAATGTCATAGGATGGATATCTATTGGAAGATATAGTCTGAGGATAATTATTTATAATGTGTATCTTTATAAAAAAATTAAACTTATATTAAGGCGGTTAATGGAGAATCCTATAGATGAAGAATTTGAGGATTTTGGGGGAAGGGGAGGAAAGTAGGAGAAATTTGCATAAAACATTATATATGGAACAGTTGTTTTTTTTAAATATAAAAAGAAAAAAAAAACTCTTAGTTGTTTAGCAAAAAACAATAGAATATTTAAATTCTATCAAGGAAACATTAGGATCAAATCATCAACAATTAGTCAACTTTTGGTCAGTGTTTCTGTAGTTTGATTATATTTGCGATTTCTGCAAATAACAATCGCTCACTGATATGCTTTAAGTGGGCCACAAAGAACAAGCCATGCATTTTGTTAGTATTCTATATCATACATATGCCATCTTGAATGTACTAATCCATTCTTAAAAGAAAAGAATCCTCAAATCAAATGATTAGCCGTCATTGTGCATAAATATAGATCGTTGAGAGCACAAACCAACCTCAAATATAAGAATTACATGAAAAATTGCCACGCTTTGAATGTACAATACCTTTAATTTCAAAGTGTAGGGAATCTTTTACTGATGAAATGAATACAGGTTTTTAGAAACTTACCTACAGAAATTTTATGAAAATCTAAAATCAGTTTGCCTCTACCACAAATAAAAGCAAGCAAATGACATTCTATGTAGAGCATCATGACAGTTATGGTATTTTTACTTGGTAGAAGCACTTAGCAGAAGAGAAAATTGTCTATTTGATATTCCTTGACCGTTAAATAATACATGAAAAAGCTCATTTGAAATTAATTTAACAAAATTTAAAACCTTATATATTTTTGCTCTAAATTTCAATTAACACTACTCTGCCATGCTTTTTTTAGAATAAATCCTTTTTCAGATATAATATGGAATTGAGTTGTGAAAATACATTAAATATGTGTAACTAAACTTCAAAATATTATAGATTGAACAAAGAGCAAAATGGCCAATTATAAAATAGTTAATGGTTTGATTGGAGTTTAAACTAGTTAACACTGTTTACTATTTCTACCTGCTAATCAAAATCTATTTATGTTAATTTATTTGGTAACATGATAACTGTAATCTGATTGTAGAACCAAATCTCTTTTCTTTTCATTTCATTTACAAATTTCTTCAAATCGAAAGACATACTCATAGGTAATTTTGATTTAACACCATAAATTACTAATTTAAAGATATCGAAAAAATACAACAATAAGATAATGTAAAGTCAACATTGTCATTTTAGTTCAAGAGAGGTAGTACTGTCCTACCCGATCAGTATTTTATATCACTTATTTTTGGCTGCAGTTTTCTTATCCCTTACCACCATTGGTACCACCTGATAAAGATCTATTATAAAATAGTAACCAATTAATAATAATTGGTCTCTATTTAGCTGCTTTGGAGTATAAAACTCACACTTAAATGGTCTTCATTTAACTGAAGAAAAGCTTCAACCCAGCGACCATATTAAGATCAGTTCCATAAATGACTTTGGAACCTGCATAATCCTGTCTCCATATAATAAAACCAGTGTTAAAGCTGGAATTTTCATTTTAGCAAAATGATTACAAGTTCCATTACTCTCGACGATTAATCTAAAATAACTAAAATTGCAGCAAAGAAATAAATAACAAATGAAAAAACAATTGGATAAGGCATATTTGCCGATTATAGTCACTTCATTGGGGGGACTACTATAAACAACGCCACTTCGAATTGAAATTTTATTATGTTTTAGTTCGCCTTTCTTATTGTATTTTTAATGTTCTTAACTTTCAAACCTTGCTGGAATGAGAATTTTGAAGTAACACATCATTTAGGCTTTTGCCATGACATATACAGAAAATTTTTCGTATTTTGGCCTTGGTTACATTAGTCACCTCCTGACGAAGTTGCTATAATTGACAAATATACCTTATCCAGTTGTTTTCTATTTGTTATTTATTTCTTTTTGCTGTAATTTCAATAACTACTAATGTTGACATGTGGCTTTAGAACCGATAACTTAGTCTGTTGATTTTAACATAAATTTGTTTACAATGGTCATGTTTCTTTATTTTTCACTTTGAATTTAGATTAATTTGTCATTTAAAATAACAAGGTAACTTTTTTATTATATCCTTATGAACTTTAAATACTAAACTGTTTTATATCGAGCATCAACTGGGAAAATACTTTTCAACCTACATTACTAATCTATTTCCATTAATTACTAATTTTCAGATAGCAAAAAGCACGATTTTGCAAAGTTTGTGGCTAAATATTTTACATTCTTTGGCTAAATATTTTAGCAAAAGAGCTAAATCGCGTTTTCTAATTTTAACATTTAAGAAAGTACTTTAGCAATTTGCTAGTAATCCTTGAATAGAACTTTGTGTCATTAGTAACTTAAATGTGTTTCGTAAATACTTTTTATTTAGGCAACATGGATCGACATCACTACGACGAAATTACAACTTGGGGGAATGAGAGTAATGTAATTCATTGGGATCATGGTAGAGGGTAAGTTGTATCTTTATTCATTCTTTTTTGCAGATAACACAGTTTTGAAATACAGAGCACTCTAAATTTAACTTTTGAACAAGTTTTTAATTTAAAAACCATACACTTTAATATTTTAAATTGAATTCAGTTGACAATGTATTCTTATATATTTGGAAATGACATAATCTGAATATATACACAAGTTGAAAATTACCCATTTCTAAATGTGTGAATTCAATTGAAAGGAATGCTCATAATTAAGTTTAAAGTAAATAGGTATTACTGATTTTTATGTGTGAAATAAACATTTTAAGATTTTGGAAAATTGTGGGCTTAAATTACACTGAAAGGAATCAATTATGCCAATGAATAATATGTGGACCTTTTCTTTGATATATGACCATTTATATAACATTGGATATCTCAAGTTAAATTTGAAATATTTTATTTGAATTTTTATTGAAAGGAAAACAATATGCAACTTTGTAAATGTTGTAGAGTTTCCTTATATGCAATTCATCACTGCAAAGCAAAACTTCATGCTAATTAATACATTTAACATATACTACACAACTATTAAGTTCAAACTTTCATGAACTTATATTTATTTAATTTTGAGTCTTAACTTCAGAAAATAAAGTAATTTTATAAATGCTTATTAAACTTTACAACTAATTTATCCATCAAAGCAGTCAAATAAATAATAAGACATATTATATCTTTTATCATCTTACAGTTTTTTATAAGTAAATTAAAACTTAAATTGTTCATTGTTGAAAAGGCACAAGTTCTTTTTTTTTTTTTTTTTTAATTGTTCACTTTAGCACTTCACTTTACTCACTTTTTAAATGGTATCTAAAATGGTATATCAAAACAAACTTTTAAAAATCTCGACAAAGCCCCTTTTGTAATGTCTGTGGATATCTGCCTTTCAGCAGTAAACTGAAGCATATATGGTGAATAAGTAAATAAATACTGTTGGAAGCTCAGTAAGAAATACAAAAATCACGATGGAAAAAATGAGTAAGCAATGCAAAGAACATTACCTAATATTGACTCCATTTTACAACTCCATAATCAAGACACAACACCCTAGTGATTATTACAGCCTACACAATAATTATTTGGTAGACGTCTCCATATTCATGTAGAATGGAAAGGAACATCCTAATTCATAGCTTCAATTTTTTACATTAACAATGTGTTAATGCTTTTCTCTTATCAGATTGGATGTCTATAGTGGATGGGAAAATGCCAAAAGTATGGGGGCATACACCAAAAGAGGGGGTGGGGGTGCATACACCAAAATTAACATGATTTTGTCTAAAAATCAGCAAGACTTTAAAAAGTCGGGAGACAACTGCTTCCTAGCTTTAACAATGACCATAAAAGACTAAGGCCTCTATTCGTCAGATAAAACTAGGAGACAAGTTAGAATTTAGTCCATGCCATGGTACATTCTATAACATTTAAATAAGAGCTTCAAAATTACCGACTTCCTTTGTTGGTTACCATGACAGTGGCTGACGCTTTCAAACTAAACCACTTTAGTTTATATAACTAAACATGCAATGAATTTTTTTTGTCATTGTAAATGTTTGTCAGTAAAACTATCTGAATATAATAAAGTTATTAACAAAAAATGTTGGATATTAATTTTTATCCCTAAAAATATTCAATCATTATAATAGTGTAACCACTTTTTTTGTTTTGTTTTTCTTTTAACTTACACAGTTTGAATAAATTACAAAGCTGTGTCAATACAAATACCTTTTGGTGCAAATTTGACCAATACAACTAATATATTTTTTCAAGAACATTTTATTCAATAATCACCAAGAAACTTTCCCCACAGCTCACAGGTTTCTTTTACTTGTAGAATCTTGTCATATGGATTTGGCTTAGTTGAGATTGCTCTCTTACATTGTGTATTTTTCACAATAAAATAATGCATGGTACCACAATATTAGTCCTTTTTATGTCAAACAGCCTCCATAATTTTTATAATTGAAAACAGTATCTGAAAATATTTGTGACACATGGGATATTTACCAGTCTTACAATTCCTGATCTGTTCAGTGCAATACATTTTTGTTCAAGTTATGTAGCTCCATCATTTTTGGACATGGGAATGCAAAATATGGACCTGCTTCAACAGCAACTACAGTTTTGCCTGCGTCTGTGGTATCTCTTTGAATTTGAGAAAACAAATTCTTAAGAGGAAGTCTTAGTAAAGATCATTCACTATATTCACTAAACTGCAATCTTCTAGCCCAGTGCATTTAGAAACTACTGTTGTGTGGGTGGATTCGAAAGATTTGAAGCCAAAGCAGATCAATACTTGCAGAAATTTATTCCGATATAACTCCAGAACTTCTCGTTCTAATAGACTCAATACAGCTCTTCACACAATAGAGCACAAAACAGCAGTTAAAAACTTGATACACAACTGCTACAAATAGCCGCAAAAGACAATGCAATACAGTTCGCTTTAGAACTACTCTGAATGCTCACTGAGAGACAGCTAACTCAGTAACTCAACTCGGTAATTCCAGTCAACTAACTGACTCATGGCCAGTCTTATATAGGAAAGTCAATCCTTCGTGAATCTTCTAGAGATAGAATTTTGGAGGACTTTCCAGATCGTAGTCGAAAAGTCCTATATATGTACATAGGGACTGAAAATGTTGCCAGGTTTGGCAATTTCTCGCTAAATTTGGCGACAAAAATTAGTCGACAAAACCGTCGACAATTTGGCGAGATTACCATTACCATAGTGTTAAATGCCCTGCTCCTTGTAAAACTCGCTTCCCAGCGTTATCTCTGTAAAACTCGTTATCAAGCATTAAGACACATATTGCAGGGAAGCCAAGTAAAGAACTCTTGCACTGCCTTATTCGAAGTGTACATAAATTTATCTTTTTACATAATTAATGCTACGAAATATTAACAAATATACAGAAATTCGTAACACTACTTTCTATAAAACCTTGAAATTTGATGAGTGGGTACGAAAAGAATCCCTTAATAAAATGATAGACATTAAATGAAGACAATTTATATCTATTGTAAATTAAAACTAAAATAGCAAAATACTACTGCAGGTGGAGCCACTGCATATGCACTGACGTAAGGATTTCAAATGTAAAAGAAAATATATTATACGCTATTTCCGAGTTTTTAATTCATGTCATTTCATTAAGTGATTCTTTTCGTACCTACTCACCAAATATCAAGGTTTTATAGAAATAGTTTCTAAATGCACTGAAGTAGAAGATTGTAATATAGCGAATATAGGAAATAATCCTTACTAGGACTTCCTCCTAATAGATTAACTTGAGACCGATTTGTAATTAACTCCTTCAAATAAGAATATATAATGTTAACAATTTTCCAAAACTGTTTCTCAACGCCAAGACTCATTCTCATCAAAACAAATTCTGAAAACTCTACACAAATTGAAATTAAGCAAACAAAAGCAAAGAAATACAACACTAAAACTGAACTGGTCTCTAGGAAAAAAGATATTCCTGAACAAATTGTGGTGGTCGCTATCATGGTAACAGACATGTTTAGATTAGGAAGTTGGTTACCTTGAAGTGCTGATTTAGAAGTAATAGAGCATAATTGAGGATATGCATTTTAAAAAAAAAAAAAATTACAACCTCGAAAAGAAAAAAGAAAAACATGTGCCCTTGCAACAATTATTCAATAAATGATTCAATAGAAAAAACCACTGGCTCATACCTGAACATTTTCGAAACCACTTAGGTTTGGAAGATCTGACTACGACGACCCAACCATACTTTTGCCACTATATCAATGTTGTGAGCTCCGGCTATCGACCTTCAACACCCTTTATTCATTCCATATTGGCCCAAAACGGCTGAGCGATCTCATGCGTAAGAGCATGGCCAATGATCCTGTTGCACCAGTACTCACTGAAGCACACCTGTTAGCCTTGGACAGAAGGGTGGCCAAAGTTCTCGAGGCTGTTAGAGCTTGTGTGAGAATTAACGATGCTTCAGCAGTGTTGTTAGATGATGTCATGCAGTTTGTCCCTCTTCCAATAGGCTTGATAATCTAAAATTGTGGTTTGCAAGCAGCAATGGATTTAAATATATTAATGGAATGGACAAATAATTGTCAACAATATTGTTGTTTGAAATATCTATTTGATGATATGATAAACAAAAAGGATAGGTACATAAATAAAAATCAGTTTTTTTAATAAAATGTTTTACATAATTTAAAACTAAGCTTTATTAATAAAAAAAGATGTGCAAACTTCTAAAAGGATTGAATGAAGAACTATTACCTGAGACAGTAAAACTCTTATGCCTTTCATGTAATTTCTCTAAATGTATACTTTTACTGGTATTCCCACTGGAAAAAAATATACAAAACTATTGTTAAAGCACAATAAGAATTAAATAAATGTTAAACATTAATTTTGTATTCATTTATAGCACATATATTGAATAAACAAAACGCTTAATAACACTTGTATATTTACACTTCTGAAGCATCCATACTATTTCAAAAATTGGATTAGGAGTTAACACAGAATTCATAAGAAACTAATTGCTCTATGAGAAATTATACTTATAGTATTTCAAGTCCTAAACTTCTATTCTTATTAAGAAGAAGTTAAAAACAAAGGCTATCAATGAAGATAAACCCCAATTGCTGTTTATGATGACAGCATATCAAAATACAAGTTCACTAAACTTGTAAGTTCCAATTAACTCTTGCAGTTATAAAACTTTACCAAATATCGTACAGTCAAAAAAGAAAAATTTAATTAATGTAACTTTATTTTTTCACAATTGATGAAGAATAAAATTGTAACAACCACTCTTACCTCTATATATCAAATGCCACACTTGCTTATTCTCCAGCATCCCATAAAGCCACAATTCTGAAACTTATTACAAATCTCAACAAGGACAAAAAAGTAAGCTATTCCATCTCAATACACTAATTTTAAGGAGTTGAAAAGAGGTTAAATGTTCCAAATGAGGAATATCAATGTCCCACTTCCCATATAGCCATAACTCTGTGCAAATGTAAACAGGGTTACTCATAGAAATATAATCTATATACAGAGGTATTAAACATAAAAACTAGAATCAATGCCAATGTCATGTAAAATAGATGAACAATGTATTAATATCTTTTGATTACTAAAATACACGATAAAATTTCACAATGAAGCACAGGATTCAGATAGTTTCTATTTAACTTGTAAAATGCTATGGTACACTGCTAGCAATAAACTGTTTATGCAGAGGACCTATGAATTATACAGTACCCTGCATTGGAAATAACCATCATTTATATTTGCAGTAGAGAAACGACATAATAGAAATTACAGATAGACATTTGCATAATCTGACCAGAATGTTTACGATCCCTAAATGTTTTCCATAACCAAACCTGAAGTTTATGTTCAAGTAATGAGCCAACAGTGTTTTCAATATTAAAATAATGTTGTTAATAAATTTGCCACATCTAATATAGCCTAGATGAAAATGTGTGTAGACCCTATTGATTAAATTTTCTATACTTTGGGACAGTTTTGTTAAAAATATCATTTATAGTATGCAAAAATTGCTTTGCCATAATAAATATAGCTAAAGTAGCAAAGACAACCAGTTTCATGTTGGAAGATAATGTTAGTTATTTCACTAGTTTGTTCATAAAAATCTATTAAAAGTTTCTTTTTGAAAATTACTATTCATGTATGTCAGTTTTATAATCTTTTAAAAGTATTTTTCTGTGTTTGAAGGCAAAGTTCCAACATTTATAGTTAAAAATCACAGAGGGATAAAACCAATCAGTTATAATATCAATAACTTTTCAGTTTGTTGACTACACATTTAAATGAAAGTTATTGATGCAAAAGTTTCTACTCATTGCACTTGTTAAGAAATTGTATAGCGAAACATAAGTGAAGTGAGTATACAACTAACATGTAGAAATATTCAAACAGTTAAATATTTTATGTTTAACTTAACATTTGCGCAGTAAAAAATCAAAGGCCCTACAGATAAATGCACAAAACAGCATTTTATTCAATGATATGGTAAATTCATAGAACAGATATGAAACACCATGGAATGTGCAAATTTCTACATGTACAATGTGAAAATTACTAACAAACAATGTGCATTATAAGGTGTAAAAAAGTAAAAAAAAAGTAAAGTAAAGTAAAAAAGTAAGGCAGTAAAAAATCAAAGGCCCTACAGATAAATGCACAAAACAGCATTTTATTCAATGATATGGTAAATTCATAGAACAGATATGAAACACCATGGAATGTGCAAATTTCTACATGTACAATGTGAAAATTACTAACAAACAATGTGCATTATAAGGTATGTAACAATGCTAACATATAATGTGCAAATACTTGATTTAAATACACAATTATTCAGAAAAAGCATACTAAATGATCCCACTTTTTGTTTCTAACTTGTACACTCACAAAACTGAAATAATTAAAGGTTTTCTGAAAACTATAAAGTTGAAACATCCCAAAATATGCAACAGATTATATTAAATGAATCAAATAAAATGCATATTCAAATCAAATGATAAAATTCATTGACATAAAATACCCCAAAAACTATTTTTTTTTTTTTAAATTTTTATACTCGCGACTATTCCTGACCCATTTTCAAACCCAACGTAGGTTTGGCCATGATTCTCACTGCACAAAGCCAATTCTCTTGTCACTTTTGCAATGTTGTACTGTGCAGTTTTTCTACTTTCAACTGCCTCCTATTCTTTCATATTGGCTCTAAGTAGTTGGATGATCTAGATTATATAATTAGAAATGTTTAATAAAATGGTCTGGTTTATCTTGGGGTATGACACGCACATGTATTATTTTGTTTTTGCTAAATTTTAACATATATTGTCATACAACAAATATCAACAACAAGGTAAAAGAAACACTAGAAATTTCCAAATATATATAATCAAACATACATAAATAGCAAAGGAAAAAAAGTGAAGTTACAAAAGTAAAATCAAAAACATGAAAACAAAATAAATACAACAAATTACCAGTGCATAAGCTACTAAGTGTTAAAAAGTTGCATATTATAATAATAATACAAATAAAAAGAAATTAAAATTGTAGAAATTTCGAACTTATTATTATATATAGAAATCTTAATTCTTACCAACTTTAAAATCCCTTTTTAGTAATTTTTAAAATTCTTTTCTATTTAAAAAATTACAAAAAGGGATTTTTGAACTTCACATTTACTATATCAAGTATTATTCCTATCCCTCCTAAAATCCCTTTCACCATAATTTGATAAATTTTAAATAATTGACTTGGATATAAAAAAAACTACAACTTTTGTCTTGTTATAACTCTATGCTTACTGACTGTGTTTACTCTTTATACGTCAGAAAGATGTTTGATGTATCCAATAAACTTTCAATAACTTTTATTTTCTCTGAAATCTGCAATTCAAAAATAAGTATTAGGTTTAAGTATTGCAAATTGGTTTTACATTTAACCAGAGGTGGCATTTCTAGGGCAATAATACAAAAGGAATTATAAATGGAAATTTAAGCTTTAAAACCCAAGAAGATTAATAGGCCTTTTATTCCAAAACCTCCAGTTTATACATTGAAGCAATGAACTAATATTGATTGATTGATTTTTTAAATTCTATGAATGGAAATGTTATAATTATATTAAAATCATAACAATCTTCAAATCAGATGTTCAGGAAATGTATTAATTTTTTTAGATGTTTTTCAAATTTCAAAAATTAACTCATGGAAAACTTTAAAAAGTTCTAAGAACATAGAAGACTAATAATACGAAGTTTTAAGAAAATAAAAAACAAAAATACATGGCTATTTTAGTTGAAAGAAACAAAATTTATTTAATCAAACATGACTTTTTCAGAATTAAGAATTGATGAATCCAGTAATAAATTAACGAAAAGACATCTGATAAAGTCCCGCAAACTTCTACTTGATTTTTATCACTTAGTATTTGGCTAAAGCATGATAAATGAGCCTATTTTACTTGGCTTAGATATAAAAAATTAAAAATTTGTTTACAATGAAGTAAAAACTTCCAAATACATGCCACTTATTACATTCAATAAAGTTTAGACTGCACTTTCAAATAAAAAGTCACAATTTATTGACATAAAATGTCACGAAATCTATTAAGTATTAAAAAACTTTTTATTTATAAACACATTTTCAAACCCGTCTTAGGTTCGGGAGCGCTACTCATGATGAAGAATCGATTCTCTTGCCACTTTTACAATGTTGTACTCTGCGGTTGTCCACTTTCAATCGCCTTCTAGCCTTCCACATTGGCCCAAAGCGGCTGAGCGATCACATGCGCGAGAGCATGGCCAATGATCCTGTTGCTCCAGTACTCACCGAGCCCCATCTCTTAGCACTAGATCGAAGGGTGGACAATGTCCTACGCGGCGTTAGAGCTTGCTTAGAGTCTAATAAGTTACTTGAATTTGCTGTGGTATTGCTGCATGATTTAGGTCAAATAATTAGACATGTTTAATAAAATGGTCTGGTTTAATTTATGGTATAATGCATCTGAATTGTTTAGTTTTCACTGAATTTCAACAGCAATAAGGTAAATGAAACACTAGTAATTTTCAAAAGAACATAAATATATTTATCCTTTTTGCTTTACTTTGAAATAATTTTTTTGTAATTTTTTTTAATTCTTTTTGAATATTAAAAATTACGAAAAAGGCATTCTTGAACTTCACATTCATTTTATTATTATTTTTTTTTTTTTTTTAAATCCATTTCACCTTAATTTGATACATTTAAAATAATTCACTTGGACATAACCAAACTACAACTTTGTCTGTTGTAATGCTTGCACATACTGCTTTTTTAATAACTCTCTGCTTACTAACTATGTTTACTTTTTGTATGTCAGACAGATGTTCTAACAAACTTTTAATGACTTTTGTTTTCTCTAAAATTTGTATTTTAAAAATAAGAATTACAAATTGTGTTGAAAATTGGTATTATCTCTAACCAGAGGTGACATTTTGTGGGCAATGATATAAAATGAATTATAAAAATTAACTCATAGAAAATTTTAAAAGTTCTAAGAACATAGAAGGCTAAGGATACAAAGTTTTGAAGAGAATGAAAAAAAAATAAAAAAAATACGTGACTATTTTAGTTGAAAAGAATTAAATTCATTTAATCGAATATATGACTTTTTCAAAATTAAATACTGACAGGTCCAGTAACAATTTAATGAAAAAACGTTTTATTTATAAGGTTCTTATAAAGCTAGAAACAACCCGTTTGAAAGTTTCTACTTGATTTTCATAATTTTTTATTTGGGTAAAGCAAGACAAACGAACCTATTTTATTTTTAACTGGCTTACTTAAGATTTTTTTGGTTGCGTCACAACTAAGTAAAAACTTCCAAATACATGCCACTAATTACATTAAATAAAGTTTAGACTGCACTTTCAAATAAAAAGTCAATAGATTTCGTGACATTTTATGTCAATAAACTAAGTATTAAAAAACTTTTTATTTATAAACACATTTTCAAACCCGTCTTAGGTTCGGGAGCGCTACTCGTGATGAAGAATCGAATCTCGTGCCACTTTTACAATGTTGTACTCTACGGTTGTCCACTTTCAACCGGCTCCTATCCTTCCACATTGGCCCAAAACGGCTGAGTGATTACATGCGCGAGAGCATGGCCAATGATCCTGTTGCTCCAGTACTCACCGAGCCGCATCTCTTAGCACTGGATCGAAGGGTGGATAATGTCCTACGAGGCGTCAGATCTTGCTTAGAGTCTAATAAGTTTCAGGACTTTGCTGTAGTATTGTTCGATGATTTGGATTATATAACTAGAAATGTATATTTCTAATTATATATTGTTTGTTAAAATGGTCTGGTTTTGTTTAGCTCACTAGATTTGAACATACATTGTCATAAAATCAACTATCAACAGCTAAAAAAAAAAAAAAAATATTTCAAGCATTAATAATTTTTAAAAGATTGTAAATCTCAACCCCTTAAAAAATTCCTGAAATTATTAAAAAAGTGTTTCTTGAACTGCACATTACAAAACCCAACAGCCAATTTAGTAATGTGATAAATTTAAAATAGATACTTCACTTTAATGTAACTAATTTCAATCTTTGTCGATTGTATTATTTGTGCATACTCTTCTTTTTTTTTTAACTCTCTGTTTACTAAATGTATTCTTTTTATAAGTCAACCAGATGTTTGATGCATCCTACAAACCTTCCATAGTGATAGCTCTAAAACTTGAAAAATATGTATTTCAAACCTAAACAATGAAATAATTATTGTGTTGAAAATCAGTGCAACCTCTAACCATCAAAGATGACATTTCCCAGGCAATGACGCAAAAGCTATTACAAATGAAATTGATATAATTCGAACTTTAAAACGCAACTCGTTTTGCACGACATATATTTCAAACTTTAAAGTTGATGTGTTGAAGCAATGAGCCAATAGTATACACTGGATTTTAAAATAATAAGAGTTAGGAATGGAAAAGTTTATTAATTAAAAATGAGAACAATCTTTAAGCATCGATTCAGTTACTTAAGAAATGTATTGTAAATTTTAGTGATGGTTTTTGAAACTTTAAAAATTAACTCATAGTAAGTTTTATAAAGTTCCAAGAACATAGAAGGCCATTAACAAATTTTTGAAAAATTAAAAAAAAAAAAAAAAAAAAAAAACATTGTTATATTTGAGAAGAAATAAATTCACTTATTCAAATACAAGACATTAAAATTAACAAAAGACACCATTTAAAGGCACCAAAGTATGATATTTGAACCGATTTTATTTTTTATCTAGCATAGTTAGGATATTGAAATGAAAGGTTCTATCACAAATAGAAAATTTAAACCTTCCAATACATGCCATTGATTGATTACATTAAATGAAGTTTCAAGATAAAAAAATTCATCAGCCTATTAAATTTTATTAAAAACCTCTTTACTTATAAACACATTTTCAAACCCGTCTTGAGTTTGTGAGCACTTTTCACGACAGAGTCAATTCCCTAGCCACTTTTGCAACGTTGTACTGTGAAGTTGTCCACTAACCCCCCCCCCCCCCAATCCTTCACCATTGACCCAAAGCGGCTAAACGATTTTATGTGTGAGAGCATGGTCAAGGATCTTGTTACTCCAGAACTTACCGAACCCCATCTCTTGGCAATGAATCAAAGGGTGGACAATGCCCTAAGCCGAGTTATAGTCTAATAAATTTCAGAATCTAGCTGGATGATTTGGATTATATAATTAGAAACTTTTTTATAATGTGGCTTGTTTTTAAAAAAGTTATGAACAAAATATTAACAACAGACAATAAAATTTTAACACTGCACATCAAAAAATTCAGAAATAAAAATTTTCAGTTTAATACATGCATCAGGTGATATAAAAGTAAATACAAAGCAAACGACGTTTAAGAAAAAATAAAATTCTAAAAGAATTAAGAAATTTTTGTTCAAATATTTTTTTTTAAATTATAAAGTAAAATATGCAAACAAAACCAAATATTTATTGGTTTCTTTTACTAATATATGATTCACTTAGCTAGAATTATAAATATTGAATAATTTATAAAATATATATGTTTTATAACTGTTATTTTATTATTGCACACATAACATAATTTGTGAAATATAAACATAAGATAATTTTAAATGAAATTAACTTACCCATTAAAAAATTTAAGCAAAATGTCAGATCGAGATCTCTTTTCTTTTTTTGTAGTGCTGTAATAAAAAAGATTAAATTTCAAATAAACTTACTTCATTCAATTTACTGTTATTACCTGTCTTGATTTTTAATTCTATCTCATCTTATACTTTCTGCTTATTATATGTGCAATCAGATGTTTTTTTATATATATAACTTTTACTAACTGCTTCTACTTTTCCTACTAATATTTTGTCAAAGATGTTTGATATATCCAATAAACTTTCAACGCCTGGTTTAATAAGAATAAAAAGAAAATTCTGTACTTCAAATATAAATAATCAACTAAGTATTAGGATTATACAGAAACACATTAAAATTGTTATCCTTAAAAGGTAACATTTCTAGATGTTGTTTGATATTCCGAGTTTTGTAGTCCCTCAATACACACAAGTCTTATTTTGAATACAATGAAAAGTCAAAATCATTTTTGGTATATACAGTATCTTTTAGTTATCTACACCTCTAGCCAGAATTTGTATAGTAATTATTTTTTTGTCATTCACAGTTACACAACATTTTGGAAAAACATTTTATATATATTTTTTTCTTTTTCTATTTTTTGTTTTAGGCAAAATATATGTTATTGGGTACATATAGGCCTGTAAAATAAATTAGTAATTTATATTGAGAATAACATGACATTTGTTAAGTTTATAATGTTTAAAAATAGGGTCTTTTACTATTTAGAAATATTACTTGTAATATTTGTGCCAAAATATAGTCATTTTAACCTCTAGTCAACAAAAACTAATCTATTATTTGTTTTGTTTATTGGAAAATCAACATCTGATTGTGGTTGGTATTTTTGCATTCCAATGTGTAAAATCGTAGATTAACAATAAATAGTTGAATCAAACTTAGTTGTTTTTATTTCTTAACACTTTTTCCAGCTTATTAACCACCAAGTAAGCGTTATCAATAAAAAACAAACACTAACATCTGCAAAGAACTAACATACAACCACAAAATCATATAAAACTATTTGAACATACTTAATAATCTTAGGCACTTTAATAAAAAATAATGAATAATAAAATCTCTTTAGCTTCATGTACATTAACATTATTAGTTGTTTGAGAGGACAGGCAAATAGCATTGTCATTTAGTAGTAATTGATATCTAATGTTGATATCAAAGGTGTCTTTGGTTTATTTGTAATAAACTGGGTACTTACCCAAGGGAGAGATATGTTCTCTGGAGATGAACCTCGGTAAATACAGAGTTCTAGTTGAGAGACAGAGTAGTAGAGGAAAAGTTGTATGACCGAAAGAGGTGGTGTGCTGTTGATATGCCAATAAACAGCCCAAAAAATCTATTTCAATCAAAGAGAGCAAAGTACCCTCAATGATGGAATTATAATTCTGAATAGTTGTAGTTATGTTCAACCCACTGACTAACCCATAAATGCTTACTAACAAAAGCAAATTAGGTGATTACCTATGTAAATTCATTGATATTCTAGGTTCGGACGCACCAATCACGATGAGGAATCGTGCATTATGCCCTTGTTGCAATGTTGCGTCATCCGCCTCTCGACATTCAACCGCCTATATGCGTTCCACGTTGGCCCCAAGCGTCTCAGCGACTACATGCGTGAGAGCATGGCCAAAGATCCCGTTGCCCCAGTACTAACGGAGCCACATCTCAAAGCCCTCGATCGTAGGGTGGGAAAAGTCCTGGGGGTTATTCGCATGTGCCTTCATACCAACACTCCAGATTTGGTATTCCTGGACGACTTGTAGAAAGATTGTGATCAGTGATGCCTAAGGTTGGTGGATAAGAGAGCTGGTCTCTAAATTTCCTTGCTTTAGGTTTTGTTATAAGAGATATGTCAATTTGGAAAGGTATTTGTAAATTTCTCGGAAAAATAATTACTACAGTGATAAATTTGTTTAAATGTAAAGGAAAATATATTTTTTAACCTTAAATAATCTCCATAATAACTCATAAGAAAAATCTCCTTGTGATTTGCTAATTGCCTAAAAATAACTTTTTGTTTTATTCTAATTTTCATAGTAGCGAATTTAAAAAAAAAGAAACCCTAGTATGTTGTGTCAACAATTTAAGGCAATGAGTAAAAGATTAAAACGAAAATTAAAAAATATTTACTTAGTATGTGTCTAAAGTTATGTTATGTATATGCATAATACTTAGTAAACACAAATTGAAAATCTTCATGTCATAGCAGCCAGCAATGCTGGCTAACTGTAAAGCTGTCGGCTGATCACAATTGAATTAGATGCTCATCTTTTCAAGGTCAATTGAATAAAAATAAATGTTTCTTTTAAATGAAAATGTAGGTCTAGCAATGTATAGGCCATTCACTAATACAATTGTAAAACTTAAGGCAACTAAAACATAAATGAACTGTTCTGTTGGCACAGGCAAAGCTTAACCCTTAAATCTTGAACATTAAGCCTTGTTTTACTACTTTTAAATATGTACATCATTTTACTAGAGAACACTTTTAAATGTTCTAAGAACCTGTTATGTAGTATCTTACATTTTTATTCCTGTCTTTATCAAAACAAGCGACATCAATCCTAAGAGGGTAGAAGAAAAAATTAGACCATCTCTTTTATCTACTAGCCTCAAATCCAGCCCACATTTAAGGTTTCAGTCAAATATAGCCTTTATGTGTTCACCTAAGGATTATTGGTATTGAAACAATGCTTGCCACAACCCCTATAAAAACAGAAAATAATTTTCAAAATGAAGAACAGAGAACATTACAAATGTCTGCTCAAGTATTATGATGATCAAGTGACAAATCTACAAATAAGACTTTTATGGAATTTATTCAGTCATGAGGTTAAATTGCCATTCAACAATTATGTACTAAAATTTAAAAATTATTCAACCATAGTCCATTGTTATCAATTATCTTTTGTAATGTAAATTCCTGAAACTATGTCCTATCTGTATTGGAGAACACACATTTTTTATAATAAATAAAGAAGTTTGATAAATATGCAAGTTTTTATATGTATAATGTGATAATTCTTATTTCCATGTTTTGCCTTAATTTCTTTTTGTTGTGTGTTAAAGCTTATATCGAATATGTATTTTTTAATAAACATTCTTGTATATCGTCTTAAAATAGTTACGAGCACAAACAAAATACTCTATTAAATTATATTATTAAAATATTTAATAAGATTAAGTTGCAACCAAAAATCAGTGTATATAGTTGACTTTGAAACATTACCAACATGTATTACTATTTAAATGCCAAGGAATGATTAAAACAAAGTATTTCTCTAAAAAATGCACAGCTAATTTTTTTTTAAATATGTGAATACTAATTTTGTGCATTCACATACAAACAAACATACCAGAATATAGCCGCTAAGCATTATGAAGAATACATTAGTAGACAAACAACATTTATAATGTAATGGTTACAAAAAAAAAAAAAAAAAAAAAAAAAACAGTAAAAGTTGAAAATCTTTACAACATTAAAATATATAACATAACAATCTATAAATGAACATATAATTAAAATTTATATAAAAGATTTCGGGATTGAGCAACCCTGTGTCACAAGTTATTTCAATTTGGGACATTTTAACCAAACACAGAACCATACAGTGTTTCAATTCACACTTGGGGTGGTTCCTTCTAACACTCTGTATCTTTTTCAATTGGACTTTGTACCCCTTGTTTTCACAAAAAACCTATAAAAATATCGATTTTCTATTTTTTGCATGTTTTATAATCTTTGAAACCTTTTCCTTATTTGGTCAAAATTTTGAGCTGATCCGATAACTGCAATTACATAAAAATTATATGTTTATAGAGAATTTAGCATAGCTGCAATAGCTTCTTCGATGTATCAAATACATTATTATCAGTTCATGTTTTTTGGAATTATTACTGTTGCGTGGATGGGTTCGAAAGACTTGAAGCCAAAGCAGATAAAAAATTGCAGAAGTTTATTCCGATATAACTCCAGAACTTCTCATTCTAGTAGACTCAATACAGCTCTTTACACAACAATAGAGCACAAAACAGCAGTTAAAAACTTGAAACACAACTGCTAAAATCACTGCAAAAGACAATGCAATACAGTTCACTTTCAGAACTCTCTGAATGCTCGCTGAGAGACTACTAACTCAGTAACTCAACTCACTCCATCACCGTCTTTCTCGGCCTTATATGGGGGGGGGGGGAGGCAAAGTAAAAAATAGTAGTAAAGCAAAGTAAATTCTTGCACTGCCTTATGCAAAATGTACAGAAAATTTTCCATTTTACATAATTAATAATACTACGAAATATTTACAAATATACAGAAATTCGTAACAGTACCTTACTCAAAATGCTAAAACTCCAGCAAATATAAAACAAATTATTTGAAAAAAAATGTTGTGTCATTTTAAAGATTTATTTGACAAAAATAGACATAGGTTTTTGAATAAAATATAAACTTTTTTTTTTATAAATTTTAATGTTGAAAAATATCTTTTTTTAACAACTTTTTTACCTATAGGTACAGTATTTGTTTTTCTCCAAAACTATTTTACTTATTCAAAATGTGATGCCTACAAGTTTTGAGTATATTGCTGGGAGCATTTTTTTTGAAGAAAACTAAAAAAAAAAAAAAAAAATATTGAGAAATGAAAAACGTAGAATATGATTTTTTTTTAAATAAAATTTAGTTTTTGTCTAGTAATACTTTTAAATATATAAAAATTATAATTTTAAAGGTACCAAGTCACCTTAAATTAAATTAATTTTTTCTTGAGCTGTTCATTTCTGCAACAAATCATTGAACGTATATCAAGTTTAGAGAGCAAGAAGGATGCAATGAAAGTATATATATATATTAAATCTAAACTGAAATTTATAATTAGATTAAACAGCAATCAAATTATATCAGTCAAGTTACTATAAGGTTTCTTTACACAGAAAAGGATGTTGGTCAAGTTATGTAGGTATGTTACAATTTTGCCAATAATAGAAGAAACTGATGCACCTTAAGCATAATGCACCCGTTATTACTCGCTGGTTTCTCGATATCTACTACTAATTAAGCGACAAACACTTTTGACATTCTAAGTTAATAAATTACACAGAGCAAACATGATGAAAGTTTATAACAAAATCTTTTGAACAAAAGTAACAAATTAATTTTTAAGCTCGAAAAGTAACTAATTTCTATTGTACTATTAGTTTACAAATATATTATTTGACTGAGAATTTGAAATGATATTCTACCTGAACACTGCTTGTTAATGAATATTTTACACTGCTCTTCATCCTTGAACCTATTGATATAAATAAAACATACAAGTTATTTAGTTGTTAAAGATGCAACATTATACACCTTATAACTTAGATCAAAATATCTTTATTTGCTATGGATAATTAATTACAGATATAGGTTTACTTTTTGTCATTATATGAAACAGGAAATAAAAGAAATTTTCTAACACCACTTAAATAATTTTTGTTTTCAACTTAGTTTAAATTAAAGTTTTTAATTTAAAGCTGTAATATCTTGACATACACATTCAATGAAAAATCAAAGTTGAAGCACAATTTTTATAAAATTTTGTAACAATTACTTGAATAAATAAAGAGAAATAGAAAAAAATTGCATAATAGATTTTTATTTGATTAATTAATATAAGGTACGCAATGGTTCCTTGGTTCACATGTCATTGAAATTGTATGTTTTCTAAATAGTATATTTGTGCACTTTACAGCATTTTTTAATGTAACTTATTTGAAGGTACTATTAAAACATGCCATAAAGTGCACAAATGGAAAAGACAAAAAACTAATGCAGTGTTTTGTGTTGCATTTCAAAAGGTAGTCAATTTCGAAATTAAATGTAAAAAGCTGAGTTAATTTATTGAAAAGGCTTAAAGATACTTCTATATAGGGTAGAGCATTCAACCCTATATAGAAGTATCTTTAAGCCTTTTCAATAAATTAACTCAGCTAGATACATAAGACAGGATTCAGTTTCCTAGTGAACATTTCATGAACCCGTTGTTGTTCTTCAAATGTGTATATGAGCTAGAAGTAC
The DNA here is from genome assembly GCA_963978545.1 of Linyphia triangularis. Classification (NCBI taxonomy): domain Eukaryota; kingdom Metazoa; phylum Arthropoda; class Arachnida; order Araneae; family Linyphiidae; genus Linyphia; species Linyphia triangularis. The sequence continues at coordinate 43,208,051 of OZ021731.1, forward strand.
CAAAAATAACAGAAGTTAATGTATAAATTGTGCAATCAAAATAACAACTTAAGCTAATGGATTTGTGAATCAAAATAATATTGGGTAAGGCTTGTGAATTCTTTTAAAGGTCAAATTTACCTCTCCTAAACACCAAAGAATCTCGAAATTTTTTATAGTCAATAAAATAAGAGTGTTTTTAAACCAAATAAAAATAAGCTAAATTTCTTAAGAGCTTCCTTCTCTATTTTTTAAAGAACTCTAGCATTACAATTATATGAACACACATCAAAATCAATGACTAGTTTCTTAAAGAATAGACTTATAACAAACTTTGAAAAATAACAGAATACATTAGTTATTAAACAAGTCAATGTAAGTTAGTTAAAGTTATAAGTTCAAGTGTCAAGTTATATATTTAGGTATTCTGTGTGAGGAAAATATGGTTATTTTTCACAGAATAGAAAATGTGTAAACTTCTCTTAACATTTTAGAAAAATCTAACTACATATTGAACTTTTAAGACTAACACCCAAAAATTTAAATGTTGTTAAAGAAAAGTTCTTGGAAAATTAAATCGATATGTCAGTAGAAAAGTCTAGAGTTGAAAAAATATGATTTTGTATTTCCTACCAAAGAAATATAATTTTCTTTAAGGTTGTAGCACAAGATTGAAATAATACTTGATAGTTTTATTTCAAAATATTTTACTAATTTCTTTTAGAAAGCACAAAGTCACACCAGCATATATTTGCTGTGTAATTCAATTTCGAAAGGATGCTATTAAAAACTACTGATTAAACATTTTATGGGTGTTTTTGAGTTCTTGCCAAGATTATCAAAAATAAAAATTTCATTATTAAATAAAACACATTGAGAAACTAAGAATGAACATCAGTATGAGAACAACCACATCTGAAATTAAAAACACTAATTTCCAAAAATGCAATCATGACCCAAATCATTTTGCCCAAATTAGTGATAAATACTTTTAATAATTGAAATTAATAGTTTGCAAGATAAGTGTTCGATGTTAATAAAAGGATTGAGTGTTAAAATGCTTAATTAAAAAAAAGAAAGAGACAAAGTTAACAGAAAATAAACTTTATATCCGTCCACACACTTTACAAAATTCATATAAAAGACATTGAAAGAAGTTTCAAAATACTATTAAAACCTACGAGGTCATGTTTTGTGTTTTAAATAGTGTTCATTATGGTACAAATAAATAATCAGAGCAAATGGTAATATTTCGTAGGAGCTCGGAACAAGTAGCAAGCTCTATCAGGATTCTTTACAAGCTCCTTGATAATATTATGAATACGATTTTTAATATTACCAAGTGTTTCATCGTTAAGAACTTGAAATAAGTTGAATTCAGGATATATTATATGATTCAAATGCTTTGAAGACAAGTGCTCTTCAAGGGCTTTCAGAAACTAAAAGAAAAAAAAATTCACATTTATTTTCGAACTAAAAATCACTAAACACTGATTATATTCTGAGAAAATATTTTTATTTTATGTTCTGTTTTATTATATATAAAAAGAAAAATTACTAAATATTCTTATTACACTTACATAATTTGAATTTACAATTCGTGCTGAAATAAATATCATCACACTTAACAAAAAAATAACATAAGTGTTTTTATTGATTGGTTGGCTATATTGAATGGTAACATTCAAAAGTGCTACGCAAATATTGAATTCCTATGAATATAAACTCAAGCCATAACACAGATTTAATACACCATTACATGTCCACTATATATTAAAATACCATCAACCATCAATATAAATTACCTCAAGTAATTATTTATTAAATTCTTAAACCAGTTTGTTTTAAGCAAAATGAAGTACAAACTTTTAGAAATAAAGGTCCCAGTCTTGAATGATTCCAATAAAGTTGATCTGGATGCTTGTACACTAACCAGTATGCTGTTACTTTTATAAAATAGGAAGGGATAGTCCATTCCTCTCTATCTCGCAGAGTCTAAAATAAACAAGAATTTCTTATTTAAAAATAATTTTCTCCCTTATGTATTATGAAATTTGACTCCACTGAAAGGTCAGATAAGAATATAATGGAATAATCATAAGGATCATAATGGAATAATCATTAAATATGTCCTATTTTTAAATGGAAATTTAATGCCGACATAACAATTTATCAGTATTGTGATATAGTCAGTTTTAAAATGTTTACACAAAAATTATCTATTTAGTGAAGTAGAATTGAATTTTAAAACATGATGTGCAATAATACATCTAATGAAAAGCAGTTTCTTTGAAGCAAAATTAACTTCTCAGAAGTATTACATTTTGAAATCTTCAAAACAATCTCAAAATAATGGAAATTTCAAATAGTAGCATAAATAACTTTGATACTTGTGGCCCACATTATTTATAAAAATATGCTCAGCTGATACACTTCACTTATTTAAACTTAAAAAATACAACTTTAAAGTAAAGAAACAACGGAAAATTGACAAGGAATTAGTATAGGAAATTTAAAATTATGTAGCTTTAAAATTAAGGGAAACGATATAGGTAAATAAAGAAGAAAAATCTGCATGTATGTATGCCAAAAATAGAATTTTATTTAATAATACATTTTTAAGATATGAATACAAGCTAATTTTTTAGGATAATATCAACAATACTTAATGTAGAATCCAACTCTAAAAAATGTTTCTTTGATATTTTATGATTATAAATTAAAACTTTCTAGTTACAATTAAACAGGAATTTATAACAATAAAATTGTAAAGAATTTTATTGATTATCTTTTGTCAGTTTTTTTTCTAATTAAATCATATGAAATCTTTTACAGTAATAGAGAATTAGGCACTAAAGCAATGATTAACAAAAATTTGCTTTTCTAAGATAAAAAAAACCTGTGTTACAAACAGTTTATTAGTTTTTTCTTTGAAATGCCATAAAGAAAAAACTCACTTTGGAATTGAGCAACATACAATATAAAAACATAACCATTTGAAAAATATAAGGGGGAATAAGAATATCATAAGGAATTAAGCGACCTACCTTCATAAGTTTTATAAGAGTTTTCAAAGTGCTTTTGTCAGCAATGATTTGTTTTTCAGCCTCTGGAAAATGTATTCTCCAAGCTCGATAGGGCAAAATAATGCTACTTATTTCTTGTTTCAAAGGTTTAGGCACTAGGTAACATTCAGCAAGAGATTGCTACAATAATAACAACAAAGAATGAGACGAATAAAACGCGGAGAATAAATCGTAACAAAAAATGAATTTCAAACAAATGTTATTTATCATTTATAAATAGCATTTGAGATGTTTAATTTTCAGCTCTAAATTTAAAATACAAGCATGTGTAACTGAAGGTAAAATGGGGATAAGTGACAGAACATCAAATTCATTGAGAACAAGACTATTGGGACAAATAGTCAAGCACCAACATTCATACACTTGAATTCAAAAGACTCAACATTAGGAAAAGATATTCTTAATATTTCTTAGAAATTCTGAGACAAATGTTCAAAAAATTATATTTTAGTTAAATTAGCTCAAATATAAAATTTGCTTGAAATCAGTTAATATCTTTCAATGCCTTGAATACTCTAAAAATTTATATTGTAAGAAAAATTATTTCATCAGAAAAAATAAAGTATTGATATTTGGTTGGGTGCATTAGGTGCTATATGAATGTAATAAGATATGCACAATATAACTGAATATTGCTTTGCATTTCTCTGTATCCCAAAGCTCCTGAAAATATGTCAAAAAGAATGTTTTTATGAATATACTTTTTAAAACCGAATCTTTCACTCTATAACTACAAGTGGTCGGTTGATTTGTATGCTCAACGACCTATTTTTATGCACATTAACAACTAAACAGGCTGGGACCTACAGCTTAATGTGGATTTAGAACCACAATGAACATCCATGCCTAAGCCTAATCCAGGATTCAAGCCCGGCACCTTTGGCATGTGAAGCCAGAGCGCTAACCCCACAGCCATCAGGTGGGTATAAATACAAGTGAAAACAAACTTTTCCGAACTTTTTTTGTTGAATAGTCACTGACAATTTCAGTATCATTTGAAATCATTGTAGTGTGTCAAATACAACACCTAGGCCCTAGTGATCACTTTTACCTAGTGGTTAGAGCACCTGTCTTCTGATCTAGGAGTTCCGGGTTCAACTCCCTGTTAACACACACCCCTACAGTAGTTTTACAATGGTGATGCAGATTACTAGTAACTAAGTTATGCGGCAAACATAATTTACATCTTATATTACCACTTCAGGTTGCCATTATAGTATTTTTAACATTCTCCACTTTGTAATTTTCAATATAAAAACATAGATAAGATCTTTCTTGTAAATAGATTTTGAAGCTTGAAGACTTCATTTACTCATTTGTTTAGATAGGATATTAATATTTTGACTGATTGTTAGTTCTTATAACCTTCCAATACAGCTTCTTTTCTTTTTTATATAATTAAAAGAAAATATGTTGCCAGCAAATATGTAAAATACACTTGTATGCTTTGTTCAGCAGTATTTAGTTGGCATGGAGTCTCAAATCTAAGAATATCATCAGGACAATAACAAGTACAGTTACAAAAATAATAAATTACTGCCCGTAAAACAACTTAAGGTAATAAATCCATAATATAGTGATGAGTCTTTTCTCAGTAATAACATTAAATATATTTATTCAATATTTGCCTGCAACATTAGATATCATTGGTAAAGCTGTCGATACACATATCGCCCCCACACTGTAAAAGTGACACACAACTAAAAAGTCTTAATTTTTAAGTTAAAGTGTGCACAGAATCACAGACTACATGTATACTTGAATCTGGAAGAACGACATAAGTCAATTTCAACCTGAATTCGACTTGTAAACTATCTTGTGACATTATTCTCAACACATATACTCAAAATGAAGAATTTTGAGTACTGTCACTTTTATAGCAAAAGTGTGATATTTTGGAACCCTTACTGTCATTGTGCCTAGTAAAGGGGGATAACAAGAGCAAACTATATTTAAAAATAATGTAGTCATAAAATATATCTAAAAATGTTTTACTCTATGCCATCAAAGCCATGAAGGTATGTCCAAACTAATGATTGCAGTAAATAGCTGTAATGCTATGAACTGAGTAAAGTAGGTAGTTATTTCTCTTCACAGATAAATAGATTTGAATATTAAATACAATAATGGATTGTCAATTAGAGAAACAATATAAAATATCTTGCGTAGACAAAGTTTGCGTGACAAAGTTTGCAAATGTTTGCAAAGTTGACAAAGTTTGAAATCAATTGTTAAGAATGCAACTAAATAAGAGGCAGATTGAAGAAACCTCAAAATGGAATTTCCTGTTTGCCAAAACTAATGCTGTAAATGTAGCAGTAGTATTAAAATATATATATATATATATTTGGCAGTATGTTGACTGCTTTAAACATGTATTAAAAGTTAAGTACAAAAAACCTGATTGTCATTTGAGTAGTTTTAATACCACGTCAGAATATGAAAGGTAACAAATTTCAAATGTGAATTACTATTAGAAACCTGCATTGTCATTAGAAACAAACTACAATATGCAAAAAAACGAATTAAAATATTGTGATTACGATGTAAATGTTGAAAAGGCATTACAAATTGCAGCAAAGTTTGCTTTTTTACTTAAAGTTGCAGATTTCCAAAGGAAAACTAGTTTCAAAAGGGGAAATTTTATTTAAAAATTTACTTTTTTGGAAATTTTCATGAGCTTTGGGAAATTGAAATCAGGAAGCAATTTTGAATAATCCAATTTTATTTTATTTAATGAACTATTCATCAAATGAATACGTCCGTATCAAATAAATGTGTGCGAATAACGTCTTCAGATTTGCGCCTCATCGACAAACATAATCAAATTAAAAAGAAATTAATCTTTTGTTTTAACGTAACAATGTGACTTGACCTAATTTTAAATAAAAGTATTTAAACTATACTTCCAGATAACTCCAATTTAGTCGATATCAATTGTGAGACAAAGGTGATCGATACTGCTCAGTTTAATTTATGATGAAATTGATGTTATTCAGAGTAATTATTGCAGTCAATTTTAATAAATAGTTGAAATGAGATTCAGTTAACTTATTTCTATATTTATTCTTGATGAAAACCACCTTACTGAAGGCTTTTTCATAAATTTTCTTTGGGTAAGTAGTGGACAACTCTGATCTACAAAGTTAACACATATTATTTTGGATGAATTACAATTATGTAAGAAAAAAGTCCATATCGTTAAATTTGATTATTTTTTAATCTTCTGTGGTGCTCCGGTGGGCCGTAGAAAAGTCTTTGACTGGCCAAATCCAGCAAGCGGGCCAAGTAGTGGCTAACGCTGGTTTAGATGAAACATTATGTGTGGAGATGAACCCAAATACAAACATCAAAATCACAGTCCATTTGAATTTCTCAAATAAGACATTCTTTTTTTTTTTAATCCACCAAATTGAACATGTTTATATGCTTTTATTGATATCTACTTTAAGCATTCAACCTTTGGGTAAACTTATAGACGGATTTTCTTTGGTAAATAGTATTATATTTAGACATTATAGAACAAATTATTCTAAATCTCTAAATATTTGAATATTAAAGTTGACTTTTTTTTTTATCTTTACAATTTCTCTTTTGTAAGTTTTAAAATGAAAAACATTATATTTCATTCTTTAACATTTAGATTAAATAGTAACGTTTTTCGAAAGTACTCGCTTTTAGTTATTTTTACCTAAATGTTACAGATCTTTAATTATAAATAGCAGAATGTAAGCAAAAAAAGTATAAAATAAACAATTTTTGACTCTAAATATACCTCTGATAGATTGTGAATGTAACTGAAAGTACACTTCTTTAATTCCTGCGCATCAATTTGAAAAACGGGCACCAAGTCAATGTAAATCCATTCAAACTTATAACACACTTTAAGAGTAAAAGCAGGACCACTTTCAGTTTCTTCCACCTGCAACATTTGAATTGTATATTAAAAATGAATTTTTACACAGAAAATTAGGATTAATTAAAGTTTTGGGTGCATTTATATAGACTGATTAAAAATATAAATACTTTCTAGCAAACTGCTTTCATGTCATCAATTTATCCAAAGTTGACATACTTTAAAAAATTTAAAAAATAAATACTGGAGGAGCATCTAAAGCACATTAATTAAATCTTAAATACTTTTTAAAAAACTCAAGGGATAAAAAAATTATCCTAGCTTTATTTTGATAAAATGAATTACGATTTTAAGTCCAATATTGGAAAACAAAATATTATGTCCAAATTCGAACTTTTTCATTCAAAGATGATAGTTGAAATTATCTTGAAATAAGAGAAATACTTCCCATTAAACTAACTGAATGGCAACTAAAATTGTCACATTCCTAAGGAATGAAATTTGCATAACTTCTGAAACAAACAATTGACTTAACTCATTTAGTATTTCATCAAAATCTTGTTCTTAATATTAATTTGGATATTTAATAAAAGTGTGCATAAAAATTTACAACTTATGTAAATAGACTAAATACATAAACTAAAATCTGTAACTTGGAAATAATGCATAAAATTGTTTCTATTAAACATAATATGAGAAAACAGATGGAATATTGTTCAACAGTGTTTATAATTGGTGACCAAAAGTGAGGTTTAACTGCAAAATTTAGACAAAATCACAAGCAAGAATTACTAAAAGTTCAAAACTCAACACAATATTTTGATCATTTAATATTAAATGAACCTATATAAAAAGGAGGTTTTGATGTTCATCACAGATTTATGAAACTTATTATGCAAAATAAAATAACTATAGAATTGGGCTTATTGAAACAAGCAGTTCAACCTTATTACAGGTAAGATTAGCATATCAAATTTTAATTCTAACTAAAAAGTAAGCATGCACGATTTATATAATTACTTCAACAAGGCACATTCTAAACAAAATTTACAATCAACCAAACGACCAGCAACCAAATACGATTAAGATGGATCGTCAGGCTGTTTCTGCCCAATGGACCTAATGTTTAATTTTTCTTGCCACATTATGGTACTAATGTATTAAACCTACTACCTTTTTGTCGAAGTGAAAATGTTGCCAATTGTTAAATTTCTTTCCTGTTGCCAAAATGATAAAAAAAAAATTTACTTATTAAGTATTTGGCCATGATGTCATTCCCAATCGATGGTGTATTCTTGCATATATTTCACTTAAAGATCGAGAAGAAAACAGAATTTTTTTTTCTTTGTTTATTATATTAGTAATTTTATTAAAACTGAAAGAGAATTTCAAGTCTTCCCGTAGACAATGTTGATTTTTTTAAGAGATTAATGACAATATTTTGGTTAATACATTTGGTGGACTATGTTTAGTGACATAGTCCACCATTTTATTATAGACACCATTTTATTCCATCAAAGTTTTGTTACGACAAAAAGTTTAAAGGTTTAATATGTATGATCCCAAGTGATCATACGTATTAAACTGTCGACCATTAACAAAACTTTTGTAGGCGGTGACCAGAAAACTATAGGAATGGGCCACCTAATTTGGTCTGAAAATTTCAATTATATAATTTTAAGAAAGTTAAATTAAAAAGATTAGCAACCAAGTTCAATTACCGGAATTTTCTCACAAAGTTCAGTTTAGTTCAAAGCTAAGGAGGGTTTTTTTAGGGGGGGGGGGGGGTTGTTGCTGGCGACCAGAAAAACTATTGTCCATTGTACTATTGTACTTTATTCTTAAAATTTAAATTACTTCATTTTAAGGAAGTTCAATAAAAACATTGGCAACAAAGGTCAATTACCAGAAATTTTCTCACCAAGCTCAATTTACCAGACTGCAATCCATAAGGTATTTTTGCATTCAATGATAATAATATAACATTAATTTTAATAAATAGTTTATTCTGATTTGTAAAAAGAGTTGACAAAAGGAAAGAAATTTAACAAATGGTGATATTTTCACTACAACAAAAAGGTAAGAGGTTTATCATGTAAATACCCTACATTATCTCCCATGTATTGCCTTAAAACACCAAAATCTTACTGCCATGCATAACAACAGCAATAAAAGATCCAGGGTTGGAAAAAAATCTAAACATTTTTTTTTTTTTTTTTAAGCAGGATTTTTGGGTTTAAACCAGGTTTTTTTTTTTTAAATCTATTTCTAATTGCATGTACATATTTATAAATAAAATTTGATACCAACAAGAATAATTAATGTTCAAATAACAATTAATATTTTTTCTGAAAATAATTTAAATTAAGTAAATAAACAATTGTCGCTACTTATTATGGACATTCAAATCGTATTAAATTTTAATATTTGATTTAGAGATACTATTCTTTAAATTAAATTTAATGTCTACAGTATGATACAATGATAATTGTTTACTACATAATACATGGAATAGTGCTCTTAGATTCATCAGTAATGGTCATATATTATTCGAAAATGATATTCCTAAGGTTTAGAAATAAGTTTGTTGAAGTCCAAAACCTCTATTCTAGAAACAAATTTAAAATACAGACTATAATTTAAGTTTAATTGATAGTTTTGAATAGTTATAAAACATTAATATATCTAACAGATTAATATAAAAACTTAATGCTCAATAGTCTTTAATTACAAGATTTATTTTAAAATAGATTATAACTTATTCTATCTATAGTATTCGTATAATTTTTCATTTAAAAAAATTATCACTCAGTAATGTCATACAAAGAATGTATATTTCATTTGGTGAATTATTTTCATAAAAAATAGTAGAAAAAAGCTAGATTCTTACTTCTTTATTCCCGTTTAAAAAAGTATAAGATTTAACAGTTAGGATTTAACATTTTGAATAAAAAAACAAGTTTTGCAGCTTTTTCTAAAACCAGTCTATTATGTAACAATTGTACCACTCCAAAAGAAGAAAACATTTTCTCAACATTTGTTGTAGTTGCTTTTGCAGTAAGAATTACTTAAGCTTCCTTAAATACATAAGCATTAAACTTTTTTATATCATTTTCTTGTATTCTATAACTATTAATTTTCAATAAATTCCTTTTCAAAAAAATATCTTTGAAATGGAAAAATTTGTTAAAACTAGAAATTATTTACAACACCAAATAATTTAAAATGTCTAATTATAAATAAACAAATAAAAATACAATTTTAAGTTATTCTTTTAAAAAAAAAAATTTTTTTGAGAAAAAATTACAATTTTGAATTACTCTTTAAAAAAACCACTTGGTTTAAACCATATGTGTCACTTCAATTCAAAACAACTAGATAAATCATGACTGCCGTATTAAAATAAACTTTTTGACTTTCAAATAAAAAGAACTTATTCAAATTAAACCATTAACCAATAATCATATTGGATGTCTTATTTAAAACTATTAATGATAAATGTAAATGCTAAGTTGTAATTTCCCACATTTATTATTTCAAGCACATAGTAATTTTAGATTTTAAGAATTACAAAAAAAAAAAAAAAAAAAATGTATGCCTATAGTATAAAATCACAAATAAAATATTTTAATGTTTATAGACACTTTCCAGCACAATGGACAAAAATAATGCATGAATGACATAGATGGAAATGAATATACAGATTTAAACATTTTAAAGTTTTGCTTAAGTCTTAATTTAAGACAAAATTGAGTTAATCTTGAAATCTAATGTCATGTGCAAACTTTAAACTACTATAAAGCATACTATATTTTTAATTTTCATTCTAATAAATTAAAACTTTTGCACATTTTTTTAACTTATTTGAGAGGTCATAAAAATATGTCTATTCATATCTTAATTTTAAAATTTTACTTTAGTTTAATTCCAATTTCAATGAAGTGCTTACTTACCCTTAGAATTCCAATTTCTTTCAAAACTGATTCCTCGTCCAATGAATGACAAAACTTGCCGATCAGTGACTGAAACCAATTTCGAACGTTTTTTCCGATCACATAATTATTTTCAAGAAAACAATTCAGTTTTGGGTAGTCACTATGGAGCTTAGGACATTGAAAAGTGGCATAGGATAATGGGATTTCTAATTCTTCAATCTGCAAGAGATCCATTAGTCACATAAAAATCCCATTAGAAGAGAAGTGTTAACATACTATGTTCGAGCATATTTGGTCTATGGGGCAAAAAAATAAAGATAATGGTCACTCATCATTAAGAATTAAATGTTAGAGAGATATTTTAGTTATCTATGTAAATGTGTTTAACTACAAAACAGTAAGCAGTTGGAGGCAAGAAAGATTTTCTTACAGTTAATTACAATAAATAATTTACTTAGATAAAAATAAAAAATAAACAGACAACTATAAAAACATTACATAAAATTATAAACTAATAATGTAATTTTTTTAGTTCCATATACTTAACTCTCTTATGGAATATATATTTCAAACTAATGGTCAATAATCAACTTTCTTAAGAAAAAATATATGCATATCAAAGTAAGCACACAGTAAATCAACACTAATTTAGCAAAGTGATCAATATTTATCTACTTTAACAGTTTTATCTTTTTGTAATTTTATATTACAAAAAAGAAATTTAAAAGTAATTATCAAAAAGGATGTGTTTATAATTGGATTTTAATGTAATCGCATTTTTAAAACCTACTCAATAGTAATATCAATAAATATTAAAACATTATTAAAAAACATATAAATCAGTAAAAAATAATTTATCTTTTAAATTTGAATTAAACATTTAAAAACATTTTTTTAAAAAATCTTTTCTGATTTTGAATAAAAGAAAAGAACAATTTTCTCACCTGACATTCAGCTTGAATCGAAGGTAAAGAAAATACTATGTTGATATCAAACTCGTTAGCATTTCCAACTCGGAGTTCTTCAAAATAACTGCCAGTGAAATAAAAGCATTTGAAAAGACTGCGGAACTCTTCACTCTCATTTGAGCAAAAAGTTTTAAATTTGTTTAAAAGACGTTCTAAAACTTTTCTCTTCTCAAGATGGTTGGGTTCTAAAGTCACTTGTTCGTCATAAATTTTCTGCAAAACTGATCCAAGTTTTTTATGCTCATTGTCTCTTTCCCTAAATAAAATTAAATTTATTGAAAGTTGATTACTTCAATTCTACTTAAAGTTGCAAATAGAATCATGAATAATGATATAAACAAAATAAACACATAAGAAATTAATGCTCATCTCATAACTAACTGGAATAATATTATAAAATCAATTGAAATGGAAGCAAATGGTAAGTTATATAAATTAATATATATCCATCGAAGGTAAAGAAAATACTATGTTGATATCAAACTCGTTAGCATTTCCAACTCGGAGTTCTTCAAAATAACTGCCAGTGAAATAAAAGCATTTGAAAAGACTGCGGAACTCTTCACTCTCATTTGAGCAAAAAGTATATATATATATATATATATATATATATATATATATATATATATATATATATATATATATATATATATATATATATATATATATATATATATATCTTGATGAATATATTATGATATTTAAAAACACTTTAATAAAAAAATATTGAACATTGAAAAATATATAGGACAGTGTAAATTTTGAAATATTTGTTTCAGGTTAAAGAATAAGTATTAACCTTCAATTTAATAGATAGGAGAAAATTTTAACGATGTGAAAAACAGTGTACTACAGCAATAAAAAATTACATTAACAGGTGGATACAAGAGAAATTCGAAAATTTTCTATTCATTGTGCATTTAACACTATATTTTAATATGACACATATAATTTTAAATACATAAATTATGCAAACTTATTTTAATAAAATTTTTTTAATAAAATCATTTAAATGCAAAGCTATATGAATTTCAAAATCAATAATAAAGAATACCTTTCTTGCATTTTCAAAAAAATATTTTGATTGATGTACCTATTAAAAACTTTTTTAAGCAGCTTAAAAAATGAAATGTATTTATAGTGCCATCTTAATAGTTAATACTGAAACCAAATAAAATAGTTTTAGTTTACCTGTATCTGAACAGAAACCGGGAGTATTTATTTGACAATCAAGGTAGTTTATCAGTTGTACTAGTATCGCATTGTGCATGTACACATTCATTTTCACGGCAAATGACATTTGGTATCTAGGGAACTATCGCGCAATTAGAACAAAAACGCAAACAATTGTTTAAGAAAAGAAATAACAAAACCATGGACGAATAAAAACTAATTTATTTACAACAACTTACCGGTGCTGCCATACACTGTATGAAAACTCTATAGAAGAAATAGTATATTTACTTATGATGTAATATTCAACTTCTACTTTCTATGGAAAATTGAAATGTACACGGACTTTTGTAAGTTATTATTTTAGGTGGAATTTTATCTATCGGATGCACTTACCAATCACTTTATACTTTTAAAAAATAATTAAAATTTTAGTCATAATGAAGGTTATGTGTACAAACAAAGAGAATGAGAAAAGCAGAAACTATATCTAGGTGGGCAAAAAGCTGGCTGTAAAGCATGGGTATCTTTTAGAATCTGTAATTGAGTCGCAATTTAACACTAAATAATCAAGTTTTCATCGATTAATTCATTAAACAAATCAACTTAATAAAATTAATATAATTTGAAATACATATTAACTTAGTTAATATCGTAGTTTGGGACGTCAGATGTTCTTCCTGAATAGTCAATTTCTTTGGCAAGAAAAGAATAAACACTGGATTGGCTAATAGAATGCAAAAATTCAGTTTTACTATTAATTACCCATATGTTAAGATAGAGTAAAGAAAGTATTGGATACAGTCAATAAAAATTATTATTTTCATTTTTTGTATTTCTCCACGTTTTGGAACATGCTGAGTTCAAAAATGTTGTCTAGAAAAAATGTCTGTTAGTTGGTTTGTGGCCATCCTACCTCACGAATAGATTGAACGCCAATATTCAAATTTTCTGTACAGGTAGGGGCGGTCCTTATAACTATTTTGCTACAAGCGAAAAGGATTTTGGTGCCCTCCCCCCCCCCCCCACTTTAATAATTAAAAAAACCCTTGTCAAATTTTAAAGGATAAATGCAGGGTTTTTTTTGTTTTTTTTTAATAGAAAATAAAAGAAGCACCTGTTATCTTGATAACTAGATGCGGCGTTTGTAACAAAAATAACTGTTATGATTTGTTGACTTATAATATCATATCCCCTCCCGAAAAAAATCTCTGGCTACACCCCTGGCAATTTCATCACTGATATCTCCGGAGACAAGTATTAGGGATACAGGACATGATGAGTTAAAGAGTAATGATTTGCATTGTTATTTTGAAGTGATGAACCATATAGAATGTTTATTAATGTACATTTTGTTTGTATGCCAGAGAGCAGATATCCGGTTTTTGGAATTTGTGATTAAACAAAAATTTAATGCAAAAAGAACAAATGTATGCCTATCACATTCCTAATTTTTTTTTATAAATAGTCCTTCCTCAGTTGTATGATTTATCAGTATATTTGTTACGAGCATTTGCATCGGGTTCAGGGTGTATTCGTTGTATAAAATTTCTAATTTAATTCTTGCAAGTTGTAGAACAACGATAATGCCTTTAATTTGACAATTGCATCATATGTTTTTATATTTTGTTTGAATTTGTAAAACCTATTCCAGTCGCCTATTTCTGCTACAATGACCTCTGGTCAAATAACGAAGTTAATATCTGAGTGAGCACTTCTCACTTTAATCCCAACACAACAGCGATAGGGGAGGTTACAAGGGATTTATGTCACTAGCTTTCATTAATATATACACCGTAATTCGGTGAGGCCAGACCGAACTTGTGAGTTTTCCATCACGAACTCGAAGTCATAATTCATTAGGCTACCCGGGACCCCTTATTTTGTTTTGTATATGAAGGCGATAATCATGATATGAGAAAATTCTACAGTCCAAAATCTCGACGTAAGTTAAGAAAACATAATTTAATTATAGAAGAATGAATACAATAAAAATAACTTCAGCAAACTCAATAATATGTTCCCAAATTTTCGTCATAACTATAAAAAAATCAAGATTTCTTAGAAACATAACCATCTATATATCAATAAGTTAAATAAAATACAAATATTAGAAAAAGATCAATATCATCTGACTCCACCATGCAGTGGCGGGGAATGGGAGGAAAGCAATAATGTCGTTAAAATGTTGCAATGCGCCTGCCCCTCTTATACTTTTAGTTCTTTTTGGCACCCAATCACCATCACTGCCTCCATTTTTTGTTTTAAGAATGTAGAGACAGACAACATTAAGTTTCAACGGTCATATATTTTCTTCTAAATACTAGGTGCTTCAATTAAGCTGACACAGAATTAAGTGCATTTTATGAATTCAAAGATATTAAAATTGCAAATAAATGTCTTACTTTGATTTAGCAATCAGTGTGAAAAACTGGATTTTTTTTTAATATTAAAAATAATAGTAAAAGAAAAGCCAAATGGGTTTAATTCGCGTTATTTATCTACTACAACAACACTAAGCTATCGTTGCGAACATAGCAGCCAGATACAAAGAACTGACCATTGGATATTCCACTCTCCTCTCTACATCTGATTTCCTACTCCTCTGTAATAAAATTTACGACCTTAATAGCACTTCTAAGAAAAGACCCTAATCCTACATCCCACTGAGAAGAGTTCTCAATGAAAGGATGTTCGGATTCTAGCGTCTACAGAACCAGAAATCTGACATGGTAGGTTGATGGAATATAAGCAGACAAGGGGTTTCTGAAGAAAGTCATCGCCTCCTATTTCCTCAGGCATGCAAGGGGACAGTTTTGTTTGAGGAGGGGGCTTCTGACCATACAAAGCATTCCCACACCATGCAGCTTTTTACTCCCCCACCCGTACGCATATTCCTAATTGGGATTTTATGACCCTTTGGAATCCTTGCTCTACAAGTACCTTTTGTTGGTTAGCTTGGGAAAATGATGCTTTTAAGATAAGATAATACTTGGAAAGTCTACGTTAAAAAAAAAAATAAAAAAAAAATTAAAATTTTTTTTTAAAAAAACCTTCTGTGCGGGTATACCTCCATAAAGACATGTACCGACAATCCTATGATCAATACGTCTGCCTTTGATGAGTATTACTTTCACAGTCAAACTTTTTTTAAACCATGAAAATATCCTATATACTTAAGAATAATGAATGTATGTTACAAAATTATATGATACCAAATTTATGCTTTCAAAGATAATGCAGTTTTTTATTATAAACAATTTACCAAAGATTATTATAATAAGTTGGATAAAATGCAGTTTTGAATACATGCAATTTAAAAAATGCTTTACTTGCTAAACTCTAAATTGAACTTTATATTTTGTCATTGATCATTTTAATAATCAATAAAATAAGTCCAATATAAGTAATAATCACAAACAGCCGCAACGAAACTTACAAAATCTAACGAATTTACTTAGTTGCGGTTTTTGTTCAACATAAGTGTGTGTGTGTGTGTGTATATATACATATATATTTAACTTACCGCAAAGTCATTTGTAATACGGATTTAGTAGTCAGGATTCCAAAAAAATTCAAAAATGTATAAATGAATTAAAAATTTGAAGAGAAAATTGTATTTCTCTGTATAAAACTGTGAAGACAGGGACGAAGAAAAAATTGTCTCTTTCACCATACTTAACAAACATTCTTTTAAAATTTAAAACAAGTTTTTCAATTCGGATTTGTAATAAGTTAGTACACTTAAATATTTCCTGGGCTCATCTGCAGTTCTTGTTGGCAATTTGGGCTATAGAACATATTTTAATTTTGTGTGTGCTCTAAGTGCTTGATCACTTCAATAATTACTTAGGATTAATTAATAAATTGGTGTAAAGTATTTATAAACTAAAAATTCAAAATTTTCAGGCTAAAAATATTTACACGTAGGGGCTTTACAAAATTTACTTCCACATTGAAGGTTATAGGCACAATTTTTGAAGTTTTAAGTCCCCGTCAAGTGCATAAACACTTTTATATCATTTGACTACTAGTTATAAATAATTCGCTACAACTGAGTTTTTGAGTGTTTGTACCCCTAAATATGTTAATATGAGTCCTTGATGAGAAATTGTGTATATGAGAACCTTTCAACATATAAAGTGTCACTAAAATACTTCGAGTATCATGAAGCATTTAAATAACTCCATAATAAACAGCGAATTAAATTCTATTTTTTGATTAAAATGGTAAAGACAGAAATGGAATTGAGGTAGACAGATTTCAAAGACGTATCCATCTGGTATCACCAGATTGCTAGCGATTTTCGAGGCTGTGAATAAAAATCACATTTCTAACCGATATGGTACAGGGGCGCATTTTTCGTTTTGAAAAGGCGGGAGGGGAGCATTTTTTGTTTGGGGAAGGGGAGAGGTACGTTTGGGAGACACATTTATTGATTTAATCTTGAAAATATTAATTTTCAATTTGAAAAGTGACTGAACTAAAAAAAAAAATCATAGAAACCTGATCTTTTGACGCCCCTCCCAAATTTACGAAATTTTCATAGAAAAAGTGCAGTCCTTTTTTCTTTTCAAGACACAACAAGATCGTAAAGACAGAGATAGAATTGAGGTAGGCAGATTTCAAAAATGTATCCTTCTGGTATCACCTGATCACCAGTGATTTTCGAGGTGGTAAAAAAAATCACATTTCTTACAGATATGGTACAGGCGGGGCTTCGTTTTGGAGAGGGGGGCGCAATTTTCATTTTGGGAAGGGGCGAAGCACGTTTGGGAGACACATTTATTGATTTAATCCTGAAAATGTTTATTTTCAATTTGCAAAATGACTGAACTAAAAAAAAATCACACAGAACTGTTTTTTTGGCACCCCACCCAAATTTACGAAATTTCCATAAAATATTTTTTTCTTTTCAAAACACAACACGATGATTAGAGACAGAGATAGAATTGAGGTAGACTGATTTCAAAGATGTGATTTTCTGGTATTACTAGATAGCTAGAGATTTTCAAAGTGGTGAAACAAATCGCATTTCTTACCGATGTAGTACAGGGGCGCTTTTTTCGTTTTGGAGACGGGTTGGGGGGGGGGGGGGCATTTTTAATTTTTGGAAGGAGGGAGGCACTTTTGGGAGACACATTTATTGATTTCTTCCCAAAATGCTAATTTTCAATTAAAAAAAGTGACTGAATAAAAAAAAAATTCGCTTAGAACTGATCTTTTGGCGCCCCACCTCACCCCCAAAATTCCGTAAATTTGGCCCTCCAAGCGAAGGCTTGCTAGGATTGCACATAAGATCGGCCCTGTGTACAGGTTACTGGTGGACATAAGACTTGAAGTTAAAGTTTTCGTCAAAATTGCGCTTACGCATAAGGAAGCTGTCCTGCAATTGAAAAATTTATCTTTCTCAGCAGTTGCAAAAAACGACTCTAACGATTTTGATTAAAATCGCTATAGTAATGCCTTTTAAGGTGCTTTAAACATCCTCACCTCCGAAATGTCCGTAAAAATACGATAAATGCGTAAAAAGATGAGAAACGAATTGTCTTTAACATAGAGTTCTCTTCCTTTGAGCACAAAATGTTCTGTTGAGCTTACAATAAGAAAGGATAGCGTTACGTATAAAAACACATTTCGACAATTTCACCTTTCTGGCGGCGTTTTTTTTCTTTTTCTTGGCCGCCAATGTTATTCTATTAATGAATGTTTTTCGAATAGAAAAATTAATTTTTAAATATTATTTTTGTGTTTCGTGTTACGAATGGAAAATTTTCCCTCTAAGCATTTTTTTTGCGAATATACATTATACAGTGCAAAAAAGCAAAATTATAGTGAACGTATTTTTAGAAAAGTATGGCTTCAAACCTGATTTATGCAAAATAATTATTTATATTTACCTTAATTTGCATATAGTAAACAACAGTGAAAAGAAATATCAAAGCATTCATTAAATCACATTTTTGTCAAATCGAAAACTTCAAATGTTTTCTTCCAAAGAAAGGCATAACTCAAAAAGCTCAACCTTGTCAATTTAGATAAGAAAAAGAAGGAAAAAAAAAACCATCGAGTTTTGTATGGGTACCGATGTTTTGGATTTTACTTCTTATGCTTTACTAAAACTAGCCAGGAGATGTTCCAGAGTACCATTGGTGAGCAGGTGGAATTCACCAGATTAAATTTTGTTTAGATTTTTTTTTTTTTTTTTTTTTTTTTTTTTTTTTTTTTGCGATTGAGGCTCCCAGATTGCTTTAGCCACACTCTCAAGTGGCCACCTAAAATGTCTGTCATTAGAACATTGAACAAAAATTTACCCCACTTTTAAAAAATGCTATGACCATCCAGCATCACCAGATCACATTCTGAATTGTGTCGGACTTTCCAGGGCGGACTTAACATCATATTTCCTTATTGTCACCAATTTTCTGAGGGTCGAAAACCTTCTGGAGTTTATCTGACAAATGTCAGATCTACTGAGGATAAGCAACAACAACTTAAACCAGCGGTTATTCTAGTATTAAAATAAAAATATTGTACATCTTAGCCTAACTTACTTTGATATATATATATGATGTTAACTTGAATAGTGGCTTGTATCTTTAGAAGTTTAATTGCAAGGGACTTGTTACTGGAGTATGATTGGACATTATATATTTTACTGTAAATGGTAAATTAAAAATTCGTAATTTACAGGGGGCAAATTTAATGTAGGTGGGATAATATACATCAATACTGCTAGGAAGCATTTAGGGCTCCTCTGAGGTTCAATTTGAAAACCTAGTATCTGAATTAATCATAAAATTACAGTGTTTTTTTCTCGTTGTAAACTCTTTAACATGTACTACATACATTGAAAGAAAGAAATTAAACCAAAAAAAAAAATTAAAAAAAAAAAAAAAAAAAATTATAGTTTTGGAGATTTGTTCGCAAAAAACAAGAAAGCCTTTCATCCTTTCTTAACAAAATACATATGTTTTTGCCGCTCCTGTAAAATAGAGTGATTTGTAGATGCTAGGTTTTAAATTGGACTGGCATCCTATTATGATAGAACATTATTGAATTTGAGTACACTGGAAAAAAGGAGACGTTAACAAAATCCATGAGGAATAACATAATTTCTGCCGAGAGGAATTTATAGCACCTCATTTCCTGTTTCTTGATCGTGAGCAAACTCTTGTATATTTAAAATAAAATGTTTAAACAGCTATAAATTTGTAAAAAACATTCCTCTTAATCCCCCCCCCCCCCAGGTTACCTTAGTAATTTTGCTTTCTATTACCTCGATATAAAGGGATGTGAAAAAAATTGCATTGGGAGGCAAAAAACCCGTATTAAATTTAGGGTTATTTTCCACGTTTCAAAGAGGATAGGAGCAAAAAAAAATTAATTTGGGAAAAACTGTAAGCTTGTGACTGTAAACAAAATATCTCCAGAAGAAAAAATAGTTTTGTCGATGTCCAAAATTAAAATATAAAGCACATGAAAAAAATTGTAGAATACAAACTCTGATTTAAACAACCAAAATATTGTGATTTTGATGCATGAACAAACTAGCATACACAGTACACATACTATAGAATAATGAAGAAAAGGTTTATTATGAAGATATTTCATAATTTAAAAATTCCTTACTATATGCAATTTTTCATTAAAAGTAAAAAAGTACGCATTTAACGCCTTGAGTCAATCAGACGCTTAGAAGCAGATCCCT
Source organism: Linyphia triangularis (assembly GCA_963978545.1). Lineage (NCBI taxonomy): Eukaryota > Metazoa > Arthropoda > Arachnida > Araneae > Linyphiidae > Linyphia > Linyphia triangularis. Next base: position 43,228,759 of record OZ021731.1, read on the forward strand.
AATAGACTAGATAAGTTCACTGAAGAATGTAGCATAACATAGGGGAGTAACCAGAAATTATTTCGGGGGAGAATATGTAATCAAATAAAGTGATAGTATAAAATAGTAGAAATTTTTTATCTTTAATTGTATATTTTATAGTTTATTCACTATCACTCATATATTGTATAGAAATTTTTGTAACCTGTACACTTCTGCTCTCAACTACACTGCTTTATTCACTATGTACTCTTACTCATAGACTTATAATACTGTCTAGACCGCATGTTTAGGGTAACCTCGTGTAACCAAATTAAAACCAGTGACTGGTATACGAAAGAGAACGAAGAAGGGGAAGAAAAAAAAAAGCACTCATTCCTGTGGAAAACTCCGAAATGCGTCTGACGGAAAGTACGTGAATCTAAGAAAAATTGTAAAATATTGTTCTGCATTTGGTTGTAAAGAGTTGGTTGTAAAAATTACAGAAAGGAGGCTCAATAACCTTTCACAAATAAGTGCTATTTTTGAAATTTTCTATATAGTTAAGATTTTACAGTACACTCATAAATATGTTTTTGTTTCGCATTCTCAAAAAGCTAGCTTTAATTGTTTTATTACGGATTTTATTTTGCAATTAACTTCTGAAAATTGCAGTTAATATTGAAATAGAAAAACAGACCAAGGTTATAGCTGCTTTTTGAAGAAATTAGTGGCTATTTAAGGATTTTAATTTCACTTTTAAGTATGAACAGCAAATTCCTCGCAGTGGCCAGATTGGCGAAGTTTGGCGCGAATAAAAAAGAAATACATTTTGACGTTTATCAAGGTCATGATCACTATTCTTAATCTTTTTTTTTTTTTCCATTAATAAATAATCTGAATCTTCAAAACTGATGATTATGAACGTTATTAATATTGTTTTGATACTTTCATATCGGTTTACCTCGCGATTTTTTAAAATGAAACTTACGGGTTTTTTGGCTTTAACATAACATGAATATTGGGTGGATATAGAATATTTCGTGTAATAAAACATTACTATTTAAGTTTCTTTTTCTGTTTGAGTTATAATTACGATTTTTCCTTTAAAATTATCAGTAAGTAAATTTTTCTTTACATCGTACACTTGAAGTACAAGTTATTTATATAGGTTAAAATAGATTTTTTTATTAACTTCAATTTTTTTATGTATGTTTGTTTGTAGCGGGCAAATCTACGGAAGGCTAATTAACCTATTTGCCGTCATCCAATAGAACTGAAACTTGGCAGATAGACTTTGTCGAAGGCAAGACATTCTATCAAATTTTTGGGCAAGTCACTAAAAGTCTTCTTTTACACACGCTACTATATTACCGCTTGGAAGGAATAATTAACCCACTTGCCTTCATCCAATCGAGCCGAAAATTGGCAAATAGACTCGTTGTAGGACTGCTAGAATTAGAATTTATAGAAGTTTAAAGTTATTTCTTAGACAATAATTAAATTTGTTTCACAATAATTAAAAAACACACAGCACTAAATTCCCAGTAATGTAGCTGCCAAACTCTCTCCTCCCTCCCCCACCCCCGCCAAAAAAAAAAAACCCCACTCAGTTTTATTTTACGAGTGTCTTTTATTTATTTTTTACTAATGTATTTCAGTTTAAAATTTTAAAATGTGGTTGTCTTCTGGGATTCTGATGTGCTACGAATCTAAATAAGGGGTATGGTACCCATAGAATTATTTTCAAAAATTGCACCACTACTATTTAAACTATAGTGATTTTACATTGTGTTGATGTTAAGTACACATAATTTAACTTACAAAAATATTTTGAATGTATTATTTTTGATTAATTCAATTTTTTAAAAAATTTTCAAACTTTTATCGAAATGCTACCCCTTTCACAATTTTAAGTATTTGTCCATGAAATCTTTACAATATATTCGTATGATAATTGTTAACAATAGTTAGTATGGATTTGAAGAAGTTTTTACACTAAAAAAGGCAGAAAAAAGACGGGTTTTTTTTTCTTTCAACTTTTTAACTAAAAAAATAATAATAAATAAACATAGCACACCTTATTCTATACTAACTTTTGTTTATCAGATGTATATAAATACACTATAAAAATTTCCCAATCTTAACTAAATTTAGAAAAAAGCCTTAGGGTTAAACAACACGCAAACTGAAAAATAACGAACCTAGAAAAACAGTGTTAAAGATTTCTTTTTCAGCTTTAATTGTGTGAAGTGGTTTAGAAAATACAATATAATTTTTTATCTGTCAAAGGTACAAGTATAAATTTTTGCACAGCTATTCAGAAATATATTCTCCGTATTATGGGATAAAAATTGAAAAAATGACATTTTCGTCATTTTTTGGGTACCATGTCCTCTTAAAGCACATACCGTGCCTGGATTTAATTTCTTGTACTTTGCTGAGCTATTTCTTGTATTATTATGAAGATGCCATTAATTTTTTTTAATAAAAAGATGAAAGGATATGTATTACTTAATACTTATATAATATTATTCTTCGTAATTCTACAATATTTGCTTTTCTGTATAATTACTATTATTTGAAGTATTCTCTATATATATAAGGCAAAGCCCTCACTCACTCACTAACTCACTCACTCACTCACTCACTGACTCACTGACTCACTCATCACTAATTCTCCCACTTCCCACATAGTCACAACTCTGAAAATCGGCACAAATATCAACAATGGTAAAAATAGAAAAAGTAAACTATTCCGATCTCGATTAACACACTTTAAGGGGTCGAAAAGGGGTCAAACGTTCCAAACGGGGGACATTCGAAAATCCTACTTCCCACATAGTCACAACTCTGAAAATCGGCACAAATATCAACAATGGTAAAAATAGAAAAAGTAAACTATTCCGATCTCGATTAACACACTTTAAGGGGTCGAAAAGGGGTCAAACGTTCCAAACGGGGGACATTCGAAAATCCTACTTCCCACATAGTCACAACTCTGAAAATCGGCACAAATATCAACAATGGTAAAAATAGAAAAAGTAAACTATTCCGATCTCGATTAACCCACTTTAAGGGGTCGAAAAGGGGTCAAACGTTCCAAACGGGGGACATTCGAAAATCCTACTTCCCACATAGTCACAACTCTGAAAATCGGCACAAATATCAACAATGGTAAAAATAGAAAAAGTAAACTATTCCGATCTCGATTAACCCACTTTAAGGGGTCGAAAAGGGGTCAAACGTTCCAAACGGGGGACATTCGAAAATCCTACTTCCCACATAGTCACAACTCTGAAAATCGGCACAAATATCAACAATGGTAAAAATAGAAAAAGTAAACTATTCCGATCTCGATTAACACACTTTAAGGGGTCGAAAAGGGGTCAAACGTTCCAAACGGGGGACATTCGAAAATCCTACTTCCCACATAGTCACAACTCTGAAAATCGGCACAAATATCAACAATGGTAAAAATAGAAAAAGTAAACTATTCCGATCTCGATTAACACACTTTAAGGGGTCGAAAAGGGGTCAAACGTTCCAAACGGGGGACATTCGAAAATCCTACTTCCCACATAGTCACAACTCTGAAAATCGGCACAAATATCAACAATGGTAAAAATAGAAAAAGTAAACTATTCCGATCTCGATTAACACACTTTAAGGGGTCGAAAAGGGGTCAAACGTTCCAAACGGGGGACATTCGAAAATCCTACTTCCCACATAGTCACAACTCTGAAAATCGGCACAAATATCAACAATGGTAAAAATAGAAAAAGTAAACTATTCCGATCTCGATTAACACACTTTAAGGGGTCGAAAAGGGGTCAAACGTTCCAAACGGGGGACATTCGAAAATCCTACTTCCCACATAGTCACAACTCTGAAAATCGGCACAAATATCAACAATGGTAAAAATAGAAAAAGTAAACTATTCCGATCTCGATTAACACACTTTAAGGGGTCGAAAAGGGGTCAAACGTTCCAAACGGGGGACATTCGAAAATCCTACTTCCCACATAGTCACAACTCTGAAAATCGGCACAAATATCAACAATGGTAAAAATAGAAAAAGTAAACTATTCCGATCTCGATTAACACACTTTAAGGGGTCGAAAAGGGGTCAAACGTTCCAAACGGGGGACATTCGAAAATCCTACTTCCCACATAGTCACAACTCTGAAAATCGGCACAAATATCAACAATGGTAAAAATAGAAAAAGTAAACTATTCCGATCTCGATTAACACACTTTAAGGGGTCGAAAAGGGGTCAAACGTTCCAAACGGGGGACATTCGAAAATCCTACTTCCCACATAGTCACAACTCTGAAAATCGGCACAAATATCAACAATGGTAAAAATAGAAAAAGTAAACTATTCCGATCTCGATTAACCCACTTTAAGGGGTCGAAAAGGGGTCAAACGTTCCAAACGGGGGACATTCGAAAATCCTACTTCCCACATAGTCACAACTCTGAAAATCGGCACAAATATCAACAATGGTAAAAATAGAAAAAGTAAACTATTCCGATCTCGATTAACACACTTTAAGGGGTCGAAAAGGGGTCAAACGTTCCAAACGGGGGACATTCGAAAATCCTACTTCCCACATAGTCACAACTCTGAAAATCGGCACAAATATCAACAATGGTAAAAATAGAAAAAGTAAACTATTCCGATCTCGATTAACCCACTTTAAGGGGTCGAAAAGGGGTCAAACGTTCCAAACGGGGGACATTCGAAAATCCTACTTCCCACATAGTCACAACTCTGAAAATCGGCACAAATATCAACAATGGTAAAAATAGAAAAAGTAAACTATTCCGATCTCGATTAACACACTTTAAGGGGTCGAAAAGGGGTCAAACGTTCCAAACGGGGGACATTCGAAAATCCTACTTCCCACATAGTCACAACTCTGAAAATCGGCACAAATATCACCAATGGTAAAAATAGAAAAAGTAAACTATTCCGATCTCGATTAACACACTTTAAGGGGTCGAAAAGGGGTCAAACGTTCCAAACGGGGGACATTCGAAAATCCTACTTCCCACATAGTCACAACTCTGAAAATCGGCACAAATATCAACAATGGTAAAAATAGAAAAAGTAAACTATTCCGATCTCGATTAACACACTTTAAGGGGTCGAAAAGAGGTCAAACGTTCCAAACGGGGGACATTCGAAAATCCTACTTCCCACATAGTCACAACTCTGAAAATCGGCACAAATATCAACAATGGTAAAAATAGAAAAAGTAAACTATTCCGATCTCGATTATCACACTTTAAGGGGTCGAAAAGGGGTCAAACGTTCCAAACGGGGGACATTCGAAAATCCTACTTCCCACATAGTCACAACTCTGAAAATCGGCACAAATATCAACAATGGTAAAAATAGAAAAAGTAAACTATTCCGATCTCGATTAACCCACTTTAAAGGGTCGAAAAGGGGTTAAACGTTCCAAACGAGGGACATTCGAATATCCTACTTCCCATTTGGTCACAACTCTAAATATTGGTACAAATATTAACAATAGTAAACATAGAAAAAGTAAGCTATTCCGATCTCGATTAACCCACTTTAAGGGCTCGAAAAGGGGTTAAAAGTTCCAAACGAGGAATATTCGAATGTCCTTCTTCTCATTTCGTCACAACTCTAAAAATTGGTGAGAATATCAATAAAGACAAACGAAGAAAAAGTAAGTTATTCCGATCTCGATTAACCCACTTTAAGGGGTGGAACAGGGGTTAAACGTTCCAAACGAGGGACATTCGAAAATCCTACTTCCCACATAGTCACAACTCTGAAAATCGGCACAAATATCAACAATGGTAAAAATAGAAAAAGTAAACTATTCCGATCTCGATTAACCCACTTTAATGGGTCGAAAAGGGGTTAAACGTTCCAAAAGAGGAATATTCGAATGTCCTACTTCTCATTTCTTCACAACTCTAAAAATTGGTGAGAATATCAATAAAGACAAACGAAGAAAAAGTAAGTTATTCCGATCTCGATTAACCCACTTTAAGGGGTGGAACAGGGGTTAAACGTTCCAAACGAGGGATATTCGAATGTCCTACTTCCCCTTTCGTCACAACTCTGAAATCTGGTGCAAGTATCAACAAAAACAAACGTATAAAAAGTAAGCTATTTCGATCTCTATTTACCCACTCTAAGAGGTCAAAAAGGGGTTAAACGTTCCAAACGAGGGACATTCGAATATCCTACTTCTCACATAGTCACAACTCTAAAAATTGGTACAAATGTCAACAATGGTAAACATAGAAAAAGTTAGCTATTCCGATCTCGATGAACCCACTTTAAGAGGTCAAAAAGGGGTTAAACGTTCCAAACGAGCGATATATTCGAATGTCCTACTTCTCATATTTTCACAATTCTGAAAACTGGTGTGAATATCAATAAAGACAAACGCAGAAAAAGTAAACTATTCCGATCTCGGGTGGATCAAGGGGTGGAAAAGGGGTTAAACGTTCCAAACGAGGAATATTCGAATGTACCACTTCCCATATGGTCACAACTCGGAAATTTGGTACAAATGTCAAAAAAGATTAAACATAGAAAAAGTAAGCTATTCTGTTCTCGATTAACCAACTTTAAGGGGTCGAGAAGGGGTTAAATGTTCCAAACGAGGGATATCCGAATGTTCCTCTTCCAATGTAGTCATTTTTCTGATTTTTTTTTGCAAATGTTAAAAAAAATAAGTCATTCCAATATCGATTAACGAATTTTTAAGGGATGAAAAGACGAAGCAACATTGAAACTATACGAGGATTAACTTAATGTCTAATTAACTTAATTCCAATACAGCTACTACTTTGAAATTTAGAACTAAGAGCAAACATAAACACAATAAACTATTCCAGTTTACTATTCACAATTATAAATTTCGTTTAAAATGTCAACAAAGGAAAGTTCCTATTTTGATAAATCAATTTGTCGGGATCGAAATGGGAGCAAACGTCTGAAGTGTAGAATACATGAATGTCTTTTGATCGCTAAAATGCTAATGGTAAAATTTCGTAGCGCAGCACGGGTATTCAGCTAGTTGTTTAATACAATGATGGAAGAATTTTTTTTTACATATGTAATATTATGCTTGGTAAATTTACAACATTTGCATTCTCTATTTGTGAATACAACGATCAAAGTGTAAAAGTGCCAAAAAATATTACAATAATTAAACCTTACTAAATTCTAAATCTTCTAAAGGTTTTTATAATTATTAATAATTAAAATTGAAAAGCGTAGTTTATTTACAATTAGTATGAAGTTGTGAAATTTTATCAAAGAAACCAATTAAAACTGCACAACCTTTTTTTAAAACACACGTGATCGGAAAAGTTATACCTATTATTCCAGAAGAATACAATCAACCAACAATTTAACACACAAGTTAACTACATCATAAAATTATTCCTTTATGTAACTAGGATAACGCCAAAAGGAGGCGAAAACGGCCAACTCTGCAACCCTGCTCTCAAAAACTCCCTAGTCATATGTTTTATTTTGGTGTCAGCCTCGTTGTATAATTGAAGTGGGAGAGCGCAGTCTATAGTGTTTATTATAAGTCTATGACTCTTACTATGCCCCCACGACCAAATCTTACAGATCTTGGATATTACTGTCATGTATATCTCCAACTGTATATATTATTGTTTTCCCACTGTCACTCCATATATACTGTACAGAAATTTCATAACCTGTTCAATACTGCTTTCAACTATATTCATTGATTTACTCACTGTGTACCTCTACTCTTATTACTGCATACACTTATCTGTCTTTATTTATTATCACAACTACCCATACCCAGACTCTTGGAAATACTTGTAATTATTTCGAGCACCTACTGTTCTCCTTGTTAAGTTTTTCTGGTTTGATTTAATTGAATTATAACCATGTCCTGTCAACCAGATGTAAATAACCTCATGTAACCACCTTAATTAGATGAAGGGGTAGAGTGCCTTCGAGCAGTCACCCCATTAATAAAATTTATATTTAAGCTTAAGGCACAAGTTAAAAAATGAAGAATACAGCTAACATTTTAATTTAATATACACGAAATATTTATTAAAAATTTCGTGTGAATTAATCAAATAACCTTCTTTGTTGTGGTTTCGATACAAATACACGCTTTCATTTGACTTGCAACCTAAACTTGAAAAAAAAAAAAACCCTTCAAAACACGAACGATCTATCTCGAATGTGGATGTCTTATTCACCACTCGCTGAACTTAAAGAAAGGCGTGCATCTTACAGAGATAGTTACAAGGTCAGTCAGTGATGAACGTAGCTAATATAAGTAATGAAATTTAAAAAAAAATTGTACTCATGTATTCAGTTATGAAAATGAATTATAATTATACGAAGGAAATTTTCTCAAAGTGTGTTTTCAAAACGTGTAAAAATTTATGAATATGTATATTAAGTTTTTATTAAATGAAAAATTTGGGTACTCCTATTATACTTTGTGCTTAAGCAACACTTCACTTAAAAGCTAGGGGTGTGGAACATCGCCCAACTTTCAATTACACTATAATACTGACATGGATTTGTGTCGTTTGTATATTTTCATCCTTCACTTAGAATAAAAGACCAGCTTGGAGATATTTTTTGTGATAATTCTTGAATGGGTCTTTAAAAAAAAAAAAAAAAAAAAAAAAAAAAAAACACCCTACACTAAAATGGGGATTTTGGCGATACTTTTCGATAATTCTTATATTATCCTTTATTATAAGCGAAAACTGAGAGGAAAAGAGAAAATGATCGTTGATGAGGAATGTTCAAGGAAAGAGAGCTCTGTGCTGATGGCATTTATTTTTCATCTTTTTACGCCATTAAAACATTTTATGGATATTTCGGAGGTGGGGATGTTTAGAACACCTTAAGAGGCATTACCACAGCGATTTTTATCAAAATCGCAGGAGCCGTTTTTTTGCAATCATTGAAAAACATGATTTTTTCAATGGCAGCTACCTTATTCGCATGCGCGATTTTGACGAAAACCTTAATGGTAGGTCCCATGGTCCCATGGCCACCACTAACCCTCATACCAAATTTGAACATCGTAAGTTAATTTGTTCGGGAGCTATGCTGGCCTCAGACACCCATACACGCACGCACACACACACACACACACACACACACACACACATAACTTTTTTGAAATCAAGATGTTCCGAAACGTGGAGAAATACAACAGAAATCGATTTTTTTTTTGACCGAATGCTACACTTTTATTACCCTATATATATACAAATGGGTAATTGAAATAATAATAAAAAAATTCTTCATCCTAATAAAAAGACTTTGTTGTCACAATACTGCTAAATGATGATCACCATAAATCAAAGTTGGCAAGGGTTGCTATGGAAATCAATAATGAGGAAACAAACAAGAGTTCCACATCCACTTTTGAAAGAGAGGAAATTCCGTTTCAATAGGCAGACCGACAATCGATGAAGACCACCTCATAATAGTAGTAGTGTCTGATCATTTTCAAAAATAAGAGAAGGGCTTTTGTTCAGTGGAATTGAATTGGAAACAAATGTTGGAACACTGTTCTATACATGCTAACATTAGTGAACCATTTGCAAGTACAGCATTGTTCATTGAAGTTGCAAGTACAATTATGTTCATTGAATTAATAGAAAAATTGCGTAAAAACGTAACCGTGAACTAAACTTATATGTTTTGTATCAAATGAGTTACTTTCTTTCACACAATTTCTTTTTTCAAGCGGTCACGTGTGTTAAAAAGGAAGCAGCAAATTGTCATCGCATTTAAGACGTGCTTTTTGTTGCAGTAAACTCCCTGTAACAAAGTAATGTGCGTAATAGTAATAAAAAAAATATCAATGTGTAAAATTCATATTTTAGCAGTCAAATGAGATGAACATACAATTTCGGGAAGGGACATGTCCCCTTATCACCCCTCACCCTGGCTACACACCAGCAGGGCCGTCGCTAAGAATTTTGGTTGGGGGGGCGTAGACATCCTTTTGCCGACTGAAATCAAGGCATGTCCGGTGTAAATGTAGAAAGTATAAATTAAGGTGCTAATAAATTGTTAACTAATTTTTATTAATGTAAAATTAACGGTATAAATAATTTTTAATTAATATATGAATAATTCCTGCATAATTAATTATAATTAATGTAAAACTAATTGTTAATGCGTTTTTTTTATTTAATTGTGAATTGTTTTATTTAATGTGAAGTTAGTTTGAATTATTTTTAAATTACCGTCTAAAAATTTTTTAATATTTTATGGCATTTTATTAATACGTACTTAATGTCAAATTTTAAGTAAATTCCCATCACATTATAGTTAAAGTTCCTTCAAATTCATTTAATTTTTCATTTCTTTTTAGTAAATTAACCCTTCCTCTCCAAACAAAGGAGATTATTTTTGGAAGCGTTTTTATTTGGGGGCAGGGGGGGGGGGATACATTTATACCTTGCAGATAGATAGAATATTCCCCCACAATCTTAAACCAATTCAGTAAACTGAGAAGTACAAGTGCTTCATTTCGATACAACTTTTTTTTATATTTTCAAATTGCAGTTTCGAAAAAAAAATAATTAAACGTGTAAAAGTGGTTGGAAAATAGCACTTTAACATGGAATTAAATAGATGAAAATTATTGATCAAATAGGTGACTTCTGTATAATGAATTCTATAAAGGTTGATAAAAAAAAACAAATTCTGGAAAAATTCTTCTTTTTAAAATTCCGGAGCACTATTGCTACTACAGAAAATTCCCTACGCGAAGCACTGCAATTTTTATAATAGACTAGCTGAATACCCGTGCTGCGCTACGAAATTTTACCATTAGCATTTTAGCGATCAAAAGACATTCATGTATTCTACACTTCAGACGTTTGCTCCCATTTCGATCCCGACAAATTGATTTATCAAAATAGGAACTTTCCTTTGTTGACATTTTAAACGAAATTTATAATTGTGAATAGTAAACTGGAATAGTTTATTGTGTTTATGTTTGCTCTTAGTTCTAAATTTCAAAGTAGTAGCTGTATTGGAATTAAGTTAATTAGACATTAAGTTAATCCTCGTATAGTTTCAATGTTGCTTCGTCTTTTCATCCCTTAAAAATTCGTTAATCGATATTGGAATGACTTATTTTTTTTAACATTTGCAAAAAAAAATCAGAAAAATGACTACATTGGAAGAGGAACATTCGGATATCCCTCGTTTGGAACATTTAACCCCTTCTCGACCCCTTAAAGTTGGTTAATCGAGAACAGAATAGCTTACTTTTTCTATGTTTAATCTTTTTTGACATTTGTACCAAATTTCCGAGTTGTGACCATATGGGAAGTGGTACATTCGAATATTCCTCGTTTGGAACGTTTAACCCCTTTTCCACCCCTTGATCCACCCGAGATCGGAATAGTTTACTTTTTCTGCGTTTGTCTTTATTGATATTCACACCAGTTTTCAGAATTGTGAAAATATGAGAAGTAGGACATTCGAATATATCGCTCGTTTGGAACGTTTAACCCCTTTTTGACCTCTTAAAGTGGGTTCATCGAGATCGGAATAGCTAACTTTTTCTATGTTTACCATTGTTGACATTTGTACCAATTTTTAGAGTTGTGACTATGTGAGAAGTAGGATATTCGAATGTCCCTCGTTTGGAACGTTTAACCCCTTTTTGACCTCTTAGAGTGGGTAAATAGAGATCGAAATAGCTTACTTTTTATACGTTTGTTTTTGTTGATACTTGCACCAGATTTCAGAGTTGTGACGAAAGGGGAAGTAGGACATTCGAATATCCCTCGTTTGGAACGTTTAACCCCTGTTCCACCCCTTAAAGTGGGTTAATCGAGATCGGAATAACTTACTTTTTCTTCGTTTGTCTTTATTGATATTCTCACCAATTTTTAGAGTTGTGAAGAAATGAGAAGTAGGACATTCGAATATTCCTCTTTTGGAACGTTTAACCCCTTTTCGACCCATTAAAGTGGGTTAATCGAGATCGGAATAGTTTACTTTTTCTATTTTTACCATTGTTGATATTTGTGCCGATTTTCAGAGTTGTGACTATGTGGGAAGTAGGATTTTCGAATGTCCCTCGTTTGGAACGTTTAACCCCTGTTCCACCCCTTAAAGTGGGTTAATCGAGATCGGAATAACTTACTTTTTCTTCGTTTGTCTTTATTGATATTCTCACCAATTTTTAGAGTTGTGACGAAATGAGAAGGACATTCGAATATTCCTCGTTTGGAACTTTTAACCCCTTTTCGAGCCCTTAAAGTGGGTTAATCGAGATCGGAATAGCTTACTTTTTCTATGTTTACTATTGTTAATATTTGTACCAATATTTAGAGTTGTGACCAAATGGGAAGTAGGATATTCGAATGTCCCTCGTTTGGAACGTTTAACCCCTTTTCGACCCTTTAAAGTGGGTTAATCGAGATCGGAATAGTTTACTTTTTCTATTTTTACCATTGTTGATATTTGTGCCGATTTTCAGAGTTGTGACTATGTGGGAAGTAGGATTTTCGAATGTCCCCCGTTTGGAACGTTTGACCCCTTTTCGACCCCTTAAAGTGTGATAATCGAGATCGGAATAGTTTACTTTTTCTATTTTTACCATTGTTGATATTTGTGCCGATTTTCAGAGTTGTGACTATGTGGGAAGTAGGATTTTCGAATGTCCCCCGTTTGGAACGTTTGACCTCTTTTCGACCCCTTAAAGTGTGTTAATCGAGATCGGAATAGTTTACTTTTTCTATTTTTACCATTGTTGATATTTGTGCCGATTTTCAGAGTTGTGACTATGTGGGAAGTAGGATTTTCGAATGTCCCCCGTTTGGAACGTTTGACCCCTTTTCGACCCCTTAAAGTGTGTTAATCGAGATCGGAATAGTTTACTTTTTCTATTTTTACCATTGTTGATATTTGTGCCGATTTTCAGAGTTGTGACTATGTGGGAAGTAGGATTTTCGAATGTCCCCCGTTTGGAACGTTTGACCCCTTTTCGACCCCTTAAAGTGGGTTAATCGAGATCGGAATAGTTTACTTTTTCTATTTTTACCATTGTTGATATTTGTGCCGATTTTCAGAGTTGTGACTATGTGGGAAGTAGGATTTTCGAATGTCCCCCGTTTGGAACGTTTGACCCCTTTTCGACCCCTTAAAGTGTGTTAATCGAGATCGGAATAGTTTACTTTTTCTATTTTTACCATTGTTGATATTTGTGCCGATTTTCAGAGTTGTGACTATGTGGGAAGTAGGATTTTCGAATGTCCCCCGTTTGGAACGTTTGACCCCTTTTCGACCCCTTAAAGTGGGTTAATCGAGATCGGAATAGTTTACTTTTTCTATTTTTACCATTGTTGATATTTGTGCCGATTTTCAGAGTTGTGACTATGTGGGAAGTAGGATTTTCGAATGTCCCCCGTTTGGAACGTTTGACCCCTTTTCGACCCCTTAAAGTGTGTTAATCGAGATCGGAATAGTTTACTTTTTCTATGTTTACCATTGTTGATATTTGTGCCGATTTTCAGAGTTGTGACTATGTGAGAAGTAGGATATTCGAATGTCCCCCGTTTGGAACGTTTGACCCCTTTTCGACCCCTTAAAGTGTGTTAATCGAGATCGGAATAGTTTACTTTTTCTATTTTTACCATTGTTGATATTTGTGCCGATTTTCAGAGTTGTGACTATGTGGGAAGTAGGATTTTCGAATGTCCCCCGTTTGGAACGTTTGACCCCTTTTCGACCCCTTAAAGTGTGTTAATCGAGATCGGAATAGTTTACTTTTTCTATTTTTACCATTGTTGATATTTGTGCCGATTTTCAGAGTTGTGACTATGTGGGAAGTAGGATTTTCGAATGTCCCCCGTTTGGAACGTTTGACCCCTTTTCGACCCCTTAAAGTGTGTTAATCGAGATCGGAATAGTTTACTTTTTCTATTTTTACCATTGTTGATATTTGTGCCGATTTTCAGAGTTGTGACTATGTGGGAAGTAGGATTTTCGAATGTCCCCCGTTTGGAACGTTTGACCCCTTTTCGACCCCTTAAAGTGTGTTAATCGAGATCGGAATAGTTTACTTTTTCTATTTTTACCATTGTTGATATTTGTGCCGATTTTCAGAGTTGTGACTATGTGGGAAGTAGGATTTTCGAATGTCCCCCGTTTGGAACGTTTGACCCCTTTTCGACCCCTTAAAGTGTGTTAATCGAGATCGGAATAGTTTACTTTTTCTATTTTTACCATTGTTGATATTTGTGCCGATTTTCAGAGTTGTGACTATGTGGGAAGTAGGATTTTCGAATGTCCCCCGTTTGGAACGTTTGACCCCTTTTCGACCCCTTAAAGTGTGTTAATCGAGATCGGAATAGTTTACTTTTTCTATTTTTACCATTGTTGATATTTGTGCCGATTTTCAGAGTTGTGACTATGTGGGAAGTAGGATTTTCGAATGTCCCCCGTTTGGAACGTTTGACCCCTTTTCGACCCCTTAAAGTGGGTTAATCGAGATCGGAATAGTTTACTTTTTCTATTTTTACCATTGTTGATATTTGTGCCGATTTTCAGAGTTGTGACTATGTGGGAAGTAGGATTTTCGAATGTCCCCCGTTTGGAACGTTTGACCCCTTTTCGACCCCTTAAAGTGGGTTAATCGAGATCGGAATAGTTTACTTTTTCTATTTTTACCATTGTTGATATTTGTGCCGATTTTCAGAGTTGTGACTATGTGGGAAGTAGGATTTTCGAATGTCCCCCGTTTGGAACGTTTGACCCCTTTTCGACCCCTTAAAGTGTGTTAATCGAGATCGGAATAGTTTACTTTTTCTATTTTTACCATTGTTGATATTTGTGCCGATTTTCAGAGTTGTGACTATGTGGGAAGTAGGATTTTCGAATGTCCCCCGTTTGGAACGTTTGACCCCTTTTCGACCCCTTAAAGTGTGTTAATCGAGATCGGAATAGTTTACTTTTTCTATTTTTACCATTGTTGATATTTGTGCCGATTTTCAGAGTTGTGACTATGTGGGAAGTAGGATTTTCGAATGTCCCCCGTTTGGAACGTTTGACCCCTTTTCGACCCCTTAAAGTGTGTTAATCGAGATCGGAATAGTTTACTTTTTCTATTTTTACCATTGTTGATATTTGTGCCGATTTTCAGAGTTGTGACTATGTGGGAAGTGGGAGAATTAGTGATGAGTGAGTCAGTGAGTCAGTGAGTGAGTGAGTGAGTGAGTGAGTGAGGGCTTTGCCTTATATATATAGAGATACAATGTCAGGGACATAAGAAACTTGCACTCCTTCTCCTCTGGGTTTCGAAAAATAAAGTAACGTGGAAAAAAAAAGTGGTAAAATTTGCTAGAAAAAAATATATATGGATATTAATTCATCAATTTGAACAGAACATTAATGAACAATTATTAACTAACATCCAATTAGGAAATCCAATTTCCATTTTCGAAAAATCAAAGATTAAACAGCCGACCAAACGGTATAGTGGTTAGCGTGCTGGCTTCTAGACCGCGAGGTTGCGGGTTCGAGTCCCGTGTTTGGCATGGGTGTTTGTAAATGTATGTTGGTTTGTTAAATGACGAAATGTTTCGGCGCATTATAGCCCTCGTGTTGCTGACGGCGCCAGATAATCTGAATACAACCAACCAAGGATTAAACAAAAACTTTTGTCGCCTTACATCTCCCTGCAAATAATCATGTAGGCGTTCATGGACACTATAATTGCATTGCAAAAGACAATTATTATTAAAAGCGATTTGTTAATTATTTAATTTTTAAATACTTTTTAACACATTTTCCTAACCAAAAAAAATAAAGATTTTGATTTTTCTTGAAACGTGTGTTAATAGTAAAACTTAATTTTTTTGTAACAATTCAATCCAGGAACCTACTTCTTAAAAGTAGTTACTTCAAGTATATATTTTTATCAAAATTGCTGGATTTAATTTAATGATTTTTTTTTTGGTTTTTCACTGATGTTGTATGGTTTTTCAGAAATAATTTCTGCAAATATTACTCGTTTTTTGAACAATAATCATTTCTTCAAGAAGGAAAGTATACTTGAAAATGCTAGTTTTTTTTTCCTAAGCGGGATTAAAAATAAAATGGATTACTTTAGCATTAAACCAAACTATAATATTTATGTAAAAAAAGGTAAGTTATTTGCAACTAATTGAACTTCGAATTTAGTGACAAAATACCCTATAAAAAAAGCATGCCATAATTTTTAGCACAACATACCAAACTGTATAAGGAATAGTACGTGTGGGGTTTTTTGGAAAAGGTGTGGGGCGGGGGAGAGGTATTCAAATTTACAATGTTAATCCGATCTTGAGGAAGAACAAGTTGCACATTTGATCTCTAAAGCAAGAGAAACATCACTGTCAACATGAAATTTCCAAAAACCCACCCCCATTTCCCTTACCCACATGTAATGGTTATGATCCTAATTTGAGATTTATTGATCCAATTTGAAATATTTTTAAAGGTATTTAGACTAAAAAATCTTAGTTTATCTGAAACACAATTTTTTCCCGATGTTTCGAATATTAAAGTGGGGAAATCTAGGATAGGTTGGTTGTTTTTCAAATTTATTAGGCGCAAGGGCAACACAAAGGCCAAACTGCGTCAGAAATCGAGGATAGAAGTGAAAGGATACTCACAATTTGCAATACACTGAACCTGGTTGTATTGGACAATGTCGGTTCACAGCTATTTGAGCAAGGGGAACATTAAGAATTTTAGATAGTATTATAATAAACCTTTCAACACTTTTCCAAAGATTATTTTGTTAGAATAAATTCGATATCGCCTTCCAGTTTACAAGTGGCATGCATTATTTTGGGAATGCATTTTCAATATATGAAGTACAAGGTGGTCATAAAGAAACTATGCCGATATATGGGCCTCTTGCTTCCGTTCCTTTTAACAGATCGAGATGAGATTTCAGGTATAGTTATTCAGAGGTATGAGCTAGAGATTCTGTGAATTTCAACAAATGGCGCTCACGGTTATGGTTATAGTTACATGTACGAAATTTTCGAATGACAAACTTTTTCCTGTCGCAAAATGCTCAGCGCATAGGAAATCCTAAAGAGAGATGGAACGGTACGTGTATCACAAAAAACGGACGCATTATGCACGCACACAAAAAAAAGCTCTGCGAACGGCCAACAAAAACGCGATTGAGACACATGATGAAAATTTGCATTTGACAGAGGCCAAAGTTCACATGAGTGCCATCACAGGCAATTTAATCGTTTTTCTAAGCTGAATATTTGGTGAGCGGCCTCCATTGCTCCGATAGTGTTTTTGTTGGCAGTTCGCAGATCTGTATTTTGTGCTTCCGTTTTTTGTGATACACGTACCATTCCAAAGCTCCTTAGGGTTTTCGCATGTGGTGACCATTTCTCAATAGGAAAAAGTAGGCGTTGCTATTCGTAACTATAACCGGGGTAATCGTGAGCGCCATTTTGCCGAAATTCACAGAATTCCGACCTTATATCTCTGAATAACTATACCTGAAATCTCATCTCGATCTGTTGAACGAGACTGCCTTTAGAGATCCATATATAGGCAAAGTTTCTTTATGACCATCCTGTACATAACATCATTTATGGAGTTCTACTTGACATCAATTGCAATAACTTTGTAAAATGCGGGTCAATTTTCGTATACAAAATTTTGGTGTTTTGAAATTTTGTATAAAACCTTTAACTCATATGATGTACATTACATATTTTATGTAAATGACGTTTAATATGTATGTCATGGTTTTTGAGGCTTTGTCTGACGTACCGCAAATACAAGTATATCATTTATTGTAACACATCAAAGTTATCTAATGTCAGTGAAGATATCAATGATTAGATTATTTTAATGTTCCTGTCAAAAAGGATATACTTACTCCAATTCAAAATTGCCGACCGTCAACTGAGGCTGCATTGTGATCACAATTTTATAATACTAATGATGAGTTTAATTATTTGTACTTTTTCCATTCAATATGTTTTGAAACATCCGTCAGTAGGGATTTTTAAAAGAAGGGATGAAATTTCAGAAATTTGCCAACTACCAGCCTTTCTAAATACTTATGGTAATATTTGCGTTCGCAGTCCATCATTGTAGCAGGAAAAAAAGACACCGACTCCCCTATAATAGACTTCTATTGTAAAAATGCCGATTCGTCAAACTCGGGTCACTCTGCATTCAGATATTTTTAATATTTTTGTTCCATTTAATTCGATTTTATTGTGGATCGACTTTAGAAAAAGAAAATTCTCGATAAAATTTTTTAAAATTTGCCGACTGTCCAACTTTCTAAAACTTTGGGGGGGGGGGGGCGAGTCTCCCCCTACGCCCCCCGTTCCCGTCGTCCCTGCACACCAGGCACAATGTAATATCCAATTTTGAAATCACCCTCTAAAGCAAGAAAATAAAAGCAAAAGAACATGTTAACGCCTAAAAGACAATTATGATTAACTGCAGTACGACAACGACTTTTTTGAAAGCCGATATTTTTTCGAGGCTACTGATTTCAAATTCGGAAAGCTTGCATCTCAAAATCACCAAAGAGTGTTTCATACTTTTTTATCCTTTGGGGTTCCATTTTTATTCTAGAAACACAAAATAATAAATATAATTTTTTTTTTTTTTTTTTTTTTTTTGTCACGCTAAGGAATTTTACTTTTCATACCTAACCGGAAAAGGAACGGGTTTCACATACAACCACAAACTGCTCCAGAATCACAATTCTAAGAGAATGCCTGAAGTTTTCGGAAGTTTCGCAAGTTGTCTAAGTCTTCCCGCACTTACCTTTAATCTGTCATTTTTTCCCACGAGATTTTGTTTCGGAAATAGTGACGTTTGACACGCGCTGAATCTAAGGTATTTGGGAACGTTTGGGAAAATTCGCAATGGTGTGAGCATTAAATCGTTTTTTGTTTTTTAAACAGTTCAGAAATGGGTTTAAAAATAGTTTAACGGTACGTTGCGTCATAAGACTGAAAAAAATGCTACGAGCTGATTATGTAACTAGATTATTTGATGTGAATTATTTATTTAGCTAAACAGCACACAGCTTTAATCACATTACCTAATTTTGAAATGAAAATCTTTATTGTAAGGAAATGGCATTGACATGCATTCTAGTATATCTTTATCAACATAAAAAACAAACATTCTTTAAAATGAGTAAAAACAATGTGAAATTGTCGTCCTTCCCCCCCCCCCCCCCTTAAAAAATATATATGGCAGTTGTGTATAGAAAAGACGTGATGAAAAGTTTTCAATCTTAAAAGGTTTAAAATTCTAATTTTTCGTATCGTCTGTTAAGAGTGAGAAGGTTCTAAAACTACAATTTATATAGTTTCCAAGAAACCAAAAAAGGAAGAGAAAAAAAAAGGAGAATAATAAATAA
The DNA here is from genome assembly GCA_963978545.1 of Linyphia triangularis. NCBI lineage: Eukaryota > Metazoa > Arthropoda > Arachnida > Araneae > Linyphiidae > Linyphia > Linyphia triangularis. The sequence goes on from OZ021731.1 coordinate 43,248,180, forward strand.
TAATGTAACCCTTTTAAATGCAATTTAAGAAGCACTTTGTAAGTTTTTGTATCACTCATTTACCATAAATTTATTTTAACGATGGAGTAGCAGGTTTACTAGTCGATGTAGCTTTTTTAAATTCTATCTGTTTGTTCCCTATTCATAACAAAATTATTAATTACTTTGATTTACCAATAATGAAAATTATTATTATTATTATTATTTAATTATTTAAAAAAAAAAAAAAAAAAAAAAAAAAATCAAATATCAATTGTAAAAAAAAAATTGTATTTTTTTTCTAGTTTTCAGAAAAGTTATATATACTAATAATTAAAGATACATATTTTGGTGTATCCGGCCTCCTGAAAACCTCCAACATATGTCATATCGCCCATCTCTAAAAGTTAGTGGCGAACGCTGCACTAAGGCAATAAATTGTTTGCTACACTAACCCAATAACTTTTTCAAATTTGACGCAAGACAATGTACTGCAATTTAAGCTCGATAATAGCTCTTATATCGCAATAGCGTATTAAGTCATACAACATAAACTCTTGTTATTTTATGGTGTCCAAAATGTACAGTCACAAACATGGACAACAATCTTAGAACAGGGTAATTAATACTTAATGAAGTAATCGTATATAATGTACATTAAAAATGTAGAATTACACTCTGGATAAGATGTCTGTCTTCGAAACTTGGGTAATTTTAAAATGAGCTCAAGGCAAAAGAATAGCCCCGTTTTATTCTAGTGTGTATCAATCATTTTAAATCGGTCACAAGTAGCATTTTTACTTTTTCCGGCATGTTCTTATTTCAATTTCTACTGTGGTTTTTGTTACATGTTTTCTACGATTATAGCTAATTTAAATATCAGTTTAATGGAAGCCTGACATAATTTACTGAAATTCCTTCATTTAACCAAATGTCGATCAACATATTACAAGTAAGAATGAGAAAATTCTTATTTTGTTTATAGAAACATATATTTACTAAATATGAGAAAGAAAACTAGACAGTAAAACTTTAAACTTTTACAATATAAAAACTGGAAACTAGGAAGTTCTGGAAGTTGTAGTTGGAAATACGCATTATAGCTAGTTTTCGAATTTTTATCTTGTAAACTGTACTTTCGCATATTCAAGGAACATAATATCGCCGCATTGTATACATGCTATTCATATTGAAAAATATTAAACTAAATATGATAATACAAGAATGAAAAGTATTAGTTTATAGAGCTAAATGAATTTGATCAAAACTAAAAGAATCTTGTTAGACAAAAAGATAAGGAATCAGTGTAAATTGCAAAAAAGTTTTTAAAAAAAATGGATGAAATCATAAAAATCATCTATTACATTGGTAATATAGTTTAAAACATCCAGAATTTTCTTTTAAATTTAGAGCCTGTAATGGAAAAGGTCACTTACAAGAGTATTGTTAAGTAATTGAAAAAAAAAAAGAAGAAAAAAAAAAGGGAAAAAAAAAAAAAAAAAAATAAGAACATTATGCTAATTTTTAAAATTGATTGCCGTTAAAACTGTGACTTTGATAAATTTAAAAGAATTATGCGATGAGGAAAATTTGACACTATGATTAAATTAACCTAATGCACTCTAAGGATTATGAATTATTTGTAAAAAAATAAATTATACATGCAAGCACCAGTCTTTTATTAAACTTCAAATTTTAGTTAAACGTTTAACACAGATTGCATCAGAAATTATTTTACAATATTGCTTTTAGTTACAATATTGCCCCATATCTAAAGATACAGCTCAATCAATTTAAAAATCTTTCTATTTCGGTGAATTTCAAAGATATAGTATTAATATTTTTGGCATTAAGGAGAATTGAATATTTTTTGTAAAACTCACTTTTTCACATATATGGGCAACATAAAAATTAAGATTATGGAACTTTTAAACACGTTGTCTGTTTAGGACTCTACTTTATTTTGCATATTTTTGCAATTTGCACTCTCTCTCTCTCTCTTTTGGCCACACCATATGCTACAAATACTATTCGCTTAACTTTGCACCTATTAATTTGATCACGTACAATGAAAGCAATGCAATTTTTGAGGTGCCTTCCAGTGAAAGTCGTTCAACCACTTTCGACACTTCCGAATCCAAAGAGCAACAACCTGAACTTATCGGAATGTGCTTATTGCGCCAGGAACATTTTGAAAAACGTTTTGTTAGACCCACCTGTTTTGAAACCTGTTTGAAAAGATAAAATTAACGGGAATTTGCTGTCACCTAACATTACATTTACTTTGAGGAAGATCTTTGTGGACAAAAAAAATATTTGAAATGTTTTAAATATAAATATTTTCAATTAAACAGAAAGAAAGATGGTTGATATTCAATTATATATAGCTCGAATATAAATAAACCTACAAAAACATTTACTAGATTATATTAATGAAAACCGGAGAATAAACTTTGTTACAGGTACAACTTAGGTTTTTATCTAAAAAAAATATGTTTCTATTCTTCGGCTGGTAAGTAGAAAATTAAAGGTGCATTTCTAATTTTAAATAAAAACACCACTTTTTATATCTAGAGTGTATTAAGGATATAACATATTTTCCGGTGAACTATTTTTTTGTCGGAATAGTGTTAAATTTATTAAAAAATATTTCAAAATATAGTATTTTTATTGATAGCCATGACGTTTGATTATTGATGCAAGCTTTCATTGATTACATAAGTTTTTTTTTTTTTTTTTTTTTTTTTTTGTAGCCAAACGCTGAGTTAGGAGTTTCACACCTCCTCTTTCTAAGTGCCATTTCAATGATTGTTATGTCTTCAAATTGAAAGTAATTATAGATAACGATTTAAAGCATTTACCCAAAATTTAGACAAAATGGCAACTTTAGTATGCATATGATTGTCTAATCAAAGATATATTTAAAGAATCACTCGCACACAAAAAATTTTGTTTTCTCATAAAAAAAAAAAAAAAAAAAAGTGCCATTATACAGCAAAGGGCATGGATACCGATTTTTTCGACTTTCTTAAATAATCAATTAATTAAGTATACATTGTAAGGATAACTCTAAATTTTAAACCAATCAATTCATTTGTGTTTGCCCACCCGCTATTTATACTCTCGTTAAAAAGCATGGACACTATTAATCATGCATACGATAAAATAAGAGAGATTTAATTTCATTTGTTTTCTGTTAACTTTTATAAAATGGAAGATTGAAATCGCAAACGATACTTTACATCTATTTATTTGGACTCGTATTCACTAAAGTTTATTTTGTTTTGAGTTCTGCTATGGTTCTTCTTGTAATCGCTTTCACTTCTGGTAAAATATATTCATTCTAATTACATTTTTTCACTTGTGTATATAATGTTATGAATATTTTTTTGTAATTATTGCAAAATTCTAGATGCGAACCATGCTGTTATCCATTTACTACATATTCTATTCAGTTTTATTTATGTACTGTAAACATCTGTGACCTAAGCAAACCCCAGTATTTTAAGATATTTGATAAACAATCAAACAATTAGAGGCAAGGACTAGAGGGAAGAAACAGACCCCCCCCCCCCACCACACACAATTGTTTAGCTTTTAGTATTTCTGACGATGATATCGTAAATTTTGCAGACCCGTTCTATTTTTAAATTTTTTGGAATCTGATCGCTGCTATTTCAGACAATTAGTTGCAAATTTAAAACATTAAAATAATTACTGTCAACTGCAAAATAGAGTTGCCGGTCAGGAGCTGTTTGCATATTAAAGTATCTCAGTTATCGAAAGTGTAATAGTAGAGCATTGGACAAAAACGAGAGCCAGTGTCATGAGACTTCTTCACCGAGTTAAGTTTTTCCTTAAATGCTTGAAGACAGTTTTACTATACTCTTAGATTGACGGTTTCGAATTGACTTGAATAACACTACAATTAATTTTGCCCGATCTGGTGTAAACCTTGGCAGGTTCCCTTGTCGGTTGGTTGTTTTCAGATTATCTGGTGCCGTAAGCAACACGAGGGCTATAATGCACCGAAACATTCGTCATTAGACAAGCCAACATACATTTACAAACACCCATGCCTAACACGGGACTCGAACCCGCAATCTCGCGGTCTAGAAGCTAGCATGCTAACCACTATACCGTTTGGTCGGCGGATCCTGTAGATTGCAGAAAATAGGTTCGTTTTTTTTTTTTTTTTTTTTTTTTTTTGCCAGTTTAGAATGCTAATTCACTGGAATTAATGTTAGATTTTCGGATGAGGCGAAAGATACCAGGTTTATTTTTTTATTATTATTATTATTTTGGAATAGAAGTTTCAAACACTCGTAGGGAGATAAAAGGATACAATTGATTTTTCTCATCGGTGAGGATTTTTGACATTATTTTAAAATACCATAACTTTTTTTCCACACAAAAGTAGCTAATTAGTCTGGAAATTCAAAGTCCATGAAACAGTAAATGTAGAATTAGAGAGAAGAACGATTAAAATTCATTTGAAAATATTTTACGAAATTTAATTTAAAAGGCTTGAAGAAGTTTAGAAGAAAAAGGTTTAGTATTTAATTTAAATAATTTCAGCAAAAATGTACCAAAGAGTTCGTCAAAGAACTCATCTGCAACGAATATTAAGGTAAATTAAAATTATGGTTATGACTAATATTTGATAAAAGATATGCCATATTTCTACAGACTCTTTCATAAATTCTAAAAAAAAATACATATATATATAATTGAAATAACTGCACAACTGAATTTAATAGAAAATTACTGTTACTTATTAAATATTTTAATTTGTGAATTAATTAGTTAATTTAAGTTTCAAACAAATAAACTTCCCTCGTGATATTTGATTTGACAAGAGTGCATGGTCCAAGACATATACTCCGTCAAATCATGTGCGGTATCATATAGTATCATCCTGATTACTAGAACTATGCTCCATCTAATTGTCGAATAATTCTATACACTCAAAGTTCATCACTATTCAGAAAGTAACGAACTGTTTAAAAAAGAACGGACATGTTTCGAACCATATGCTCAAACGATTTTCAAATACCCTTACTCTCTTGTATACAAATTTTAGAGGACAAGGTAAAAAAAAAAAGTTAAATTACGGGAATAGCCTGGATAAACTTTGGAGGTGACAAATGGACATTAATTAAGTGGTTACATTAAATCAAATCGTTATTTTAGATTAGTCAAATTAAATATCGAAAACTTAGTTGTAAGCGAGTGTCTATTCAATGCCAAGTTTAGGAATGTTTGATTGACCTGTTTGCAAATAGACAATGATGGCTACTAGAAATTGATATGCTTTGTTAACATTGCATAAGAAAGTGTGTTAATCTAATTCAGATATAAAAAAAAAAAAGAAGAAAAAAAACCTTTTAAATTCTATTTAGTTTTCTTATTTATTTCTCTTTGTTGAAATTTAAATATTTTGGTTTGGTGTTTTTCTGAAAGAAAATAAACATTTAAAAAACATTTCAAACCAAATCGAATCTTCGGGTACCAGCATTGCTCTTAACGTTTTAGATGTTATTAGTCCAATGTACATCAAAGTACCAGATGTTAAGTTTTAGTGAGAAGGAGAACTGCAAATTAGTCAAGGAAACTTTATATGAATAAAAATGTTCGAGTACAGAATTCAAATTAGAGAAATTGTAATGACAATTTTTTTTTACCAATTTGTTAGTTCGTTTAGGCATTATTATGTGCATTCCACCTATAGCTTATTTTCGACTACGAAACTCCATTTTCTACTTTTTGAAGAAAATGTGAGCTTATTGCAGATAATCGATCTTGCCTTAAGCAGTACCCTCTCCCCCCCCCCCCTCTTTACCCGCCTCTCCCTAACTTTTATACTTTTATCTTCCATTTCCCCATTGCGGCCTTCAAAAAAAAATCTGAGAAGCAACCCTCCACAATTCCAAGCTGTTCCAAATTTCCTTTTCTCCGCGGCAAAGGTCAACACTCGAGATATCATACCTCCCCACTAACCTACCTACCTTACCTGTTGGGCTTCCGAAACATGCAACCTACAAACAAATTGGGAACGAACACAAATCACATTTATTTATAAACAATGGTGGCGTATTATAAGAAAAAATTTAATATTTCAAAGAGAAAATGGCTGAGATGTGCAAAAACTGTATTTTGATATTAAAATCACTCATTTTTAACTTTGGTTTATTTTTTTATTTCATTAATATTTGTAAATCATTTTGAAATGCCATTGAAAAGGAAAGTAGGCACAAATAGACATTTACATACATTATTCATTTTTAAATTTCATTTGATTTTATAAGTATAAGAACAAAGAATAAAGTATGACGAACTGTGTTTTGATATCTATATCAGACTTTTAATTTTTTCTTCTTCTTTTTTTTTTCTTTATTTCATTAATTTGTAAATCATTTTTAAATGCAAGTGAAAAGGAAAGTAAGCAAGAATAAACATTTATATACATTATTCATTTTTTTAATTTAATTTGTTTTTATAAGTATAAGAACAAAGAATAAAGTTTGACGAACTGTGTTTTGATATCTATATCAAACATTTTTTTTTTTTTTAATTTTTTTTTTAATTAATTTGTATATAATTTTTGAAGGCCAAGAACAAATGAGAAATTTTACATTTTTAAAATGTCTCTTTCATTATCACACAATGGCAAATAATTGTCTTTATTATTTGAGTATACAAAATTCCTCGACGTTTTCATAGTTCGGAAGTCGATTCCTAGAAGTCATTTGGGATAGTTGCCTGTAAGCAGCAGTATTCTTTCAGTGAAATGGTGAAGGGTGAGTTAAAAGAACAGGATTGTGGTATGAGGCTCCAATACCTTAAACAAATTTCAGTAATAAACTGGTAAACTGGTATTTATCTTTCGAAGTAAACGGAAAATGACTAATTAGAGATACTGCCTTCTAACTTATGTCCGGCTGTGTATTAGAAAAAGAGGTCAAAAGATTGGTGGAACATATTGGAACAAGTTATAGTACAGACGAATAAAAATATAATTAGAGACATAAAGAATTTGAAAATATTGGTAAACACTTATAATATTTGCATGTCACATATTTTGTTGATTTTACTGATGCTTCTACTAAAAACACCGAAACCTCTTCACATTAGTGAATTCCTAACAAAACACAAACAAATTAATTGAAAACAAGTCAGGGATTTCTGATAAAAATGTAGACATCATGTCTGCCGTCTAAACAAAAAAGGCAGCCAATCATTAGCTTAGAAATAACGTGTAGAAATAACCATTTTGTAATTGATATAGTACACCAGTGTTAAATGGATGTTCTTGTGATTTTCAAGCTTTGTTGTTGCCTTATGTATTAATTTAAGAAATCTCTTAGGCGATGTAAGTGGAATATAACGAACATTGGAAATATACTGCTTTCTTGTTTGGGGTATCAAATTTATTCAATAACGACAGAAATGATAAACTCCACACTTCTTAAAATTTCGTTTACGACTCTTAGTTATTTTTGTATTTTTGCCAAGCAATCAACATCAACTGCGCATTTTTGACACAGTCCCCCATTTCAAAACCAAACAAACGAAATCGAAACCATCCAACCCTGGGCAAGAGTAGACAAAGTGGAATGAACACGTTCATTGCGTCACGTGACAAAGGGTCTAAGCTTGCGAGCAGCCGGAACCAGTGGTTTCGTTCTTATTTGGAACCTCAGGTGGTCTGAAGGGATGTCGACTATCTTCCGGTTGGACTTCTGAGAAACACGTACGAAAGAAGTAAGTTTTTTTCGAGAAAGTAAGCTATTGTCTTCACTTTGTCTCTAGTGAGGGTTGTATTGTTACTTCAATAAGGAATTTGTTTTGCAAGGTTTTTGAACGGGTTAACAATTAAAATTAAGAGTATAGGGGTTAAAAGCATATCTTGAATAGAACTTTAAGAAAGCCTCTTACTGCTCTGGCAAATGTTGGCTTGAATGAAGTGAGAATCTCAGTTTTGATAAAAGCTTGACATTGCGTCTTCAAACGCAAAGTTGTTTTATTTTGTTACTAAGTAGTTTTTAGAGTTATCCGAGTAATGTTTATAAAAATTTCACATCTTAATGCTCTTACTGACTGTTATTTTTTATTTTGCTCTGAAAGTTTTAATTTAAGTTAGATGAGTAATGTTTACTATAGTGAAGTGATTGTTAAAATTATCGGTTTTCATTGACTTTTGTTTCTTAAATGATTGAAAGAAAAATTTTAGTACTCGAAATTAATTTATTCGAATTATACATAATTTCTAATACTTCTGCTACTTTATAATTAAAGTAAAATATTTGAATTATAAAACGGGAGTAATAATAATTATTACATATTTAAAGTGAAAATATAATAATTATTTTTTAGATAAGTTAATATCTTTATTGTAAAGTCTGCAATAAAAACTCATCCTCATAAGTTAATACTTTTTTTAAACATTTTTTAATTTTTACATTGATGGGTAAAAGTATATTTACAAAGTTTTGAGCCATATATTGAGAATTCTTATGACGAAATATAAGTAGTTTTCCAATATAATCATAAAATGTAGTGATTTTAAAAAGAATTATCTCTTCATGATTGCTTGCCTATCAGGATATATAAACATGAAGGTATGCTCTAGAGTTGCTAATTCATCACTATACTATTAAAATAAATTGTATCAACTAAACTGCAATTATTTTCATCCAAGCGTTAAATTCAGTTTAACAAATTAACTATTTGTACACCGATGGTCAAATAAACTACCCTTTCAGTAGCTATTGCATGTTCAAATCAGTTCATTTGTTTGTATTGTAAGGTATAACTTTATAAAATTTTTTCTTTAGATATAATTTCGCAATGTGCTCTACGTGTAAGAGTGTGGTAATGAACAGGAAAATTTTCTTTTTCAACGATTAAACTCAAACATCATTAGAATACGAAATAAATATTATTAAAATGGTAACAATACCTTTAACTTAAAACACAAACCTTTTGCGTATCATTTAAATCTGCTAACTTTAATTTTTATTCAGATTTTAAAAAAATGCCATTGTCCTCGATATTGCACCCCCCCTCCCCCCCCCCCCCCCCTTCCTCATTGTGTAAAATAAGATGATATAGAGGATAAATAGAACAAGAGTCAAACATAATTTTAAAAGCTCTTATATAATATTGACTATAATTTAAAACACGTTAAAATGGTCTTCAGAATTTTAAATCTGTTTTAAGGCAAAAGTATAGTTGTTTTTGTAAACGTCTCCGAACGGTGCTTCTTCTGGTACTGGTTGTATAAATTGTATTATTATCATTCGAAGTTTAGACAGTAATTTCAAAAATGCAAAAGAGGCATGGTTTTTCAATATATAACTCTAAACCATTGCCTTACAGAATCACTAAAAGAAAATACTAATTTTTTAATAGTTATTAAAACTAATTATTTAAAAAAAAATATGTGCGAAACATTAAAAAAAAATTATAAAAACATACGAAGGGTCCAGAGAAAAACAACTTTATTCCATAGAAATAAACGTTGCAAAAATAATTTTATGTGGACTGACCTTGATTTGTACTGAAAATGATAGAATACCGTCAGTTAGCCACATAGGAGAAAAGATTATACGAACAGCTTAATTTCTTGAAAAAATTGATTAAAATCTTTAATATGGACCAACCATACATAACTTTTAAATGGAATTAAATTCGAACAGTGCTCATCACAATAGAATATTTTGGACTGCTATTTAATGTCAAGGGGAAGGTCATGTGAGCACCGACAGAGGACACAACTATTCCGTCTAATGTAAAATTTAAGTGGTACAATATAGGTCTTCCCTCCTTTAACTGTGTAACTTAATTTTAGAAAATTGTTTTAGGCATATTGGAAACACGTCACATATCTCCCTTAACCTTTTACAATTCCTTCACAGTGCTTATTAGTGCATTAAAACTAAATTACAGTAATTAACAAGTTATATTAAATAAATATATTATTAATTCTAATTCCACAATAGCTTTGTCCTTCTATATATTTGCTGTATCATCATTGATATAGATAACCTGGATATAATGAAAGTTGAGTATTCAAAGCGCAATCCCTTTAAAACTGATTAAAAAAAATTAAACAATCAAACTGTAAAGTTGGTGATATAAATTGAACAATCGACTATACTTATTATGAGAATACATTGTATTCAGAGAAAAGTGTGTAGTGTGCAAGCAACTACTTTTACTTCACTCTCATATACTATTATTTCTTTAATTGCATTATTTGGCTACATCATTTAAAAGCTGTAAAATAGTCCATCAGAAAAGAACGTTGTTAAATTTTTTGATCAAGCAATCGTCTTAATTCTGATTTATAGTATCTATTCACCAGTCGCAAGATTTCAAATTTAAACCAAATTCTAGATTCAGTGCCATGGGCATGATGGGTATTCTAGAACAATTAAAAACAAAACTGTCTGAAACCGAAAAAGTTACTGTTTTATATAAACAATGGAAAAGCCAATAATACCAACACGTCTTGTAAAATAACGAAATTAAGAAATCATGCTTTAGGATTTTTATACATGATTGGTATGGACATAAAATACTTCAAATTTAACTTAATAAAGGTTTTTAAATTAAGTGAAAAGGGAATTTACTTTATAATGCAAAGTAAAGTATTGAATCTTCCATATTTGGATCATGTAACAGTTTTTTTTTTATTTATTATTATTATTTCATTTGGATCATTTATAGTTTAGTATAATGCTTAAATTATTCAATTTTATGAAGACCAACTAGTGTTTCTTAGCTTCTGATCACGTCTTTTATTTTTGTTTATAAACAGGGTTCCCACTCAAATCACAGAAGGAAAATCACTGACTTTTCAATGACTTTTAAGGACCTAAACAATGTTTTTAAGGACCTTTGCAAATTTGTTTTCAGGCATCATGTCTATATATAAATTTTTAATAAAATACATTATACCAGAAAATTTACAAGTTGGCGCATGCGTAATAAAATATGTCACAGAATTCTGATACAGTGTGGATATGTGGTGGTCACGTGTTAATAACAAGTCTGAGTAGTATTTTTATAAAATTTGCGGTTGGCACAACAGCCGCAAAAATTAAGGACTTTAAAGGACCTCTAAGCATTTTCAAGGACTTTTAAGCACCTCTAAGTATTTTCAAGGTCTTGAAAACAAGTTCAAAAATATTAGACACTTTTAATGACTTTCAATGACGGTGAGAACCCTGATAAATTGATTCCCGCTTCCAATAATTTTATGCTAGAAATCATTAGATTCAACCCAGAAATTTTAGAAAATGAAAGAAGTGTGGGAAGTATTTAATCTTATAACACACACAACAATAACAACAATCTGAATTTCAAAACACTTTTCCCCTTAAAAGCACAAGGCTTTAGGAGTGATGTCATATTTAAATGCAGCATTTAATTTTTCTTAATTAAATATAACAACACGCTAGATAAGTAGAAAAATACTCAGTTGTAAATAGTTTAAATCAAACTATTTTAATGTTATCTCCAATCAAATCCACGCGTCTTTTTTCAAAAAACGCATCCCTAGTAATACACTTACACGTTATAGTTAGATGATGTAGGTGATATTAGTGATATCACATCATATTTGATATAATATCACCTACATACCTGTGTATAGTCCAGTAGACTAACATTATCGAATGCTCTTGGGATAAATTTCACGGTATACTCTTGAATGCATTTGCTAACAAGAATAAAAAAGTATACATATTATATTATTGTTATATTGTTGAACTTTGTTTTAGTTTACTTCACAAAACAAGTAGCACATTTTTTTGTATTTTTAGGTGTTGAATATAAGGCTCAATAACGCGTCATTTTTAATACTGTATATTTCAATATTTTTAATTATAGTGAACTGAACTGTCATTCGAGTCTGTTTTAACGCTATCCCACTCGATAAGTTTAAATACATTTTATTTTAAGTATGGTCGAAATTGCATTCTATATCTATTATTTTGAATCTTAAAAAATATTAAATTTTTATATTTCTAATGAAAATTTAAACATCAAGATGAATATAGCAGAAAGTCATTAATCAAAATAGATTAATCCGTTTGAGCTTAGGATCAGGACATTCTCTTAAGTTTTAATGATTAATGTGGTCTTAAAGAAAACAGAAAATAATAACAAAAACAACTTCATAACAATTCCTAAAAACTGAAGAAAAATTATTAGAAGAATCTAAATTACCCGCATTTAATCACTGTACATGTTTTTTAAGTTTCCTACTGAAAATTATTCTATAAGTAATACAGAACATTGTATTTTATATAGATCCTTGGACTGATTACATAAAGAGGACATTTATTCATTTTCAATCAGGATACAATTAATTCTAATGGATGTGGAATCTTCAAAACGGTAAGCAGTTTTGGATGTATCTTGTTTTAAAAAATAATTTTCAACAACTCATTTATTTCAAACCTTCTTGTTCTATTTATCTTCTTTATTTGTGATAAAAATATAGATTATTCACGCATTAATGCAATATTAAATTTCATTTGAAAAGTTATTTTTGAGCATTTGTTAATTTACTAAATACCTAGTTTATATCTACTCAAAATATCTATCCGTTTCGTATACGATATAAGATTTAAATATATATATAAAAAATATTTTTTGTGTCTATTAACTTTGTATTGCTGGGAAAACTTATACTATTAAATTTAAATATGTATGCATCTTTTTTAAATTACTATTAAATTAATACCGAAATCAATATTTATTATTAAAAGAAAATTTCTCAGTTTTATTCATAAAAGTTTTTGTCAAGAACTACCTTCTTCTACTGCCCTTTTAGCAAAACATAATTATAATTTTAGCAGTGTCCAATAATCACTGTTAAATTTACTTGTGTATTGTTTTCCCGCTTGCTGCAGATAGTAGAAGAAAAAACTGTTTTACAGCAAACTGACACCCCAGCGAGAGAAGCATTCTAGCAACCCTCCAAAACGATTAGGAATGCATGGAAAATCAGTTTTCAAGCCGAAATTTAAAAGAGAAGTCTACAAAATATATTAAGTGATAGCTAACCAATTTAAAGTCAAAATTACAAATAGTATTGACTTGCACTATGTATCAGTTTGAAGATCTCGTCAAAATTAATAGGTTTATAAAATTCTAGTGGAAATCAACGAGAGCAGAAAAATGGGCTTCCAAATAAACTCATTTGGAGGGTTTGCTTCTTACTTAAATGCTTGGAAGTTCATTTTATCTCTAATATTATTTCTCTACTCGTCATAGTTGCAGTATTTTCGTTTATGAAATACCGTATTTGCATTTTTAATACTACTTTTCATTTTTAAAATAGTACCGGTTCTAATGTAAAGTTAACACTCGTCAACTTTTACAGATAGAACTCTGCTACTAAAAACAATTTCGCAGGTATCAAAAGCCAGTGATTCGTTCGCCTTTGTAAAATTCTTATTTCATGTAATAAACCTAGGTCAAATGTAAAAAACTTATAGACTGATGTAGTGAAATTGAAGCAGGTATAAAAGTTTCCTTTTGGGAGAGAGCGAATATGGCATCATTCTAATTTCCTATAGTTAGCAAAGAAATGTGTGTAGATAATAAATACATTGGTCTGATGCGGCAAAAATGACACAGGAAGTTTCTGAAACGTTGACTGGAGAACAATTTCCAATAGATTAAGCATTAATTATAAGTCGTCGGCTTACAAGTGAAGAACATTATGTCAGTTTTTTTCAGTTTTGGAGTTAATTGTTTATCCAGGCAAGACTCCTCCCATGAAAGTTAGATGCTCACTGAAAATAACAATTTTGTTAAGTAATGCAAATCATGAAATTCGCATGTTTTCTCTCTTCGTCTTTGTTAAATAAGGTTTTTGACTTGGTGTGTTTCACTTGTAAGCCGACACAATGTCATTGACATGTATCATTCGTTAGTTTAAAGATCTGAATAAGATTTAAAAGAACATTATACAAGGGAATACAAAATTACCAGCGACAGTTATGGGAAATTCAATTCTGGCATACAAATGGAGGTATCAGATTAGTATTTGACCGACAAGAGCAAGTTTTCTGGCTAAATTCAATGACAGACATATAAATAAACTGACAGAATCTAAGCAAATACATTAGCACAGTGTAAAAGTGAAAAACATTCTGGTTTTGACTGAATACATTGATGATCAGAAGAAACCTAGTTTGTTGATATCTTAAACAATCCATGTACAATTTTTCTTCTTTACCGACGATTGCTTCGCAATAAAAAATTTCTTGTTGCTACTCACGCGTAACCAAATTTTAAGGGGGAATTATGGGCTGTTCTTTTCACTCCATTAATCTGAAACAGCGTGCGCTTGAGTGACCCGCGGATTGGAAAGTCTTTTTAACCATTCAGCCGTGCGAATGCTAAGCTGTCTGGTTCAGAACCTGGTGAGGTCAGGACATGAAAGAGATCTTTTTGTGAGAGGGACATTTTAATTTGCTTGTTGATCAGTTTGATTACTAAAGTATTAATCAAGATCAATTATGATTATGGAAGTAATATTGGAATATTATTGAGCGATACTGAGATAGAGAGATAAATGGGTTCAAATAAGAAAAACTAAGATTACAAGTAACATCGTTTTAGATTATGAAGATCTTGGTATTAGTTTATTATGACAAATCCGAAGAATTCAATTTTTAAAAGTTTTAAAAGTTGACACTAAACAAAATGAATTTAATGCCCAGTTTACAAAAAATTAAGCCTCGTTCCATTACAGTATCAACATTACTTGGTTGATACAAATCGATTTTGGAATAGACGATCTCAATATTTAAAGACACATCACTTTACAGAACTAAGCATGTGGAATATCGCACAATTTTCAATTACTCTGAATACCGTATAATTTTTACCATTTTGTTTTCATATTTTCATTAATTTAAAAAAAATGCCAGTTTGGCAATATATTTATACTCTTAGCGATACTTATTACATTGGCAAAAAGATGATATATCATAAAGTAATTATAAAATAAAACACCGCCAAAATTACGAAATTGGTTATGGGCAATTCTCTGGCTGTCGCACTGGACATGTTGATTCTCTTTTCTACTCGTAAACAGATAAGAAATATAAAATTAAGATGAATTTAATAGTTATGTTTTTATTTTATATCATATTACTTGGTGACAAATTTATATGGAAAACTAACTATTTTAACTAGGTCAAATATGAATTTAAATTGTCTGACGCACGGGACACGGACGCGTCCCGTGCGACAGACGATATAAATGCATATTTGACCTAGTTAAAATAATTAGTTTTCCATATAACTTTGTCACCAAGTAGAGCTATATAAAACCAAAGTACTATTGCTAGATTCATTATAGTTTTTGAATTTTAATATGTTTATGAGTGGAAAAAAGAGCTAAAATGTCTCGTGCTTACAGCAGAGAATCGCCGCTATATGGTTTTCGATAAATATTACATTGTCCTCTCTTGTAAATGAATCGGAGGTTAAGCTGTCGATGACGCTTAAGGATAGAGAGATCTGTATTACATACATTCATTTTTTAACTTTTTAATCGCATTTCTATGGTAATTTTGCAGGTGAGGATATTTAGAGCACCTTAAAAGGCATTACCAGAGCGATTTGAGGAAAATAGTTAGAGCCCTGTTATGGCAATTTCTCAAAAACATAATTTTTTCAATGGCAGTTACCTTATGCACATGCAGAATTTTGACGAGAACCTTAATCTCAAGTCCCATGGTCACCATTAACCTGTATACAAAAGTTGAACATCGTTGGTCAATCCGTTCGGGAGTAATACTGAGCACGTACACACAGACACACGGACATATTTTCTTGACGACTATTTTTTAACTCAGCACGGTCCAAAACATGTAGAAATGGGGCGGGAGAAAAATTTATTCTTTTACCCAAATGCAATACTTTAATTACCCTGTGTTAACATACAGGGTTTCCACAAATTGGTAGGGCAATGGAGTTCAAATACATCTGAATAACTCTTAATAACTAGGCCTTAGAAACCATTCTTTTTCCATAATTAATTTATGCTCACCATGTCAATCTATATGAAAAAAAAAATTGTTTATTATGCTTTTTTATTAAGAGTTATAAAATCTATTTGAACTCCGTTGCCCAACTAATTTAGCGACACCCTGTATAAGTAATTTAAAGTAAAGAGGTACCTAAGTAAAAGCACATCCCTATTGAGATGCAAGAGTAGTCTAAACAATGGAATCTTATACAGACTAAAATTACAATACAACATATTTCAACAATAAACAAATGTCTGTTGTTATTTGAATTGATTGTTAATAAAACAAATCAGGTAGCTGATTATTTTATATTATTATTTATAATTATTATTTAAATAAACAAGAACTGATTGACAAAAAGATTCCTCGATGTGAAAGAAAACACTTGTGAAGAGGAATATAAAAACGTACTCACGAAATGGTGAAATAAGTTACAAAATAAGCCTGAAGTGGAAGTCCTAGTAAGGATCATTCCTTATACTATCTACGTTACAATCTTCTAGCCCAATGCATTTAGAAACTACTTTGTATAAAACCTTGAAATTTGGAGAGTGAGTACGAAAAAGATCACTTAATGAAATGACATAAATTGTTTTCATTTAATGTCTATCCATTATAAGTTAAGATTAAAATAGCAAAAGATAAAATCAGATGAAACCACTGTATATGTATTGACTTAAGGATTTGAAACAAAGAAGAAAATATATTAGACACTCTTTTCGAGTTTTTAATTTGTTTAATTTCATTAAGTTATCATTTTTTAACCTTCTCACAAAATTTCAAGGTTTTATACAAAGTAGTTTCTAAATACACTGAGTTAGAAGATTTTAACATAACTAGTAAAGAAAATGATCCGTACTTTCTCTGATTGAACTCTTTTTATCGTGAATGATAGATAGAACCAATTGCCAAATCAAGTTGTAAACTCTACACAAGTACATATTTACAGGGTTTCCGCGCATATGGAAAGTCAGGGAAAATCGTGGAAAGTCATGAATTTAGACATAGGGTAAATTTTGTCATGGAAAGTCATGGATTTTGAACAAAAAAAGCCTAAAAGTCATGGAAAAACAGTGAATTGAATGGATTCCAAAAAATCTCACGCAAAATCACGTGACTATGACGTCATAAACGCCATGATCGCGATTCGTTGTTACTTCGACGATTCATAATCTGCGTTTTTATTTACTTTATTGATAGAAACAACGGTTACAGTTAAAAACTCTGGCCAATGAAAAGAATTTCTGAACTCCAAACTTGTGACAACACACAAGTAGGTCTCGGTGAATAAAAAATTTATAATGTAAGAACTGAAGTAAATTAATTTCATAATCTTTACTTTTGGTTTGACTCCGTATGCTCTGGTTTACATTGTTGATACCAAAACATTTGATTATTTAATTTACTTATATTTTCTTATTCCTTCTTCAAATATTTACTTAGTATTAAAGATTGATTAGCTTTTTTAACACCTGAAATATCAAAAAATGGAAAATTATTTTTCGCTGTTTCTTCTGGTTTCGACGTATCTTCGTTACTGATTATATTGTGAGTACCTATTCCTCTGCATTTATTAGAAAAGTCTCTTGTAGATATCTAGGGTGGCGGCAGAACAGGGAATTTCACTATTCTGGAAAAATAAAGGAATTGCGTAAAATTTGAACTAGCTAACGCGCTTCATTTTAAGTGATAATCATCTCAACGCAAGCGGTGCCGCTCCATTATTCTGCCGACAGTCACTTACGCTTGCCTTTCGTATAACTTTAATCTGACTGAATCCTTTACTAGAATGATTATTTTTAAACTTGTTTTTTGTCAACAGTATGTATAAGAACCCTAATTATTTACGTATTATTTCTGTTAGATTTTCAGTTATTCTATAACTTAGCAGCGCGGCAGCTCGCATCCATATTGTTAAAAAGAAATTCTTCGACTTCAATCTAACTGCATCCTTTACAAGCATGAATATTTTTCTTCTTGCCTTGTGTTTTCTGTTAACAGAATATATTAGAAGCCTAAATTCCTTAATATTTCAAATTGATTCCACCAGATTTTTTTTCAGTTTTATTTACCCTTAATAGCTCTGTTACACACCTCGCTTTGTTTTAAACACCTTTACTGTATTATTTTTCTATGCTTAGTTTACTTACATGAAACAAGGATTTTTTACTCAATATAAAACTTATAGTAATCATTTTACAATCATATACAATAATTTATTTACTATGTTGCGTTAGTAAAATAATAAAATTCTCGAGTCAGGTTCAATGTTTTTAATGCGATTTCTTGAGTCATGGAAAATCATTTGCTTCAGTCATGGAAAGTCATGAAAAGTCAGGGATTTGAGACATTTAAGATTGGCGGAAACCCTGTATTTAGAAGATAACTGGATTGTAAAGCGGTGTTGCATTGGACTAATAAAAAATGAAATGAGCCTTGAGTCGACAATTGATTGTTCATTTTATATTTATAAAGATGTTAATTTTCTCCATATTTATCAAATTCGTGTGGTCACAATTTTCTACTTGTCGCAGCTGTTTTTTTCTATGACTTTTATTCTAAGATGTGGATGTTTTATGGAATAGTTACTTCGTAGAGTTCTCAGAAAAATTTCTAAACGTGAAACTTTTAAAATAATTTTAATAAATCTGGCCAAATAAAAACAAACAAACAATGAACTCCGTATTGATTAAATTCCTTTCTCAGATCAATTTAGGTTATTCTAAAATTCAATTACCGAATAACTTTTCTGATTGGCCCTGTCATTTATAAGCAGGAAAATGTAGTTAGTATTTGTTCATTACTTTACATGCAAAGCGAGAGAGTGTCCCCTTCACTTTTTGAGTTGTTCTTGATTTCTGTTAAACATATATCGGCATATACAGTGGCTCCCAAAAATTTATTACTCACCTTGAAAATTTGTAGAAAAGTGCTGTAGTTTGAAAATGAATTCGAATATTAACTTCGACGCCTCTTTGTAGAATGTCTACTTCATTCTGAATTAAACTTAACATTTTTAAAGAAGTGTTGAATCGTTTTATTTTTAAAAAAATATAAATTCATTGAGCGACAGAAAAAAAATTCCACAAAAGTGTTTATACACCATGACATTTTCTGATAATTTCATTAATAATACTATTTTTTTTTACGCTTTTTTTTATTTTTGCATTGTAGAGACATTTAATATTTGCCTGTAATATTTGACTTTTCTATTTATTATAATCTATTTACTTTAAAATGGCTTGTAGCCGTAAAGAATCAGCATACAGCAGTCTAGAACTTGATCATATTTCATCACAATGGTAGTAAATATATTTTATGTATGGCTAATATATATTAAATTTATTCCATTTAACTGTTTAGTATGTAATGAAACTGTTTTTACAAGAAAACAGAATACAAAACCAACTTAGAAGAGTACAGTTATCTGAAAGTGAAAAGGGATTTATTGTAAGAAAATTTGAGAAAAATCCACGTTTGTCTGCTATAAAAATTTCTTCAGAAAGTAATGAAAGAAAAATTACTCCAATTTCAATTGAAACTGTTTGAAAAGTAATCCGATCACATCTGTGTTCTGCCCCAAGAAAAAAACTTGTAAATTCTAAAAAATAGAAAGTTTCTCCATTTCTTTACAAATGCAATGATAAATAAACCAGAAATGTATTGGAATCATGTTTTCTTTGAAGATAAAAACAAATGTACAATTTTTGATTTTGATGGCCGCACAATTATGTGGAGAAGAAAAATTATGAACCTAATCTCTAGAACTTTGTTGGAACAGTAAAGCATGACCGTGGAAGTATTCTTGTGTATGGGTTCTTGTCTGCATTAGGACTTGATAAATTGGTCTTTAATGATGGAATAATGAATCATGAACTCTATTTGAATATTTTGAATGATAAAATAAAATTTTCAGCTTGAAATTTTAATATTACAAATAACTTCGTTTTTCTATCAAGATAATGACCCAAGCACACAGCATTAAATGAACGCCTCTGTTGCCTCACAAAATCTAAAAATACTACATCAAACGACAGATTTAATCAAAAATAACAGATTTAGAAAGACTTGGAGGTTAAACTAAGAAGACTCGACATTAAATCGAAAAGCCAACTAAAAACAGTAATGATTGAAGAATGGAGCACAAATTACCAAAATAATTAGTAAAATTTATACCCAGACGCATAAAAGTCGTTGTGAATGTTAAAAAGTATCCTACGAATTACTAATTTTCTAAAATATTACAATAAATACTGATATGTAAAAAAAAAAAAAAAATTAAGTGTGTGAAGACTTTTGGGAGTGATTTTTTGTGTTACTTTTACTTTTAGGTTAATGATTTTCCTAAAAAAAGTTTTGTGATGCGTTAAAAATATTTAATGCAATTTTATTAATATGAAATTAGAGATATTATTTTAAAAAATTCTAATCTAAAATATTATTTTGAATTGAAGAATGTAATATTTGATTGAAACGTGTAAGTGTACGAAGACTCTTGGGAGCCACTGTATCGTCGTAAGCATATAAATATATATTGTCAAAATTATCCCTCCACTTTTATCATTTTTATACACCAATCACTGTCACTGATTGGATAGTTGGACAAGTAAGACTAATGCAAATGCAGCTTATTTCGCCTTTATTACATTTTTATGGAAATTTTACAGGTTGGGATGTTTAGAGCACATTAAAAGGTATTACTACAGCGATTTTGATCAAAATCGTTTGAGACACTTTTTGGCAATTGCTGAAAAACATAAATCTTTTTAATAACAGGTACCTTATATACAAGCGCCATTTTGACAAAAACCTTAATAAAACTACTACTAACCTGTACACCACTAATCAGTACGCAAAATTTGAAAATCGCGAATGAATTCGTTCGAGAGTAATGCTGACCAAAGATAGACACAAGCATTCATTTTTCTAGGCCACTTTTTTTAACTAAGCACGTTCAAAAACGTACAGAAATACCCCCCCCCCCCCTCGAAAAAAAAATGTTTTCGACCGAAACCAGTACTTTAAATTACCTATGTAATATGGGTAATGGACAATTCCCGTCTTTTTTTTTTTTTTTTTTTTTTTTTTTTTTATTATTATTATTATTTAATTATAAATGTTTCGAAAAGGCCATAAACACAAAAATTTCTGAAATTTTTTTCTTATTTTTAATTTGCGATCAAAGTTACCTTGTTAGACGTTGGCGAAAAAACGATTGATTCTGCTGGCATTGAATGTGTCGTCACGGCTTCCCAAACATCTTTGCTTGAAATGCAGCAGCGGAAACCAGGTTTACAAGTTTCTCGCAAATCACGCCAACCTGTACGGAATATGGCAATGATCTACCAACGCCAACTATTTGGCAGAAACCTCACGATTGCCATAGAAACTGTAGGAACCCTTGACGTCATGGATTTTACTGAGTGTTTTGATCGGACTAGTTTTGGCTTGGTTTTGAGGCATTTTGTTTTCTTAATATTTAAATAACTATTTTTTTTAAAGAACTTTTGTATAAATATATGGAATCAGAAAGAAATTCTTCATAAATATAAACTAATTTCACTCGTTTTAAAAAAATGCGGAAATTGTCCATTTAAAGTAAAAATGATGGCAGTAAATAAGCTCAGACACGCACTCAAGCTATCTAAAATACTACTTAATGACAGGTATTTTGAACGATTTAGAGGGTATGTTACAAAACTAAAAGAAAAGAAGAACATAAAAATTTAAAACAAATAAATCAATTGGAGCTTACCTCTTTCTTCCGCTTAGCGCTTTAATTTAAAAGCCATTCATCAGTTCGTAGATATTTGAGCTTCAAAGTGACTTGCAGACATTGCCGGTATTTCTGTAGAAAACGCATTCATTGGAAACTTATAATAGAAGTTAAGACAATCGTAGACAATGTCTCTTAGAAAATAATTTTCGTTGAAATTCTTCTTGATAAGATACAATACAGATACAGGGGATATGCAAAAGTATGGAAACTGTAAAAGTTGAGTATTTTGATAATAATAAGTTGTTGAAATATTTTATACATTTTTCTGAATCCTTTTTTAATGGACCCAAACAAGTGTCGGATGGATAAGAATTTGGATAAGAAGGATAAGAAGAGGATACGTAAGAATTTGTAAGTTTATGGTGGTATTTTCCACAAAAAAATCTATTCTGAAATTTGGAATAGTGTTCAAGTTGATGAATCAGGATACCAGACATGTTTTTATGGCTACATTTTATGTAGTGTTTTCATAATATGACAGCAAATGAAATATTGATTTGGGACATCATACATTTTCAAAAGACTCTAAGCATCTTATTAGAATAATAAGCAAGTCACACTGACACGCCAAGTAATGACAAATGAGGAATTGAGGTTGGCAAAAACCATTGCGCAATGGAATGAATCGTATTAGATCCAACTGGGTTCCTCCAAATGAGTCATCAATATCAACTACATTAGCAAAACAAAGATGGGAATCATCTGATCATTATTGTCTTGTTTGTAATACATTCAAATTTTGATCTGAAGTTGTCAGAAAATATCATTTAGCATAATCAGTATAACACAGACTTCATTCATTCTTTTTTCATTTTTTTTTATACTGCTTATGTATTTTTTATTTGCATGTATGCTATCAGAAGATATTTGACAATTCTGAATGAAGCCAATTTGGCGGGATAATTGGCGGGAAGCGTGGGAAATGCGGAAGTCCAGCAACAATACGATCGACCCAATTAGCAGTTGAGAAAATACCGTAAAATGGGAACAAACAACACCTTTCTATTTTATTTTTTTTTTCTTTCTTTTTTTTTATTTTCTTTATTTCATCTTTCATAACACAATGGGCCTTTGGCAGGGAGTTTCACAAATTGAAACAACTTAAGCAAATGATTCATAAATAATAAATTATTGAATGGAAATTCCATGCGAGGGAGCTTCACGATATTTTCGCAAGTGATAAGCAAGTTTATTACTTGCTTATTTTGTTGTTTTGATATTGAATAAACACAAGAAAATATTGTTTTTTTCTGGCCACTAACGATATTAGAAAATAAAATTGTTACTATTATTACTATTATAATTATTATTGCTATTTGTACTATTATTACTATTATAATTATTATTGCTATTTGTACTATTATTAATATTAATGCTACAAGTGATTTTTGCTGTTTATTATTATTATTACTACTTTCGGCATCATCACCAACCATATTATTATCATCATCATCGGGATTTTTATCCTTCTATCCTTATTGATTTTTTAAAAATCTCATTCTACTTGTTAAGTAGGGAAACCTGCTGTACATAGGACCTAATATTTTGCTCTTTCTATTTTTTTTCTCAAGGAAAATAAAGACTATCTGTGCAATAATTTTTACTATAACATGTTGCAATATTGGCATGCAGTTCACTTTATTTTTTTATTTCTGGCTATATTCAATTGAGGTGCACTTAATTCCAGGGTAAAACTTCACCTTTTAACTAGGTTCATCATATGCTGTACCTTATATTGTCTGTGCTTATAATTTAGCTCTAATCTAAACGTAACTTAGGTATTTAAAAATTTTAAGCATGTACACCAAATGAACTTTATCACACTCTTCAAACTATCAGTCTTAAAGTTTAATATTGCGCAAAAGATATCATCAAACAGATAAAAAGGAACACATATTTAACAAATAATCATGTATACAAAATGAAGCGCGGCCTACTTATTGCATTTAAATTAAATGAAGATATCGAAGTAAAATATGGACTATTTAACTACAGAAACATACTTCCCTGATCTAAGGCCTCCAACTTGGATCACTTATAATAGATGCAAGTAGGGACAGAGATCTGAAATCGTCTACACCTTTCCTCGTTTAAAATTAAAGAGCGATGGTTTACCAAATAAAAATAATTTTCATTATTTAGCAAGTTATAATATATATGTCAATCAAATTTAGCCAGTTCAAAATCGATTTTTGAGCAATTTAGGCCATTTTTGCTCCGACAGACCAACATAATCATATTCTATTATCATTTTTCTACATTGTATAGCAAATTCAGATTGATATTTGACTGTGAGACTAAAGTTGAAATCGTCTCTTGGACTATTAAACACGTAGACTGCCTTGTTGGGATCCTTAACATAACATCACACTTCTTAAAACGATTATATTTTAATTATAACATTTCAAGTTTTTACCCGGAAAATTCAACTTAAATTATTTTGTATTCTGTTTCTCCATTTATTTCTCCTATTTAGTTCCCAAATAAAGCTGATTAATTTAAATATATTTCGAGTTTGACAATTAGATTTTTCAACCACTGCATTTATTCCCCCTAGCAGAATTCCACTTAACATTGAATATGATTACCTTGCGATCTAATTACATAAGCAAAGAAATCAATTATATAAGTAGGTTATTCCCAATGTTTGTTTCGTGCATATTTACATAGTTTTCACTAACAACTCGTTTAACAATGGCAACACTTTCAAATTTACAAATTACTTTCGACTGTTTTGTAACCTTCCTAGTTGCTAAAGTCAATATATGTTTGTGTTTGGTTGTGTTTGGATCAAAATGATTTTGCTTCGATCAAAAGGTGTTTTTTTTTTTTTTTTTTTTTTTTTTTTTTTTAAGTTACGCTTACATGAGTAGTTTTATTTATGAGTCATTCTCCACAGCAGCAGGAGTGATTTTTTTTTTTCATTTTTTTTTCCTAAATCATTAAATGCTTAGAAAAAAAAAATTCCCATAGAACTTATCAATTACAGTTGAATTATGAAATTGTCAGAGATCGCCTGATAGTATATTGATATCGTCCATAGTTATTCCATTGATTGATGTCCACGGACATGACAGTTTCCTTGTTAGTGTTTAGTTCAAGTTTATAAATATGAGAATACTAAAATGATATCTATACAACTAATACTATCAAATAAGCAATTAATAATAAACATCTAATTGTTCTTAACTAATTTTATCTTGATCACGGAAATGACGGTACGATTTTTACAGTAGCATTTATTTCACATATAAATAATAAAATACGAATCTTGTATTAAAAAATAGAATACACAATATGTATTGGAAGCAAAAGTTACATTAGACTTCTTTCCAATGTCACTTGTAGTGTCACTTGGTGGGTTATATTAGGGTGCTTAAAACTTAAACAGTGGGAAATTTTTCTTAGGTCGGCTGTCAAGTGCAATCCTTGTGACTCAAACTATCTTCAAAAATCAAATATTGTCATTGTTTAAATAAACTATAAATCGTCCCTTGTCGTTATACTTACAACTGAAACAGATTTTTAATTGAAAGACATTTTTCATAAATAGTTTTAATAAAAAACATTACAATTTTTAAGCTTAAATTTAGTCGATGAATTTTTATAGCATTTATAAAAGTATAGAACAATTAAATAAAGGACATATTTTAACAGCCATTTTGGTAATATATATTTATTCTTTCTTCTTTATTAAGAGAGATTTTTATGGGACCGGGCAACTATATAAAAAAAGTGGCAATGTACTTTATTTTATTACCTAAGATAATTAGATCAATTAATTGCTTAATTTGTTATGATAGATTTTTGCTATTTCTAGTATTTCTTTAGTAAAAATTTCGATATTAAGATATATTAAAATAATTGATAAGCAGAAGGTAAGAAGTTATATTATGATAGAAAAGTTTAGGAGGTCAATGTCAATTTTTTTTTATTTTCAACACTTTTAATTAAGTCCTTCAACTAAATATATTAAGTAAAAATATCAACGGACTTATGACATTGAAAATATACCGAAAATCATACAGAAATCCAGACGTTTCTTTGAATAACACAGAGTTAGATTATTTGATTCTGCATAATGACTTTAAAACTTTTTTATTAAACAACATATACATTAATGAGTTAAATTATCCGTTTATTAACTATTTAAAAATTACAGGGTGTTATCTTGATTTATTAATTTTAAGCAAAGTATGCTATTCAAACATGAATACATATTTAAAGGTACGTCTTTCAATTTGTTAGAGTTTCTTTCGGGTAATGTCGAATAAATAAAACCCGATTAATATACCTGTGATATTAGCTAATAAACCATAATTATATAATGTAATTATACATAGATATACATAGTAAGTAAATGTATTGGAGATGGAGGAGTTCTGGACTATGAATAATTTTTATATTACTTTCGCATGATAGATAAGGAAACTAAGAAAAATTCACGTAATACCCAAGTTTATATTTGCTTCGTACTTTAAAAGTAGAAATTATTTAATTTTCCTCACCTAAACCAACGATATCTTTACTATAAATAAAAAATACTTTGCGTTGTTGTGTAAGTGTCACCGTTTTTACAATTTAGTTTGAGTTGATGGTAAAAAACTTTTTAAAAAAGCTCATACATTGAATCTTTACCCGGAATCTGACTAAGACCAGTCTTTTTTATTTTAGTTTGATGATTGCGTTATTCGTCTGTAGTTTAAATACTGAAAATCGAATGATATTTGTAATTCCTATTTTACATTGCCACATTTCAAGTTTAGTCGAAATGACAGTTTTGTGAGGTGTATTATACGTAACGATGAAGTAATTTAAGTCCTACTCGCTAACATATAGTTAAACAAGGAGGGAGTTGGTTGGATTTAAATGTCTTTGACGCAAAGGCAACACAAGGGCCAAACTGCACTTAACAAGGAGGAGGAAATAGTACTTATATTATAAGCATCCTTAACGATATATTATGCGCATTAGAAATTCAAATAAATAAATAAATAAATAAATAAATAAATAAATAAATAAATAAATAAATAAATAAATAAATAAATAAATAAATAAATAAATAAATAAATAAATAAATAAATAAATAAATAAATAAATAAATAAATAAATAAATAAATAAATAAATAAATAAATAAATAAATAAATAAATAAATAAATAAATAAATAAATAAATAAATAAATAAATAAATAAATAAATAAATAAATAAATAAATAAATAAATAAATAAATAAATAAATAAATAAATAAATTCCTCTTAATAGATATCATCTTAAGGCATAAAAGTCAACGTAAACATTCCCTGAAACATTTTTAAAGGACAAAAGACAAAAAGCGTCAGATGTGATCTCAAAAAGCAAACACAGCAGTTAAAATCTCGTACGATAGTCAGGACTACAATCCAGACCATTCAATTCTGATTCGCAGACCATAAGACACCTAATCAAACAAGGAAAGACCATGCGCTTGCCTGTCATTCCTTATGACAGCAGGTTTTACTGGACAAAGGGAACAAAGTCGAACAAAAGCATGGCATCACGCCGCGATTGTCCATCACTGGAAAGTGACCCCTTCCCCCCGATATTAATTCACCTCTTAATATCATATCTGGGGCGGCAGGAACCAGTTGCGCAATACGGAAATGGACGGATGATATTCATGTCACGTGTTTAGCGCCCACCCCGAAGCTATATGGTGAGATTCTCGGCCACGACACCGATTTTACAGTCCGAACGCCTGAGGGCACTGACAGCGCACGTGTCACCTCACTTTCTCAAGACAAAAAAAAAATAATCATTTGATGATATTTGTAAAGTCACAACACGTGATCCCGTCAAAAGTTGACGTGATAAAGTTTTTAAATGTTAATATGCCCAAACATATTGAGGTGATATGTTTGGGTATGTTAATATTGAGGTGAGAAGGTACATTGAGGTTAAGGGTCGAACCATGTAGTATCGCTGATTATTTTCCTACTACAATAAAAAAACCAGTTTTGCAAATTTTTCAATTTTTAAAGGTATAGATAAAGCAAGGTATGAATAGAAGTTTTTTCATTTGAGTTTGTATTAAACAGCAGAATCAATCCTTTGAAAAGGTATATGGAATTCAGTTCGTTACGGATTAAAATCTGATTCTTCCGGATCAAAAACAAAATTTTGTTAGCAAGTTGAATGGACACACATACAGTGGTCCTTACAATATACACTAATCCAATTAGATATCACTTCAGAGGATGACTACTTCAAAAGAAAATAACCATTTGAAATTTTCATTGAGTGCACAACCATGGCGTAAATGTTGCTTTATGATTTATTTTTCATAAACGGGAGGAAAAACCTTTGTGACTGATCAAAACATTTGCAGAGAATCAAAAACATTAATCCAAAATCTAAAAACAGCAATAATAATTTAGCTAAATATGTTTCTATCCATCCAAAAATAGTAAATCTACAATTTTAGATGGCCGATTATGTCAGGTACTGCAATAGCAGGCCGATCAGTAGCAAGGGTGGAATATACTAGTTTTTAAAAAATATTCCAATAGCCTAAACTTCAAAAGCTAGACCATAATGAATGCCATCTTAAAGATCTTGGTGATATTTGTTAGTGTGCCAAATTTGATCATAAATACTGAGTAAAAACATTTCAAATTCTGAAAAAAAATATGCTACTATAGCAAATTTTATGTAAGATTCGCTTCTTGGTTCTAAATTAAAAAATCGTATTAAAATGTTTGACACAAATTTTATTGCCAAATTCTCCAGTCTGAGAAGATTTTTTTATGTCTACATAATGCCAAATCTATCCATAACTTAAAGTTCCTATCGTATTTATCAGTAATGAGTCATGGGTGGAAAAGAACTCTTTCCGTGACAGAAACTATTACAATACAGTTTGTTTTTCTCTTTCGTAAAGTGGCATCATTATAACCTTCCACTAGAATGGCAGCGATACAAAATTGCCGCTGTAGATTTGGAGAAAGCTGGGAGAAAAACAAATTAGCGCATTTTGAGGTCAGAAATTCCCGCGCACCAGCCCTGAAGAAAAGATTGAAACCAATATTTTTTTCTTCTTTTAAAGTGGTGCTATTATTCTCCTTTACAATAATGGAAGAGGCAGGGATTTACTGATCTAGTCTTGGTGAAAGCTGAAGGAAAACAATTTAGAATGTTTTGAGGTCAGAAATCCAACGGAAAATGGTATTTCTCTGTCTTTGTCAATAGCTTCTGCTCCTTGAATTAGAGTATTTGCTTCTGTATTGCACCATTCGCTATAAATGCTTTAGAGATTGTCGAAGTAACTAACGTTGGGATAGTAAGTTCCCGGATTGGTTAGGTGGAAGCAAACTTGGAGTATTTTACCTCGTGATTACATAACCATGACTGTCAACCATTTTAACACGTAGGGGTAGTTCAGAATAATTTGTTATCCATAACTTATCGGATATTACTCAAGTTACTTCATATTCTAATTTAATTGGTTAACAGGTTATTTCCCGACTCAAAGATAACTGTCGATCGCTCCTGAGAGGCAGGGTTTTGTTTCTCATGAGACCAGTAAGATCCGTGTTTAGGGCTCCCAACATTTTAAGGCCTCCAAATGTTCCCATTAAGTAAATTATTTATATTCCATCATGTGTGTAATTAAAATTGAAATATTTCCTAATTAAAATTTAAATATTTTGTAATTGAAGTTGAAATATTTCGTAAATTGATATTTTGTTCTGTGTACTTGACCAATTCCATAATTCATGATAATACTTTTTAATAATGCGTTAGTTGTTGAAAATATTAAAGTGTTGACATTAATTTAATCAAGACGGTAATCAAAATTTTTATTAATATATAAATGACAAACACAATTCTCTTTGGGGCCCTATCTTCTGCGATGTGCCTACAGTGAAAGGTTTTCTAAATCGGATCCTCGATATATATTTATTATTGAATAGAGTAAAAATGTAAAAAGCTAATATGACCATGTTTGAACACGACCACTAGATTTTTTTTTTTTAGAAATTTCTACTGCCTATTTGGATAATGATTAATCGATGAATAACAATCAATGAATATGTTGAGATCTTATTTTTAGTGAGATATTGTAGGTGTAGTTTCTGATAAATCTAACTTTTGCGTGAGGTTTTGACTTTTAAAAGTCTTTTAGAACTTCAGAAACCACTAGAAATGGAATAATTAAAAAATAAGTATAATATCTGGTTGGTTG
The DNA here is from genome assembly GCA_963978545.1 of Linyphia triangularis. Lineage (NCBI taxonomy): Eukaryota > Metazoa > Arthropoda > Arachnida > Araneae > Linyphiidae > Linyphia > Linyphia triangularis. The sequence continues at coordinate 43,278,225 of OZ021731.1, forward strand.
GTATTGGGATTTGTCTTAGTGGTTGTTGATATTTCGTAGTGCGAAGTTTATTCATTCAAGTAGATTTAACATAACTTCAAACAGATGCGTCACTAAATTCACAGTCGGTAAAAGGATCTTCATTTTAAACTAAAAAAACATCTACTATTTTGAGATAATTAAATCGATCTTTTGTTTGGTAGTCATTATGAGACGACAGGCATGTGTCGATAGGTCAGTCGTTGAATACGATCGTTCAGCTCATTCATCAATTTCAGTTTTATTAAAAAAATATATATATGGATTTCTCAAAATTGAAAAAGTTTTCTGAGCTATAATGAACATAAAAAGTACTTTCAAATTACTTCTACCTACTTCAAAGTATCTTATTTACCACATAAAACATATGCATTTGAAATTATTATTTTACTTACAAGAAGAAGAAAAATGAATGTATGAATGTGAAGTTGATAAGGACTTAAGGGTGTCGATTAATCGAACTTTTAAATTTAAGTTTCATCGGGAGCAAAAAGAATGTTAGTTTATCTGGAAAATTATTTTATCTAAATCTAGTCTTCACCGCTTAATTGGAGTACTGGTTAAGCTACTTACTTTTCAATTAAGAAATTGAATTCTAATCATCTTACCTTAAATAAAATAGTGTATTGTTAGAAAAAGTTTGAAGCTAGAAAACTTTTTTAGAAAAAGTTAAAGGCAACAACAATTACAGGGTAGCACATACTGGGATTATGAAACGAGACTGAGAAATAAAAATGTGTATACATTGCAGGAATAAAAATCTATGGTGGGATTTGATCCTTTTATTTACAGGGTGATTTCAAGGGTTTAGAGTACCATAAAAATTATAAGACAAGAGATCATGTATATTAATTACATTATTAGCAATTTAATTTGGAGAACAAAATAAAGTTCATTTGAGATAAAGCAATTGGTATATAGATCAATCTTCCAGATCACATTATAAATTGTACAGGTAAATTGTAATGCTTTAAAGAAATATTTGGATATATATCAGGAAATTTGAAGAAACACTTAAACTGAACTAAATAGGCTTAGAGCCTGAACTTGGTCGTCATTTTATTTGCATTTTTTGCCTTTCCACCTTTTTACCATTTTTTTAATCCAAAGTGGTATAGATATAAGTTCTTGGAAGTTGTGTGTATTTCCTCAGATATATATTAGAACTAATTGATACTCATTGCACAAAATTGACCAAATTAAATGTTCATTTACAAATTAAAAAAAAAAAAATTTAGTTTCATTGTACCTTATAAGTGATGAACCAGATATATCTAAAATTTTGATTAAAATCACAACTAATGGTTCAATCCATGTTAAATCGACTAGAAAAAAGAGATTTTGACACTTACACAAACAAGCAAAAAATAATGTGAGAACTACAGATTACTTTCCTGCACAGTAAAATAATTCTCAAATTCTTTTTAACTTGTGTGTTTCAAGAAATCATACTATGTTAGCGTTATGAAATCATGTAAAAATTCATTTTGCATCAAAATGAACATACTATTTTTTTTTAACTCACATGATAATTTTTTTGTGAAGCTGCTAACAAAGTTTATCTCACACAAAATTATCATTTACTTATAAAAAAATTGAGCAAAACATTTACATATTTTAAATTTAATTATTAGGCTTACGAAATTCTTGCAAGAACTTTTAATTCGTGGTGCACAACAATGAATTGCAATATCTCATTTGAATTTTAAGGATCACAGGAGCATGTGAAAATTTTAGATTTCAGGAAACGAAATTTTAATATTTTATAACCCTTGTATAGGTCAGGTCCTTATGAGGAACATTCAGATTCGTTAAAACGAAATTTAGTAAAGTAAATTGGCAAATTTTAAAAATAAAGATATTAAATTCGATTAATTTTATTCTTCATTAAGATAATATTTATATTCAAAGTCATTTTTATGGTTAACATCCTTAGATTTAGATTAGCATATTTTAAATTGAAATTTAAGAAAAAAAAATTCCAGAAAAATTGACAAAAGTGCAAATGTTTACTACAACAAAGCCGAAACACATTATTTTTATTTTTTAGAGTGATAAAGTATGTTCTTGCAAAAACTTGTATGTATAAAAAAATTATTTCAGAAGGATACATATGCGACTTTTTTTCAATACAAAAAACGTGTTTTTTTTAAGAAAAAAATCGTGTATGAACAATATGATGATTTTTCGGTAAATTAGTATATTCACGAGCAATAATATTATTTTTTCTGAATTTTGTATAGTTTTATTAAAATACAAGAAAAAAATATCATAAATACTGACATGTGTTTTGTTTTTCGAAAGTCTGAAGAATCAAAAAATCAAAATTTGACAAAATCATAAATATGAAACTGCCGTAAAATTTCAACCAATAGAATTATCGAAAAAATACTCGAGATATTTGTTTAAATAGTCACAAGAAAAAAGTTCACATCAAATTTCATAAAAATCTGAAGGGGTGGATGTTATGGCTTGGTCAAACTGACTTAAAATAACCTTAATTGTTAAAACAGGACCTTTCGGCTATGTTCATCAAATGTATGACCATGAAAAGTCCTTTTCCTACTTTTATCAAACGTTGTCGGAAGTATTCTCCATCAAATGAGCGGAAAAGGGCGATGATGGTTTCTTCCTCAACAGACTATGGTGCAATTTTTAAGGATTAAGAATCTACATGGAGGAAGAAAATCCAGTTTAATTAAGTTTTTGGAGAAAAAATGAATCGAGTCAAGGTTAAATGAAACAGAGCGTCCCCCATTTTGTGGTTCCGAAACTAGTCGACTGAAGCCGACCGTCAAATTAGAATGGTCAATTATTAGAGTTGTCAGGAGGGCCACAAAATCATGTCAGAATAAAGATTTCGTCAAACCTAAAAGAAAATCACAACGTGGCTGTCTTCGTGAAATGTTCTTTTAAAGACGCCACATTTAAAAAGTCTTTATCGGAAATCTGTTAAATTGGTTCGTTTGGGTTTCGACATTTGGGCAGATCGTTTTTAAGAGTTGCGAAGCCTCTATACATCATTCTCTTGTGGCACAATCGGAGTAAGCTGAAGAAATTTATTATGTTTTACTATCTATGTTGGTGTAGCAACAGCTAAGTAAAGAGCAGCTCTAATTGTAAAACAAGTCTGTGGTTGTTGTGGATGGAATAAAAGGATTTTGGAACATTTTCTTTATTTTCTTAGATGGATTATGAGAAAAGTTAGGTAATAGTATGTAGAAATCACACATTCTTACTCTGAGGTTTGCATAATAATAAACTTTTTTGATACCGATTTTTTTTTTATTAGATGTCACTACTTTTTGTAAAAGAAACTTATTTAGCATTCTTGCTTGATTTTTTTTTTTCAAATTTAAAGTTGACATCATTGGTGAGATTTAAGTTTTTAAATATTTTTTTATGTTTGCCACCATTACATTTTTTTTTTTTACTTTTGCATTAAATGCATTTTAAAATTGTAAATATGATGTAACTGCTGTTTCTTTGAGGCATGCTTATTTTAAATTTGTCACTTTCGAGTAGATTTTGTTATTTTTTATTTATTTCATAGTTTTTATTTGGATGGAACTAGCGCTCTAGCTCTTCTAGTTAGCATGAAATATTAGATGACTTTAAAAAATTTAAAATATCAATTAAAGAGATCGTAATTTTATAGGATGCTAATAAGTTCCTTTTGAACAGTGAGAAACCTTTATTTCCCACGTGATCTTGTAAGCACAACTTCTACATTTATTTTTTCATAGTAATGAGGAATATACATGTGACGTCACATATTAATTGCCATCTGAAGTCACGACGACCATGCTAGTTTGCTATTGTTCGTGTTTGGAATATTACGTTACAACTTTTCACATTTTAAACAATTTATTTAAAATTTGTAAAATACGAGTCTTATGCTTTGACAATTAAATGTTTAAGACAATTTTAAAAATTCAAACAAGAACGATTTAGAATAAGAATCATTTACTAAAAAAAAAAAAAAAAAAAAAAAAAAACTTACCTCTAAATCTATCTCTTTTATATAGTTTTTGTATAGAAAGGATATTTTAAGAAAAGATTCATTGACTAGAGTTGTCAACGTTAGATAATATATGTAGTACAAATATTTTTTCAAGTGGTTATAAAAAGTATTGTATGCAACATGTGACAAAATACTTTTTCTGACTCGGTAAATTATTTGACGAGTCGGTTTCCATTTCATCTCGTTTGAAAAAATATTACTTTCTCAAATAGTTGCATAAATAACTATTCTATAACTATTCGCTCTCTCTCTCTCTCTTATATATATATATATATATATATATATATATATATTTATACCCAAAATCTAAATTTTACATTTGATTCAAATATCTTATACAAAAGAAAAATTAATTATTTTCTTTTGCAAAAAAAATATACTTTTTAAATCCTTTATATTAACTTTTATTTTCTGTGTGTGTGTGTTTTGGTTCGCTGTGCATGTCGATAGCGGGCAAATCTGCCTGAAACTTGGTAGAGAGATTCGATGCCGATGACAATGTATTCTATCATATTATGGTGACTTCCACTGTCACTAAAAGGTCACTTTTACGGAATACTAATAAACCAACTTGCCGTCATCCAATCTCCTTGAAATAGCATTTAACCGATCATTGAAAAAACTCTTTCCTGTTGCAAAAATTGTTTCAATAAATAAATAATAAAATTGTTTCAATCAAAATAAACAAAAGATGTTTAGTTGTGCATAAATTCACATTCATTTTTTTCGACTGACCGTCCAGGGATAGGGCGAAATTCTACATTTGTTTTCCCTGCAATAATTTTTAAATTATATTTCTAATTCAAATATATAATTTTTTTAAATTATTTTTTATTCATTTATTTTAGACAGGTTATAAACTATCATTCTAATAAAAATATTTTTAAAATATTTCATTTTAAATTTTATTTATAAATTTGAAAATGTTGTGTATTCCTGGAAAAACTAAGGATCAAATGACGCATATATACGTGCATGACCACCAGTGGGTTAATGAATTAATTTTTAAAGGTAGTTTACTGCATATTTTGCTGATAGATATGTTTTTAATATTTAAAATTAGATGCTAATACCAAGCACTCGTTGGCAACAAAAACGGAACTTTGTTAATGAATATAAAAATTGACAATGCATATAAGGGATTTATATTAAAAACTTTTTTATGGGTTAAATTATTTCAAATAATTTTCCATAGAATGTTAAATTTTTACAATCCATTAATTTATTATAGGCAGTAAATTACTGCTTTTGTGGTATATACCTTATGATCATTAGGGGATTAATTTCTAAAAATTAAATGCTTGTTCATTTTTATTTATTTTTTGGAGGGGTTAAAGAAACTTATTTTATTATACTACTTGTATGGATTTTTATATCATGTTGGAAAGACGCACTAAACATGACAAAAACAGTTAAAATTGAAAGTATTACTAATACCTGCTTTCATAGTTTCTTATTTAAATTTGTTCTCCGTTTATTTTTATTAACTTCCCTTCCAAAAAGAAAATGTTGAAACATCGTGCTGTGTATTATGACAAAACAGTTTGTTTCACACAGTGACAACACTTCTTGAGAATCCCATTATCGTTATTTTTTATATCTCTTAACTGCTTTTTCTCTGATGGTGTTATTTTTTAAAAAACTGCAACAATTCATAGGGAAAGAGTTTCAAAGGGGTCATTTGCCTTTCTCTCTCACTTTAACTTTTAATATTTTGAACGGCTACATCATCAAAATATTGCTGTTATTTCTTTTCCCCCAACCTTTAACATTTGTCCCTTTTTGGATTAATAGCACTAATAAATTAAAATTATTTTTTAAAGAAAATTTTGCAGTTACTGTTACTGGCTCAGAGTTACCATGTATTTTTTTTTTTTAAATAGATCTTAGAATTTTTATTTTTTTTAATGTTGTCGTATGAAGCTATAATTTGATTATTTTACTTATTTTATAAACAATTTCCTTTTATATGGATTATTTGATACTCATGTGTATTTCATAGTTTTATTCTAGTTACAATGAAAACGAATCTTTGGAATATTGATTGAATTGGTTGACAGATCAAGACATTTTGGAAATTTTTTAGAAATTTTAGCAATTTACTACCGAAGCAGGATAACAGTGATACAAAATGTGAGTTATACATATTTTTTTTTAATAAATGATCTATAACACTCTAGTTATCTTGCAATTTTTTTAATTGGTGTAATAATTTCGCACGTCAAATTTATTGTGATTTATTTGAAAAAATTCTAACTTTTCCACATTTATGTAGTAGGATATCTCAAACAATTATAACCAATATATTTAATATTAAATTTTTTAAATTTTCTTTCACAAATATAGTTTCTTTATTAATATTTTATAGTATTATTTACTATTTTTCCTTTAATACAACCTTACAAAAACTGATGAATAGAGCTTCTGTATTTATTTTATTTTTTCATCATATTCAACAGTTTTATGAAAAGAAATATAAAGTTTTTAGTTTGTATTGAGAAATGCTGAAAAAAGCGAGATGAATTTAAATTATTAAAAGCATTTAAATTCATTAGAGGAATATTAGAGGAATTTAAATAGTTACAGAAATTTTCTTAACTATACTTTAATGCATTCAATTCTAGCGGATTCCATTTTTGAATTTTTCATTTAAATCATTTAAATTTGCAGAAGTATACTAATCTATAATCTATCCAAATGAAAACTATTATTTTTATATTGAATACCATTCAAGTGTTATATATAAGGTTATATAAATTGTCCCTCAAAATAATTTTTCCTAGAGATACAAAAATATGGAACAATGAAAAAATATGCATATATTTACAAGCAGGCATATAAACAGATATAAAAGGAAGTTATCGGGAGAAGGGAGGGGAAGTCACCCCATGTTTTCAAGGTTAAAAAGTACTACTTCTTGTTTTCTGTTGGAATCTGAATGAACGTAACGCTTCGTGAATCACACCTTGAAAGCAACAATTTTCCACCAATTTAACCTTAACAAGGTATATTCCATTTGATTCGCTTGGCTCAAAGACCGGAAATGCTCATTGAGCAAAACTGAAAACTAGCCACAACGCATTTTAAACGCTTATAGTTTTCCACTCCATCTTATGGCTTCCCAATTAGTTTTATTTAATTTCTCCAATTTAAGAATCAATAACAAAAATCACTAATTGAACAGAAGCTAAAAACGACGCACTGCATCGCGTTCTGGACGATTCATAAATTTGTTTATGAATTTTAAGTATATAAGTAGCATTTTTAAGTATAATGTAATAATTCAAAAAATCCAATTCAGCAGGAATACTCTTTAGAGCCGGCATTGGGCACAGACATATCGTGTGCAATTTGCAGAGTGGTACCTCTGACTTTGTAAACCGCTGAAGCAGCTCTAATCACGCTATCACGTTTTTTGGAGAACTCAAATCAACAAGAAACTTTGTTAAGTCGGCCAGCGGTCATGCGTAGCCATTTGGAATTCCTTTCGAATTGGAACGCCCAGACAGAACGTTACATTTTGATATCGGACTTAGAGGAAAAATACTTAGCAGAAAGTACTAAAAGGGGTCACGAATTCTTTTATGTATTTTGGTGAATATTTTTCAAGGTCTGTGGAACAATATACTACCTCTCCTCTCGAATAGCTTTTTCTGGAGAAAAGTAATAAAAAAAAAAAATTCTGGAAAAATATTTTATAAAACATATGAAGCCTTTTTCATTATAATATGAAAATATCACGCTTTTTTGCAAAAAAATAATCATGCTTTAAAATAAGTTTAAAACTTTTTTTGTGACATTGCAGCTCTAATGTTGTTTAAACTAAGCTGTAATTATTTAATTACTTGCATGATTTATCAATACTTTAAAAAAATTGTTTAGTTTCAATATAAATATGACAATGACATTTAATTCGTTTTTTAAGGGAGTTAACTAAAAGGTTAAAATACAGTTACTCATGAATAGTTGTAAAAAATCACAATAGATGCTTTCACCTTCAGTGTGAACATGGGATTTTAATTTGGGCGAGTATAGTATATAATACAATCGTATTCATAATCGCTCTATGTGAGTATTTTGAACAATTTATAAAAAAAAAATACGATTGCAAATAATATTATCATTTGCTCTTATAATGACCAAATGAGATACTGCAGATTCTGTGTGACACGTCTTATTTTGCAATAAACAGCTTGTGTCAGTATATTTCCCTTTTAGTATTAATATTAATGTGGGAGGCGCCTTTTACCTACAGCTTGTAAATAAAATCAACATGTATCATCTTCCCTCATGGTAGACGGAACTTCCTTTTTTTTTTTTTTTTTTTTTTTTTTTTTGCTGAGTCAATTACCAAAATCACATAGAACAAATCATCAAATATAGACTTTCACCATATCAGGTGCCAAACTTAAACTCACACCCCATTTTTCAAACAGAAAAAAAAATCCTTCGATTGCGATCGAAAGTGACCTGTACCCCCCTCCCAAGGGTTATCGTTCTTTGAAATAAGTCTGCTTCCCTCCCTTCTTCCTATTCTTCCTGCTCGACCTCGTTTTGCGACATACATGTAATCTTCCTTTCACAACTCACTACGCCTTTCACGGCCGTGTTGGCTCACGTGCAGGTGGAAACGTGATGATCCGCTAATGGGCGAGGAGCTATCGCAACTATTTTTTTTTTTTTTTTTTTCCTCAAGTCGAAAAAGTGAAAGTGAGATTTTCAGGTACTTGAATTTCGAGTATAAAAAAAATATGATATTCAGAAGTTTCGTCATTGTGATTTGTGGTTGGTGAGGGAAAATGTGGGGAAGTATTGCAGTTATTGAGGTGGATTGAAATAGATTGGGGTTAGGATAGGGATTTTTTGTTTGTAGTTACTTTACTGAACGAACGGGATCAAGAGAAGCGGACTGTCTGAAAGTAAAGTAGATAACTTACAACAAAATGATATCTTAATTTGTACCTATGCATGGATATTTTTTTTTTTTAAATGATTAAGTAAACTACAATAGTTTTTTCGACAAAATTATTTCCTTCATTCCCTAAATTCATTTTAAAATGTAAATTTAAAAACTCACAGGTAGAACAGCGGTATTGGCCAATATCAGAAACAGGAGTTCTGAGAATATTGGCCAGTCCATGTCGAATCTCAAGCAGCGTTCCAAAATACAAAATTGCTTTTTTTTTAAAAATAAGCAAGTCAAAAACATCACAAAACATATGTTTTAACCCTCCGTCCTATCTTATAACAATATATTTCAATTTTAAAAATCTTCTTCAACATTTCAAAACTTCCAGTATATTTTACCCAGCATTGGGCGAGATTGACCAAAACCAGTAGCCACGGCCAGTCTACAACAGTCCACATCGGGATTGGCCAGTGTCGAGCCGATATTGGCCTACATATTTGTGCTACTCGGGCTAATGTATCTTAGAGATAGATATAGTCTTATAAAAGAAGAAGCTAAGAAGTTTAGGAATGTTAGCAGGCACCTAATTGAACTGTCGGGGATAGGGGAAGGAACAGAATCTATCGGCATGCACAAGTGTCTCCAATTTATATGCTTGTCCAACAAGAAATTTTGGTTAATTATATTTCAATTTAGTTGCACTAGGACAACACAAGGGCAAACTGTGTCTTTTATGTACACGGAAGTGGTATTCTTGTCAAATCGTTGGTATGTATCCTCTGAATTAGAAAGTTCATAAACATTCATTTTGGGTGTTTTAATTACGGAATTACAAAAATGATGACCATCCAGGCACAAGATCCATCTAAGTAGTTCAAATCCATACCAACATATAAAAAATACAAAAGAATTTCTGTTCAAACAGAGCACATAAAACAGCAAGCCAAGAAAAACTAAAAGTAATAACATTGTGTTGAATACAAGTAAGATTTAATTTGTTGGTAACCCTGGATATTATTTGGTAACATGGTCTTAACAGATTGGTCTGACTTGATAATATTCTCTATGGATGCGGTTTTGTTATATAAGATGGAATTGACGTTGTGAAACGCTGCAGCGTTACTAGACGAATGGTTCATGAAAGAATTGCTTGTTTTTCAGTCCAATGAGGGTTAGAAACACATAGGGTTAAAAGGTCTGATTGAAACTTCAGGGAGGATGAATAATACGAAAATAACCATTTTGCTCTATTAATGACTAATGAGCTATTTCTTCAGTAGCACTAATATGTTGGCCACTATCGCTCGACATTAACTAGTCCCCATGTAGACCTTTGTCGACTGGCCATTATTATGGATCTTGGCCACTTTTGCCCAATGCTGGATAAAATATACAAGAAGTTTTGAAATCTTGAAGTATATGGCCAATATGCCAAAACCCCTCTTTTCGAAATTGGCCAATACTACTGCGTTACCTAGAATGCAATTAAAAACTGTGTTTCTAATTTTTGATTTTCCCGCTTGCATTTGAGTAAAGTATTTCAACGTGTAACATAGGTGCTGTTTTTTTTCTTCTAGTAATGCCCCACAGCCATAATTTTGAGGTTTAAATGTAATCCACATCATCAGATAATTCAATATTTTTTTATGTATATTTAAAGTTCAAAATTACGCATCAAACTTAGATTTTCGAAATTTTACGGAATTACTAATGAAATGTAAGAGATTAATTTTTTAATTATTTATTATTAATGCAATTTAAATAACCCAGTCAAAAAATATTACGTAATTGCGAACTCAAATACCTAATCGTACAATTTCCTTGTGTTTTGTATGCTCACACTCAATCAGGGGTGTAGTGGAGCGGGAACCCGTGGGAACGACGATCCTTTACCTTTTTAGAAGGAGGAACGGCGTTCCCTCACCTACATTTTTTTTTAAATTTGTATTTTTTTTCTTTTTTCTTTATGTGACACTCAACGTAAAGTTCATTAAGAAAACGAAAAGTTCTTTCGTGTAAACTATACTTTCGTTCTCAATCCGCAACTTCATAGTTGAGCAGGCAAATTCAAGTATTTGCAAAACCCTTTCAAGAGGCGCGGCAACTTGCACATGGCCATTCCATCAACAATCCGACACATCTATTAAATTGCCCTCTCCCCCCCCCCCCACCTCTCCTACATGGTGTTGAAATTTAGAAGGTAGTATCTTCTTCAACGAATGATCTGTATTTGTGGATGAATTCCAGTGGTCAAATGTATATGGCTTGTTATGAATACGGATTAAAACTTCCATACACAAGTTCACGCCAACTATTTCCATTTTTAAAGAACAAAACTGTGGTCTGACACATACAATTCCTTGTGCCCTTCCCTTGAAGAATGTTTCTCCTCCTCAAATTTTAACGGGAACGCTCACCGATTTATCAACAAAAGTGATATAATGTGTTTTAGATTTTTTTTTTTTTTTTAATTTTTTTTTTCTAATTTTTATATCACCCACTTAATAATATATTGGTAAACCTTGCGCCGTAGCTAAAAAATGAACTCTTTCAAGAGGAAAAAACAAATGACTATAAAAGATGCATTTTTTTGGACAATCCAAAAAAAGTGAAAAAACCTGGGGTTCTGATGGAATAAACTGGTTGGTGCTAAGAATCTAGATGAAAGGTTGATATTTCGTATTAGCTTTTAGGGTGTTTTGAGATCACGGAATTATACATTTATATTGGCCTGCCTGATGAAAGGAGAATCAAACTGATACGTTATTTGAACAAGACAAAATATATTCAAAACTGTATTGATTTTTTACTCGTACTTAATTTAACTCAATACGTAAAAATAATGGAAATGGGTGGCGCCAATAAGTTGCATAGGAGGACCTCTCCTTGTTGCTTAAATTTTTATAAAATTGGAGGAAAGTCCAAAATTCACTGGAAAAAATAAATTGTGTGCCATTTAATAACAGATTTTATATTTTTCATTGTGAGAAGGAAAATAGTTTTGAAAATCAAAGTTTGAGCAAGCAAAGAATTTTTTTCCCTTGCAACTTTCTACAAATAATGCTGCCAGCACCCATGTTAATGAATCAGTCCTTTTTCAAAAAGTGAAGGTATTCACATTTGTTGATGTTATATATTTAATTTTGCTTAATATAAAACTTCTAATGGTTTTGTAAATGGGTATAATACATCGAAATTGGGCTGTGAAATAGTAGGAAAGCAATTCAAATATATTTTAAAATGCAAAAGTAAATTGCTTTTCGGTTTGAGAATGAAAACGCTTACATTTACAGTTATTTCTGAGTTTATTCCAAAAATGTAGCATCAGTATGCAAAAAGAAGAAAAAAAAAAAATCTTTATCCCCAAGTTTAAAAAAAAAAAAAACATCTACACTAAATACAGTGTCGGCGATAAGGGAAAGAAATTACCTCGATCTTTCTTAAAATCTAGTGATTTTGATGGCAATATCATGTAAATTTTGCAGTTTGCTTTCTCTCCCGATTCATACCCACTTTTGACGATTGTCAACACTGTCGAAATGACAAACTTAACTGGATAAAATTAAAAAAACAAGAATGTCCTAAGCAAATCTATACGTTTGGCAAGTGAGTCTACTGGTGGATATCCCTCTTAAAATAAGAGATAGTTACACAAATTAATATTTTATCAAGAAATTTAAACTTTTCAATTGATATTCTTGTAGTTTTTAATTTCATTTTATTAATGAAAGAAATTTTGAAAAGAAAAGGAAGGGTCTATCAAGCACCAGGAACTTCTTCACCTAGAGATGGAGAAAAACCATAAAACTCTCAATTGACATCTTCAACAATCGCAATCTTTTTAATTTATTTCGAAAACTTATTTCGAGGCGCTACAGAATCTGGAAATTTATCCGAACCCATTGCTTGTAAGGCATCTCTGAAATTCTGGACGTCAGATGATTATATTATATTTAGGCTTCGAAAACCCAGACCAGCTGATGACCCTATTAGGGTGCGTTCTAAGCCAAACATGTCTGTCTTAATCGAAACTCGATCTCTCATTGAAATTTGTCTGAATGAAAATTGTTGAAAAAATCTTGTAAAAAATCTGTTTAAAATTGTTGTAAAAAATCTGTTTAAAAATTGTTGTAAAAAATATGTTTAAAAATTTAAGTCAATATATGTTTGAAAATGTCTTATAATATATTTATAAAGTGTCAAATTCCATGTAACTTAATAGTTTAAAAAAAGTGATTTAAATAAAAAAACTGTTTGAACACAATTTTTTTTTTTCTTTTTAGTTTTTGATGTGTTCATTATCCATTATCTGTTTTGATATTATTAGAGTAATATTAAAAAAGTTACTTATTCTTAGTTGTCCACTCTCCCCCCCCCCCTCCCCCCTTCCCTAACAAGCAAAAAAATATATACGTTTGTAACGACGCAATATAAGCGTTCCCACACCTTTTCATTTTACACTACACCACTGCACTCAATAAACTTCAATTGATGCAATCCTAAAGTAAAACTTTTATGATTAGCATTCTCAAAGATAAATATTATCTCCATATTTATTCACGCAATGGTAGTTCTATTCTTTTGTTAAGAGCATTTCGTTTCCCGCATAATTTATAGCTTTGAATTGATCGTAAACTATTTTTTTGTTCTTCATAACAGTCACGAGAATTTTACAAACTTAATCTAAATGAGACCTTTAATGTATTTCGTCGCTGAAATAGACAATGGATTCAAATTTGAATTGCATAATCACAAATTAAAAACAAATATTCTGAAGTAAAACCTTATTACTGAGGAACTTAAACATATAACGTCAAAAGCAAATATTGCTAAAACTTTTTTGACTCCACAACCATGCCTGTTCCGAAATTCGAATTTATATTTAAAAGTGTTTTGTGATTGGCCACAAGTATTCTTAATATGAAAGTCAATTAAAGGTGAAAAAAAAAAAAAAAAAAAAAAAAAAAAAAAATTCTATATTGAGAATATTATCATTTTTTGGGTTAAAACAATCCTTTTCTATCTTTTATTTTAGGTATCCAAAACTTGATACAATAACTGAAATGGAATTTTGACAAATCTTATATCAATACCAAATAAAAAAAAATAAAAAAAATTCAAACATCTCAATTTAATACAATTTAAATTCTGATCGACTTTATGCATTGCAACGTTACAGATGACAATTTTTGAAATATCTCTGATAGGGGTGGAAAAAAAAAAAAAAAAACTAAATGAGGGTTTGTGATTATCAAAATTAAATATGAAAATGTAATTTTATTTTTAAAGATGTTATTGTGATGAGCCCAAGGTTTGGTTGATAAGATAGGGACAGAAAACCTTTTCCAAAAATGTAGTACATAAAGTATGTAGCTTAAATTTTGCTTGCCAATATTTTATTCTATTTTATGATATGAAACTTATGCATTGATTACATCATAATTTAAAACCTTTTTTTGAGCGAAAAAGAAATACCCATTTTAATTATCTAATAGAATGCAAAAATTCGACTTTATTTTCAAAGGGGCATTGTAATTGGTCATAAGCATGTCACTGGTGTTGGCAATTGATATAAGTCGACTTAAAATAACGCACTGAATAAGGTTAAAAAAATCTATATATATAATTCTCTTGCGTGCCGCCCAAATTCGGCTGTATTTATGTGAGCAGAATGGCAACGACTTTAACAACCAATCACAAATCTTCAAAATGTGCTTAGTTCAAAAGTTTCCAAATTCAGCAATCCAGCCAATCACAATATATCTTTTGAAATTTGACTTCTGGCAGTAGCCGTCAACTTGAATTCGCTATATTTTGTTTTCTTATTACTGATACAAATTATTGCCTATTTAAACCGTATTGATTTAATATTTACGTTGATGCCGGAATAAATAGATGCAACATGTGTACATTTCTTTTGGATTACAATTATTTATAAACCAAGTATTCCCGAAAAATTGTCGGCTAAAATTCCAAGTCGGGTACGAATTCTGTGCCAAGAATCAAGCCAACAAATGTCAGCAGACGCCCTTTTTTAAATAACAAGTGAATTGCCTATAGTTGCCATAATTTGGCGCGGTTTTATGTAAACAATTCTTGGCGCAGAATTCGTACCGTACTTTAAAGTTTTATCCATTTTTATATGTGAACGTTTTCCGTATATATATACCGATAAAAACTGAGCATGGAATTTCCATTAAGAATATTAAGATTTCTATGACGAAAATTCACAGTAGATTGAGTAAAAATTTCAGCATTCCGGATAAACCACAATTTTTCAATTTCATGACACAATATCACTCTTCAAGGTTTTTATTGACTATGCAACTGAAATAGCTTTTTGCTAGGGCATATTTTAAATGCCTCACTTTGAAGCTAGCGAAACGACCCTGGTTCGCGAAGCAAACCAAAGGGAATTGCGTAGCAATCCCGGGGGTTGGAGAGCGTTAGAGAGCAGGGGGCGGAGCCCCCTAGTTACACTATAATACTGAAGGGGAATTATGTCATTTACCGTTATTATATTTTCAACATTCATTCAGAAAAAATTGACAGTTTGACAATATTTTTTGCAATAATCCTTGTCTTTTTTAAATCCTTTACATTAACTTCGCTTTTGTATGTATGTTTGTCGATGGGAGAGGAATATGTGGAGGCCTAATTAACCCCCTTGCTGTCATCCAATTAGGCAGAAACTTGTCAGATAAGTTTGATGTCGATGACTATGTATTCTATCAAATTTTGAGGCTGTTACTGTCACTAAAAGGTAGCTTTTAAGGAATACTAATAAACCAACTTGCCGTAATTCATTCGCATTAAAATCCGACCATTGTTGAAACTCTTTCCTGTTGCCAAATTTTTTTTTAATAAATAAATGATAAAATTACTTCAAACAAAATAAATAAATGATATTTGGATGACGTTCAAGTTCATTTTTAATAAATAAATTTTTAAACATAGTTTGCTGCTGATAGAAATGTTTTTGATATCGACGCTGTGTTAATGAATATATGCATTAATGGATTTTTTTAAAAACTTTGTTTTTATGAATTATAATTGTTAACACATCCAATATCTCTTAATTAGAACTCTCTAAAACAATTAATCAGCATTTTCAAAGAGTTTCAACTATTAGAAATTTAAAATTATCAGTTTGAAAAAATTCAGAAATTTTGTGCTTTGTTATTTCAATTACAACATATTTCTGTCATTTTAGAATTTGCTTTGTTTGCCCACTAGAATAAAAAAATTATATATATATATATATATATATATATATATATATATATATATATATATATATATATATATATATATATATATATATATATATATATATATATATATATATATATATATATATATATATATATATATATATAAATTATCCATTTTCAAATTTTTTTTCTGGCCATAATTTCAAATGAAACCATTAATAAATTCATACTATCCATACGAAAGTAAATTTGATTTCTTTTTAATATTTTAATGTTTAGTTCATTATTAGATTTATAAATAACCTTGCAAAATAATTAAGGGGGCTTGGTACCCTTAAAACTTTTTTTTTTATTTAAGCCATTAAAATTGTAATTTTTACATATTTGGAAGTATAACTAACTAAAAATTACTTTTATTTAAAAAAAAATTTCACATAGTGCTCTAAATTTTCAAAATTTAAAAAAAATTCGTCAAATTGCAAATTCTATCTTTTTTTATTTTCCAATGGTTTTCCCAGATTTTTTAAAAAAAATTTTCATAGAAATATACTCTAACTTTTTAGGCATCGGATTTTGTAAATAGTTAAATATAAGTAAAATAGTTTTCGGGAAAACCGATAATTACTGTGCCTATAAGTAAAAAAAACGTAAAAAACGGGTATTTTTCAACATTTAAATTTGTGATTCTTTTTTTTTTTTTTTTTTTTTTTTTATTATTATTAAAATCCATGCCGATTTTTGTCAAATAGATATTAAGAATGACACCAAAAAAAAATTCATTTAATTTCATTAAATTTTGTTGAAGTTTTAGCATTTTGAGTAAGATGAGAATTTCAAAAACCACTAACTGAGAAAAATGGGTTCGAAACATCAAAGGAGTTATTGCAGCATTGCCAAATTCTCCATAAAAATCTAGTTTTTCTGCAACTGCAGTTATCGTATCAGCTCAAAATCTTGCCAGAATAAGGAAAAGGTTTCAAAGATTATAAAAGCGCAAAAAATAGAAAATTTAAATTTTTATTATTATTTGTGAAAACAAAGGGTACTAAGTCCCCTTTCCACAGATGTAAAGGACGTTTCCCTTTAACTGTAGCTTGTTTCTTTTTAAAAAATCAATACATTTAAATTCGTGTTCTTATTACAATGTATAGAATTAAAGTAAAGTTTATTTTTAGGAAAATTTGAATACAACTGGCTCAAAATTCAATATACATATTGACCTATACCTATTTCATCGTATCGTAATCCATTATTTTTATTAGCTTTATGGCAGTTTACTGCATCCCAGTTTCACATTTTATTATATTCACAGATTGCGATTATACATTAATTTTTAATATTCGTTCCCTTTCAAAATCTTTGATGGGTTACGAAAAACAAAATTCCTTCGGGAATACAGGTTCACAGTGTTACCGATACTTACAAGTTTTCCAATTTCTCTGTTACTAGATAACTCAAAAACTCAAACAAAAAAAAATATATAAAATTAAAATGAGATGGTATTATATTTCTTCACAAAAAATGAGTAAGATGCGCAAACTAATGATTATTTTCAATAAAACATTTATCTGTAGATCTTATACATAACCTTTTGCTTTATCTTTTATTATTAGTTACCCAACAAGGCTACTGCGTAAAGTTAATTAGAAATATTTATTTTTTATATTTTTAACAGTCAATTTTGAAATACACTAAGTTTATAATGAACAAATAAATACCGTAATATAATGTTAATAATGAATACATAAAGTTTATAAGAATACTGAGCAAAAATTTAATTCAGAATTTATTAATTATTTAACAATTAAAATATTTAACACACATTATTTAAATATAATTTTTAATT
This sequence comes from Linyphia triangularis, assembly GCA_963978545.1. Classification (NCBI taxonomy): domain Eukaryota; kingdom Metazoa; phylum Arthropoda; class Arachnida; order Araneae; family Linyphiidae; genus Linyphia; species Linyphia triangularis. Next base: position 43,296,236 of record OZ021731.1, read on the forward strand.
CATAAAATGCAAGGTTACCGAATATTTTTATGTTTGAATTATCGCTTAAGAGTTGAGTATCGCTCACTTACAAGATGAAGTGCATAAAACAATAAACAGCCGATGACTGGAAAAGTGGAAAAAAATACAATGATTTTTACAAGTCATATGTTCACCTAGTTCCATGCAAATTGTGCCCAGGAATGAGAGCATTAAATAACCATACGGAAATTATAAATTACAATCATTTTATTTTATTTTACAAAATAGTCACAATATCTACGTTAAGCGAGGAGGAGCATTCGGTTGAAAATGGCCCAGCGCTACGGTATAGTGAAAATAACGGTACAGTATAGTAAAAAATAACCATACGGTGTAGTTCGTGAAGATAATTCAAAGGACTAAGATCTTTAACGTGTTTCGACACATTTTTTTATACCTTTAAATTACTTTTTCTCACAATCGCTTTCAAATGACAAAACATTCTTCCACCCATTCCATTCCTTCCAACTATTTGTCCTAGTTTATTACTGCAGTAATGCTTGGAATAATTAAATAGCTGATTTCTTCCAAAGTCACTGCACATTTAGACCCTTTTTTAGTGGATAAACATAGTCACCTAGTTCCATCCATACCAGCAATGTACAAAAATTGATGTAATACAGGGAAGGTTCCCCCCCCCCCCCTCCTCCCACTCCACTCGGAACTTTTTTTAAACCAAAATTTTACTATTGCATCTGCGATATTGCACTAATTCCACAAAATTGCATATTTCCATTGAACCAATGGTAATTTAAACAATAGTAAAATTTGAATATTCCCGTTTTCAAAACGCAATTCGATATATATCTAGTTTAGAAAGTGAACATAAAAGATCATTTGGGTTTTGTTTCAGAAAATACAGTGGAATCAACTTTTTTTAGTGTTACATACTTTATTTAAGATTTGAAGAAAAAAAATCTGAAAATGTTTACATTAGAAACAGGTTTGTATTTTAAAAATGTTTTTAACCTTCAATTTGCGCAATATTTTGACAGATGAGTTCGAAAGTTCCATTCGAAAGACATAGTAAACCCACAATTAAGCTCATTTGTACAACTGTCAAATGAGGAACATGATTATGATTGTTAAAAAAAGAAATAATTGTTTCAGCAGGTAAAAAACACATACAATGAACATTCAACTAATCAGCGTGATGAGGCACTTGTGCCTGGTCAAAACGTCCAAAGGAAGGTTAATGTATAATTAACATTTTATCACATTAATACGAAATGAAGTCACCTTTAAGTTCAACATTTCTACAGCATAATCGTCTATGAATTATGAACCAGAATCAAAACCTAAAAACATTAATATTTTGCACATCTGGAAACTAGTCCACTCGTATACAATTCATTTTTCCGCAAACACGCACAAACTACCCATCACATTCAGTTTCAGGAGTCGAACTGGATTGACTGTTCTTCGCTATGCATTCAGAAACTTCGGGATGCCTCTTCAAAAACAAATTAAGCCATTTCCGACCCGCGATGCCGTTTTGGAAACGGTGTGAAATTTGCAGTTCGTTACAAATTGTGAACACGCTCTGCCTCAGTAGCTGCGATGTCAAAGGCAGTCCAACGTCCGCCAGACGCATAATTCGAAAACAAAGCTCTTCTTCTTGCTCAGGGGTTAAGGTGGATGGACAGCCTAACTTCTTGGTGGATTTGCCACTGATTATGTGATTGCGTAGTGTCCTCCTAGGTATCTTGAACTCCCTTGATGCACGGTTGATCGGCATACCTCCTTTGACGGCATTTAATGCTTTTTCCATAGATTCTTCTTCCCAGCCTACAGCTCTCTTTTTGGTTGTTACCATCTGAAAAGATATTTTTAGTTTAACATGGATTGCTTAGGATTTTCATAGTACAATCACAGCATTATGGTCGTACTGCGTTCATATCACAAATCAACACTGGCTTCAGAGAGTAATCTGAAATTCAATATAAATCATCAGCCTTAGATTGTTGTAACACTCAAGTGTAGACAACACTCAGATTTGTATATGAAATGAGCGTCTGATGCCGAAACTCTTCAGAATTAATATGCGACTTGTCCAGGATAGTGATCAGCAGAAATTGCAAGTAAAAGTGCTTATTAATTAATTTTCTATCTTTTATAATTGTGTTGGGATGTCATTTTCAAATAAACCATGAAAATCTCAGGCAGAGAATTTTTCATTCTAATGGAAGGTTTTATTACGCAGTGATTAAATACGAAATATTTCATAGATCTAGTCGTTTTTTTTAGACCACCATCTGGCTACATAGAGTAGACAGAACTTCAAGATTGATCGTCATTATTAGATCTAATCATCACTCAAAGACCAAAATCTGACTACGTAGATTAGTCATGAATTTAAGTGATCGCCATTCGTAGACCTAATCATCAGTTTTAGACCAACATCGACTGCCAACAGAAAGCACTTAGAAATTAGGGTGCCTGAGACCTAATATCATTCAGTCCTCAATGAACCTATTGCAGTATCCTCCCAACCACAGCATCGGTTTACATAAGGATTCAAAACTTAAGAAATGTATGCCGTATTTAATAACTGCAATTGAGATTTAACATTAATTTAAAGACAATTGACATTTTAATTATTTTTTTAAATTAAATAATTGAATATTTTACAGTTTCATGGAAACGCCATTAGTTCTTTGTAAAAAGACAAAGAAATAATATTTAATTGCAACAAAAATGTGATAGTAACTATACTAAAAAAAGTCGTACTTTATTTTGCATCGTAATTGAAATTGAAATTTTTTTGCATCAGGTCCTTGGGAGACTGACAATTTACTCTTATTAAATGATGCGAATCATTTCATCTCGTATGGGAGAATACCAGTAAATGCATTACTAGTAGTTTCAACATTTTATACAAGAATTTCTATAAAAATCGATGTCGCGTAAGATAGTAATTTAAGCACTTTATTCATATGTTAATTACGTGAAACCATCTCTTAGCCAGAAGTTTTGTTTTGCATGAAATGTCATTTAATTAATAAATAAAAGTGTTGGTATGTTGGTTTGTAGTTAATAAGCACGGCTTAAGAAACTTTTATGATAAATTCAGCATGCATTCAAAACATCCTATTGGTAAACATACATTAAAAAATATAACGTATTTCAGTTTGGGAATGCTGAAAAGTCGCTTAATTTTAATTGACTTTTTATTTTACTGTTTAAACTTATGTTTACTTTCAATTACCTTCTAGAATGTAATACAGGGTAATTAAAAGCAAACCCCAAAAGCAAACTTTATATGCAATATTGAGTAATGAAAGTATTGCTTTTAGTAAAAAAAAAATCAGAATTTTTTTTTAAGTCAACGTTTATTGTGTGCCTTTCGTCAGCATAAATACTGATAGGATAAACCTAAAATGTTCAATTTTTGTGCTACCATTGAAATATTTGTGTTTTTCAGTAATTTAAATAAAAAAAAAAAATTAAAAAAAAAAAAAAAAAACACCAGCTCCAATGATAACAAACATTTTTAACATAAATCTTGAAAGTCTTTAACATAACTCTTCACTTGCCTATTAACAACTGTTTTTCCTTTTTTACTACATATTCAAGATTTTAATTTTAGTTTTACAAAGACTATTTTCTATCTTAATTAAATTATTCTTTACAATTTGGCTATCCTAAAAATTTACATTACTGTCGAAGAAGCATTTCTCTTCAAAAACTTTCTTCAACGTCACAATTTTAGCTATGATTGACAATTGTTAATTTTTAACACTTGTATTGCATTAACCATGTCAAAAGATTGAGTCATTTTTAACTGTAGATTAACAAATTAGTTCTGAAAATATATACATGGTAAAATTTCGTCCACTAGTATTCAGCTAGTAATAAATTAAATGAATAAGACATTAACGATTTCCTTCTAATAAGTATTGTATATTGTATAAGTATTAATATCATGGATTACAATTTTAAAAGAATCTGCAGTTTTCCAATAAAATGATTTTTTTTCTATAGTTAATAAAAGGGATAAAATTTGAATTATGGAAAATATTGGATGTTGAATCGAACTTTAGAATAATTAGATTATCAACTACTGACCATTAAAATCCAATAATGGCGAATACAATAAGTTATTTTAACACATATAAAAATTTAAATAAAAAATTATTGTATCCATTAAAAGACATCTGTTCTATGTCGCATATATTTATTTTATTTTAGATAAAATATTTGTAAAACAGATAAAAAAATAAGTAAGAGAATATCAGCACTTTTCTCCACATTAGTTTAAATTTTTAAAAGAAGAATTTTCGATTTCCAGAGGGGTGCAAGTGCACTCCATGAAGCACAATCCTGAAGGCGCCTATTGTTTACCTTTCAGGGGGGGGGGGGGGAATCTACTCTCTAGTTAACTGATCGTGTTTTTTTTTTTGTTTTTTTTCGTCTATTGTCCTATCTTTTTTTAAGTGAGGAACCATTAAAAAAATCAATTTTGAAATCACTAGCTTCTTGGAGAATATCGGTAATAAATGTTGGAATATCACAAAGTTCCGTAACTTTTCAAGAATTGTGTTGAATTGTTAAACATAGACATTACAAAGACCGATTAGGATTGCACATTATTTACTGTTAATGAAGGGGACATTTCTTACAAAAGAATATTGCTTTTTTTTTCAACAGTAGGCAATTCTTTTATTTTGATCAGTTGTTGAAACCAGTTACTTTTTTAAGGAGATCATTGCTTGTTCTTGAAAGAAATTTACCTTTAAAACTTATAAGTAAATGCTTTCATTTTTCAGTAAACTTTTTTTAAAGTGTTTTTATAATTTCTTTTGCATTTTGAGGAAAAACGAGGCTCATTTTCTGACTCATTTCGTTATCATGGCTCATCTATCATCAATGGCCCATTTTCGTTAAAGGACGTTGAACTGGATTTTTAATATACTTTTTTTTAATTTTATTTTAATGATCAAAAAACTGATTTGTTATGCATTTATAGGGTCATTTTTAACATACTTAAAAATTCATAAATTATTTAAGTTTTATAAATCTTTGTAACTTCTGTATTATTTAGATGTTTACCAATCACATTTTTTGCTCTGGAAGAATCAATATGAAAAGTATCAGAACAATTTCTACACCTTAACACCGTCAACTTTAATTTTCGGAGTTGTATAATATTGGCACACTCGAAAATAGCACCTCTTCAAAATAAGACTTATTAGAAATCATGAGTTTTTGATATTGAGAACAAAGTAAGAATTTTAACACCTGTTTAATTCTTAATTTGAATGTCTGTTGGCTTCCGGTTTTTTCTCTAATTTTAGAAATGCGTTTATTACGATTAATTAAATCTTTCTGGATAACTGAATAAATTAAATCTTATTCTTAAGATATTATTAATTAATCCTTTATCATACATTGGTTTGGGTACTTGTTTACAGTATAGGACATATTTCACAATGACTCTTATGTTATGTCTTATACGGGCATCAGATTAACAACCAGCTGCAATTCATACACAAATCGCTGAATAGAAATTTAAAAAAAAAAAAAAAAAAAAAAAAAAAAAACGATTCTTATTAAAAGATAATAATTAATTTAATACTTATTTTATGTCATGAATCAGTTGACAGAAAATAATTTTATGGATTGGCAGTTTAAAAATTTTGATTAGACAGTATTTACTAATTTTCTACTGAAACTAAACTTTTTTTATAGTTTTCCTTATGATGCAACTACATCTTAAAGGACTTCATGCACAGGAGACGTCATATGCCACTGATATTCAAAATGTCAAGTTGGAAAAGGCCGTTGCGATTGACTGAAAATTCGAATTTAAATTTAAAGATGCATCATGAATGGATAGCACAATTGACAGGCCAAATAGACCACTCCAAATAAAGCTCCGAGTAATTGACACATTTATACAAACGATTAGACACAATAATTGAAATGGATTTAATGACATTATCTAAAAATGGAGTTTAAATAAAGTACCTCTTTATTAATCTATGGGTGTATAAGAATTCTATATACCAAAATAAAGATAAATATTTATATTTCATTATTATTATTAACTCTTTATTTTAAAATGTACATTTTATTTCTGAATAGAGCAATTTTACATTCTAAAAAATTAAATGAATTTAAGAAAAAGTAGAGTTTGAAAATTCGATTTGAATCAATATAATTATCGGAATTAAGAGGTGGTAGTTGATCAAAAATTTCCATTCTATAGCGAAATACGCTGAATATAAATGCAAATTACAAATGAAAAAAAAAAAAAAAAAACACTTTTAACTTACATTTCTCCATGGCCTTAGCCGTGGACGAAATGAATATGGTCGCCAGGCAGATTTTGCACGTATAGGGAGATACATGGCAGCTAAAGTTTTTTTAAGTCTTAATTATTCAACAGTAATTGGATTTCCCACTGAAATACTAATTACTAATATGAATTAATACCCTCATCAAATAAGTAATTTAAAATCCATACTTCTTTTTTCCTTTTAGTAGGTTATCGGGGTTTTTCTCTTCGTTTTTTTTTTTTTTTTTTAATTAATTTCAAACGGCATGGTGATGCAAGGATTCCATATTGACCTTCCCTGGTCCTGTCCATGGAAATTGGAAATGAACAATTTCTGTTACCAAAAATAACATTCATACTTAATTCTTAAAATATATATAAAAAAAAACATCTGATTTTAGAATTATGAGATTTTTTAAAGTAAGATTCATTTAAATCAAACCTTAGAAATACAAAACTCGATCTCAACCTTGGATTGGTCTTTATTTCTTCACTTGTTTTCAAGGTATACTCTTTTATTTTGTGTTGAAAACATTGAAATTGAAGATTGTATAGAGAAAACCACTTAATCACCTATGACCCAGTAAGGAGCATGCCCTTAATTGGTACACTCCCCTACATTAACTAAAAATCAACCCATCAAAAATGCAAAGTTGAATCTTACCTCCATATTTGTAACGAACAATATAACATAAAAGTCCTTATATCTCCAATGTTTCACTAGAAAATAATGCGTCTCTTCATTGGTTCAACTGGCTCGCGAATGCCTAAACAACACGTCTTCCATCTGGGTTAAATCCGCGTACCTTAGTTTCAAAGCAACTAAAAAAAGCGGATGGCCTTATTAGGAAGCGTGGCCTTAATTGGTACGCCTACCTTCATTCATTGCTTTTGATGCTGCCCTATTTTTCGAGACGAATCTGTGCTCAAGTTTGTTTTAAGTTACCTTACGAAGCTTAAATTTCAATGATTCAAAATTATGAGGTTATTTAAAGAAAGAAATTTACATAATCTTGATGGGATATTTACAGCCAAGCTACCTTCTTCATAAATCAATATTTCGTTGCTAGTTTTCCTTCTGAACCTGAACTCTTACAGGGAAGCGACGATTGCAGCGCCGCGTAGTGGGGAAATAGAGAATCGCTGCAAATCGAGTTTTACACTGCGCATGCGTTAATGAAGTCTGTCAATGCTACTGAATGTTTTCTGGTTTAAAATATTGAGATGGAGAAGGAGTTGATACTTTGCATGCACTGAGAATATTTTCACTTACTACTTCATTTTGTGATAGGAATCTCTTGGAAGTCGAACATACACAAATTGTTAAAACGAGTAGACATTTCCATCATTAAAAAATTAATTAAAGCAGCATAAAAAATTATAACGAATAATAGCATTAAATTTCTCTTCAAATTAACAATAGCATGAATAATGAATAATAACATTGAAATCAATAATTTTAATGGAAAAGGCAAAAAAATTATACTGCTAAATAAACATTCATATAATTTTAATTAAAGCGAACAACGTAAATAACATCAAAAAGCAAATAAACTTCAATGGTAAAAGTAATAATTTGTAATTATTCAAGAAACTTTTATTCATCCAAAATATTAAATCGAGATTTTTTAAAGTTCTTTTTTTTCCTTTAAGTGTTCCATATTTTTCCCCTTTGGGAACAAAATACAAAACCGTTATTCCATGCTTATTTTTTAATCCATGTTCAATTCATGTATCTTTTATAGCAAAAGGGCGTATTCATTTTTCTCCAACAACTTTTAAGGGGACATGACACTCTGAAATCAGCAAAAATGACGTTTTTTGTTTTCGTTCTATAAAAATTTCTGACTTCACTAGCTTTAATTTCGCATTTGAATTTATGAAATTCTATTATTTTAAGTGGTAAAAGCTATTGATTTTAACTAACTATTTGAACTTAATCCACACTTGCTGGCAATAGTTATAAGTGCACTTTTCTCAGCTTCGTTTTTTCACATTTAAGTATGTTCGAAAAGCTAATTGCTAATCATATTTTGATAAATCCACCTAATTTTTTGTATAAATTTTTTTTATTGTACAATAAAAATATAAACACATGCTTTTTATGTCACTTATTTTTTTCCCCCTTCTTGTTGGATATTTGAAATACGTGCATTTTTTAATGAAAAATCGCTAACGCAAAGTTTGAAATTTTATTTCTGTTCAACTATAGTACTTAAAGATCAAAGCACGTGTGAAAATGTTTAAAATATATTGATAAACAGCTTCAAATTCTTCTTTCATGTTCGTTAAATTATTGTGTCGAGAGGAGCATTTTGAAGAAAGTTAAAATTTCGCATTATTTTAATGCATTTTTCTCAATAATTTACTATCTATACATTATCTGCTCGAATTTTGTTGTTGTGTTATTAGTCGCATCTTCTATGCTTGTGCCAAATTTTATTCAATTCTAAGCAAAACTAAAGCATTTTGAAACAAGTGTCCCATGTCCCCTAAAGTTCTTTTTTTAGAAAATTAATCTATATTTCCCACAGATAAAAGTAAAATTCCAATAAATTTAACCATCTCAATGAACTAAAATTCCAATAATTGCTCGTATGGATGTAAGATCAAAAACAGCGAAACAATTACTCAGATGGAACAAAGCAACGCAAATTTAACAAAGAAAATTCAAGGGAAATCCCCGGATTTTGTATTCTCTTCACGTATATCACTGTCTCACTTCCTTCTATCACGTAATATATTTGACCCTGAGATAGTACTCTCATTTTATGTAGTGAATAATTATCTTATTTCCCTTTCAAATGCAACAGAGCGTATAATCGAATGTGGCCTTTAACAATGGTTGCATGATCAATGATCATACAAATGTTACCAACTCTCGTGATATCGCTCGAACCGATTGTTAAAAACATTTTCCTGAAAATCGCGTTGTGTTACTAAGGGAGAAAGACTTAAGACTCTCTGCGATATAATTACTTAAAAATTATGAAGACAAATACTCAACTTTGCTTTTGAGGCATTTTATTTACAGCTTCTTTACTGCAACTTCTTACGACAACATGCATAACATAATATATGGTCGTTTTGAAATAATTAACACGCTTTTATTAGTTTCACCTGTATGGTTGTAATAGACTCTTTTGGGCTCGATTTTGCCCTACTTTGAGCAATCAGATTTGATTCAAACTTTGTACACTTTTCAAAGACCGATGACAATACAATAATTCAATAAGTTTGTCGCTTTGTCACAAGGATTAGCTCGGGTTGCCCTTGCGCCGTAAAATTCCAACCAATCAACCTTCTCCGGAATCGACCCCTGGTGTGCCATTTGAAAGATTTGTCGTGGGAATGACGGTTATACAAATTGTTTGTTTTTTTAGTCGGTTTATCCTTACCAGGATCTTCAGGATTAGTGATTTTTCATATTCAGAGACACGGTAGTGTTTTGTGCCAAGTAATACGGCGTGTACTAAGGCATACACGTGACTTAAATTTGAGACAAGCATATGACTATTGGCAGGAACAACTGGAGAGTTTTGTACACTTATCTAAAAAAAATTATAGTTTACAGAAAAAATAATTAATAGTTTAAAAAACACGCTTTAATAGAAAACCAAACTAAAAAGTAGAAAATAATTAATAGTTTAAAAAACTAAAAAACACGCTTTAATAGAAAAGTGAACTAAAAAGTAGAAAATAATTTTAAATAAGTTTGAAATAAGAATAGAGTGATAAACAAGAAATATTTATTTTATCCTAAAAAAGGTTGGGGTGCTTGATGTCAATTGTTGTAAATATTTAATGACAGATATTGGTAAAAGTAGAGCCCCTATGAAAATATCTTAAAAAGCACCCCACGCTTTTTTACGATAAAATACATATTTCTTGTTATTCACTCTATTCTTATTTCAAACTTATTTAAAATTATTTTCTACTTTTTAGTTCACTTTTCTATTAAAGCGTGTTTTTTAGTTTTTTAAACTATTAATTATTTGACATGTAAACTGTAGCACAGCTTATTTGTAACAACTTATGTATAATATAAGTACAGTTTCGTCCAACAACTTTTCAGGTATAATGTAGTACAGACTCTTTTCAAAAAATAATTTTGCCAGTATAATATTACATGGTCATTTTGTAACAACTTTTTATAAAATAAATACAACGGTTTTGCTGCAACTTTGTATAAATAACATAATAAAGCCTTTTTCGACAACTTTGCATGCATAATGTAGTAAAACTACTTTTACAAAAACAACTTTTCATGTACAATAGAGAAAAGCATTTTTTCAACAACATTTCGTATATGATGTAGCATGGCCTTTTTGCAACTCCACTCAGCAAATATTATCAAGGTAGGGTACACTCATAATTCAAAGTTTAATCTCTACAAAATTAGAGCTAATTCAAAAATTAGATAGGCTTGAAATAATAAGCTACTGCTAAAGTGCAGAAATCAATTATTTTACAGATTATCTAGGCAATGTGCAAATTAACAAGAACTATTTAAAGTGCCAAAAATTGTTTCATTTATCAAATTACCTGAGTAATCTGCAAATTACCTAGATAATCTGCACATTACCGACTAGGCACTCGTTAAGTGAAAATAAGATCTTTGCTGAAAAAAACGACATCGTTTCTGTACCATTAAATTAACATAATGTTATTTATTTATTTTTCGATATCTAAAGAATCAAGTTAACGCACTCAAACGATCAATAAATTAGTTGATATAATCAATCATCAATCAGTTAAAATAAACTATAATACAAAGAATCAAATCGTTTAAAATATTATTACAATCAAGGAAATTAATTTGCAAAACATATGATTAAATTTGAACTTGAACGATTTAAACTACTAACGATAACTTTATCAGAACTTGAACGATACGAAAGCCCTTAATGAGCACATTATTAATGTAAAATGAGGAAAACTTTCAATTCCATGCCTTAATGGAGAAATTCAGTTATTCATCAGATTAGCTAGGTAATGTCCACTCTAACGGTATATAATATATTATCACAAATTGATTTGCATATCATGGTAAATTTTTAAGTTTTGGGTATTTGAAGGGATTCAAAATGGAAATTGCAAGGTTTGACGATAATAGTGATTTAATGTCAACAGGTAGTGGTAGTATGCTATGGTCGATTCAATGCTATTTTAACGCGATTGGATGGTAGCAAGTTGGTTTATTAGTATTCCGTAAAAGCGATCTTTCAGTGACTGTTACAGCCCCAAAATTTGATAGAATGAATTTTCATCGACATCGAACCTATCTGCCAAATTTCAGCCTGATTGGATGACGGCTGTGTTAACCATAGTTGCTTAGGCAGGATACACTTCTAATAAGATTTTTGATTTTTTTTGACATTTAATGTCCCTGAATTAATAGAAAATAATAAAGAAATTGTAATTCAATTGTATAAAACTATTTTGATTTTTACCATAAGTTAAATGGTAAAAAACTCATCTTCTGATGTAATATTTTTGTTTCATATACTGGTTTTGAAAATAATATTATTATAAGAAACAAACAAATTATTATAAGACCTGAAGAAAACATAATATATTTTCTTTAAATTAATTTGTTCTTATACAAATAACAGCAAGGCATAAATAAAAAGATTGGTTAATAAAAGTCAATTGTGTCATTAATTGCTTAAAAAACATTTTAAAACAATATAACTTTAAGCATTTCAGCCGCTGCTATAGTAAATGTAATAAGCGGCACTGGTGTTACTATCGACTTATTGTCTTTTTCAACACAGCGTCTATATAAGATTCTTAGTGTAATAAAAAATGTTATAAAGCACATTGGTTAAAGTTTAGCACAAAAACGTTTATAAGTAATTTTCTATCCATGGACGTCGTCAAGAGATGTCAAAAGGGTGCATCACTTACATTCCCCTGACATTTGAAAATTAAGAAATAACATAGAGAAAAGCGGTAAAATCCACAGGAAAAAGAACTATAACACGGGTATTAAATTATTTGTTGGAACAGAAAACTCAAGAATAATTACTAATTGATATTTCAGTATTCAAATAATAATTTTTACTTTTAATTACCCATATGTATTATAAGGGTAATGAAAGTATAGCATTCGGTCAACAGAAAAAAAAATCAATATATATATTTTTTTCCTCCACGTTTTAGAACATCCTGTTTTCAAAAAAGTTGTCTACAAAAAATTTCTGTCTGTGTGTACGTGATCAGCATAACTCCTAAGCAAATTGACCTACGATGTTCAAATTTGGTGTGCGGGTTGGTGATGGCACAAGGACCTACCATTAAGGTTTAAGTCGAAATCGCGCTTGCGCATAAGGTAACTGCTATTGAAAAAAAACCATGTTTTTCAGTAATTGCTAAAAAACGGCTCCTAACGATTTTGTCCAAAATCGCTGTGGTAATGCCTCTTAAAGTGTTATAATGCCTCTGAAATCCCCCGTAAAAATGCTTTGATGGCGTAAACAGTTGAAAAAAGAATGCCTTTAACACAGAGTTCTCTTTCCTTGAGCATAACTCATCAAATATCGTTTTTTCTTCTCTCCTAGGTTTTACTTATAAGAAAGGATAATATAAGAATTATAGAAAAGTATATTGCCAAAATCATCACTTTGACGAAGGTTTTCTTTTTTTAAAAGACCTATGACAAGAATTATCGCTAAAAATATCGACAAACTCCCCATTTTTCTAAATGAATGATGAAAATATAAAAACGGTAAATGACACAAATTGACATCAGTATTATAGTGTAATTGAAAGTTGTGCGATGTTTTTCACCCCTAGTTTTAATCAAGATCTAAAAAAAGTTTTAGTTTTCTTTCACTCCTCACCCTCCCTTGTTTGCAACACCACTCTTCAAATAATAGCGCCAGCGTCAATGGCTCTATCAAAAATGCTTTAGAAAGGGATTCCAAATTAATAGTTGTATAAAAGTATCTTTAAACCAAAGCGTGGGTTAGAGGAATGGGATATGTGAGCTTTAAAACTAAAGATAATGAGGTTACAAGGCTTAACTACACTTTCTTTGAAGTAATTTGACATAGTACTGAACTTTGAATAATAAATCTTAACCATTTAAGATATTTTAATGTCTTCCATCAAATCTTTATATTGTTACGAATTTTTGTATATTTGTAAATATTTCGTAGTGTTAATTTTGTAAATAGTAAAATTTATGTACATTTCGCATAAGGCAGTGCAATAGTTCGTCTGAGATTGGCTTCCCTGCAAGATGGGTATTGATGCTTGATAACGAGTTTTACAGAGGTAACTCTGGGAAGCGAGTTTTAAGGAACATGCTATTTAACATTATGGTAATGGAAATCTCGCCAAATTGGCGAGATAGAGCCAAGTTGGCGATGGTTTTGGCGACTAATTTTTGTCTCCAAATTTGGCGAGAAATCGCTAAATGTCGCCAAACTTGGTGACCAATTGGCGACATTTTCGGTCCCCATGTACATGTATAGGACTTTTCGACTACGATCTGGAAAGTTCTCCAAATATCTATCTCTAGAAGTTTCACGTATGTTATTCTCCCTATAAAAGCTCAGGAGAACAGGTGATAGAGTTAGTTGTTAGCTGAGTCCATTAGTTGACTGGAATTACTGAGTCTCAGTGAGCGTTCAGAGAGTTCCCAAAGAGAACTGTATTGCATTGTCTTTTGCAGCGATTTGAGCAGTTGTGTTGTCAAGTTTTTAACTGCTGTTTTGTGCTCTATTGTTGTGAAAAGAGCTGTATTCTGTCTACTAGAACGAGAAGTTCTGGAGTTGTAAAGGAATCTGTGAAGAGTGATATTGGAATAAATATCTGCAAGTTTTGATCTGCTTTGGCTTCAAATCTTTCGAACCCGTCCACGCAACAATATAAAAAAAAAAGCCTTGCATTTTGACCTCCTCGAATAAACTCACCCTGAACTACCATTAGGCTGCCCATATTTGACTGCGATTACGATTCTTAACAATGGTTGAAAATAAAATGTTTCCCTTAATTGTTTATAAATCTAATGAAAAGCTAAATTTTGATGGGATTTATACTAATATGGAATTATTAGCTATTGATTTTTATGTAGTAATTTATGTTACAGTTGACTTTAATGCTTTATGAATATCAATAACTTTTTGCTAAATATCTATTCCATTTAGATGGGAGCTATTTTAAATATGAAGTTGACATTAACTATTTTGTGTAATAATTGGTAACTTAGATTATGTATATCTGCAAAGCATTAATATTTATTCTAATTTTTATTAATTTGATTTCAAGAAATGGAGCAAAGAATTTATAAATATAAATTATTTTATTCATACATTTTATAAAAGCTAAGCGATACTATAGTACAAAGTATTTTCTTAATTGGTCACGAAATCTCTGGCAGCAGTTTTTTTCTCTCTCAATCGGATTTGTGAATTATTGTTTGAATTATTTAAATTTTGAACTTTCAATATAATCCCCATAGATGGCAGCAGCAAAATGTTTAACAGTCCCAACTCAGTCACTCCATAAAATTTGCATATTTTTTATAAACAGTAAAATTCAAAGTATATTGGCAGTTTAGTTTATTTTTAAAACTTGCATTTAATTTTATACATATAAAATTACTTGATTCCCATTTATATGATATATAAGTATAACTAAAGCATTATATGCGTATTTACATTTTATTGTTGATGTAAAACTCTAGATGGCAGCACCAAATATGAATGGAATTGCTTCCCTAACAAAGCAGTTTCGTAGTCTTAACTTCTCATCAATTTCTATTTGAATCGTTTGACAATGGTCACTTTTAAATTACAGTCAAGATTAAAGTACATTTTCCCAAAGTTCTTAAACAGAAATTTTTCATGCAGAATATCACTCCTTTTTAATAGTGAAGAGAGGTTATATTCAAATTATCACAATATCGGGTTAGTTTAATTTCATTCTTAAAAAGTTTTTTTAAAAAAAGGTCCTCAATGCGGACACAATCTTCTCCTTGTTTACAAAATAAGCACATTATTCTATCTCTCAAGAGGGAGGTGATAGATTTGTTTTGGACCGTTTATGTAGTTTGAGTTTCTACATAACGCATTGAAGAAATTTAAACGAAGGCTCGGCCAGCCCGTCTGAGAAATTGCTGTCAACTTTCCTCAACAACATTTCAAATACTAAAAACATATGCTATAAGTTAAATGAAATATTTAGTCGAAGAAAGTTCTAGTACCAAATTTCAACCAGATATTACGATCAAAATTAGGATGGAAATCAATTTGGAACTGCTTAAGAGGAACTCCTTGTAAGAATTATTCCCTATACTGGCTATGTTACAATCTTCTTGCACACTTAAATTAGAAACTACTTTGTATAAATCCTTGAAATTCGGTGAGTAGGTACAAAAATGATCACTTAATGAAATGACATAAATTAAAATCTCGAAAATTACGTCTAATATATTTTATTTACTGAATGAAAATTTTAAAAGCAAAAGACTATTACAGGTGAATCACTCCATAGGCTTTGAAGTAAAGATTTAAATATAAAAAATATATATTAGACGCTATTTTCTAATTATTAATTTATTAATTCATTAAGTGATTTTAATTTATTTCATTAAGGGATCATTTTCGTACCTAGTCACCAAATTTCAAAGTTTTATACAAAGTGGTTTTGATATGAACTGGCCTTGAAGATTGTAACATTACGAGTATAAGATATAATCCTTAATAAGAGTTTTTCTTAAATCTAAACTATAAATGTTCGATGCATATGTTTCAATAAAAATATAATATATCGTTGACGAGTTTTCCCACTGTTTGTCGACAATCCTGGCGTCATATTTTTATTTATAAGAACCATTCCAAATTGACCGTGTTTTTGTTATCAAATGTCAACCTTAACAGGAGAGATTTTATTAAATGTCTGCAAATTGTACATGGTTGGTATCCTATTTTGATGCAATGTGTTAAAAAAACATACTCAAAAGCATCTTTGCAGTGACTTTGTCAGAATCGTACTTGTTTTAGATTGTTTGTTGTTTGTAACTGAATTATTACATTTTTTTTTTTTTTTTCTAAATTTTAGAATGGACAGTGCAAAAATCGTGCGAGAGGGCAGTTCTGTGTACCGTCCTCTGTTGCACACGAATTTGACGAAGGATGACATGAGAAAAGCCAAGCAGGAGTTGAACGAAAAGCCCGAAGACTACGCTCGACACCTTGCAAGAGTCAGAGAATTATTATCCAGTAAGTATGAGAAATAAATTAAATATATTAAAAAAAAAAAAAAAAAAAAAGATGAGGATTGATATAATGGTCAATAACGGAATTTGAAAAAATTTTATATAGTAAAAAATTAACGAAGAGAAAAAAGCGTTGAAAGCTGACAAAAAAAAAAAAAAAAAAAAAAAAAAAAAAGTTTGTGAAAGTGGAAAAAAATGAACATTCGAATAAATTATAAAAGCAGAAATAGACACTCCAACGAGTAGTGTCTGAAATTTTTAAATGGTAGAACATTTGAACTACACTAAATAATATTTGTTTTTAAAAATTGAATTCATATTTTAGAATTTCCACCAAGTATTGAACGTATCCAAATTAAAAATTTTAGTTTTTCTTATTCAATTTGTGTATGCATTACGCATTTATCATATTTGCTTTCTGAATTCAAACTAATTCTACGGACAAAAATGTGCTAGTTTGAATCTACTTCTTAACTGTAGAGAGCACCATCGATATAGATAAACAACTGTATAGACTGCTCCGATGTCAATGCAAGGAGAAAAACGCGCCGGTGGTTGATGGCGCTGGTGGGATGGTTAACCAATCACAGTTCACTTTTATAGTTGGGGGGGGGGGGGAATGCGAAAAGCCTTGTAAAGTGCTAGATTCAGTGCTAGAAGTGTGGGTAGACGCGGGGTGACGCGTCCCCCCACTTGTCCAGAAAATACCCATGCGTCTCGCCACTTCTAAAAACACTGAAATCCATCCCCCCACTTCTAAAACCACTGAAATCCATCCCCCCCACTTCTAAAACCACTGAAATCCATCCCCCCCACTTCTAAAACTACCGAAATCTATTTCTCCAATTTAAAAAAACATTCAATCCGTCTAAAAACTAAAAGGGGAGGGTGGAAAAAATAGAATTAACCATTCTTCTGCTTTTACTGGCTGTTTGTTATTTTTTATACTTAACTTTCATTTTTGTTTTGTTTAAAGCAGATTCTGTCAGTTTTTCTTGGAAATGCTCGGCGAGTTTTGGCGCCCGTTGTCTGGGATTATTGAGGAGTGGATAGAAAAAGACATTTTTATTGCACTATCACTTCCTGTTTTGTCCTTGACCATTTACTTTAAAATGTTTTGTGTTCTGTTGATTATTAGTAGAAAACCGTGTATTCTTCCAACTTAACCATTAACTCTTACTTCTGATTCTGAACGGCATTTGTATTCATAATCCATCTAGTACAAAACAAGATGAGATTGATATATTTGACTTCAAAACTGTAAGAAAAATGACTCCGATACACTACAGAACGTTGAGGAAGGAGCAGTGGAAAATGTGCAAGTGCATCAAGTTGAAGAGACCACGTGGAGAGAGAATCCAGTACGTGGTAGCAATAGTAAGCAAAAACGCACTGCAGTAATGATTGTCCAAAGTATTGAACACAAAATGATACGCACCCTCAGGAATACAACGAGTATCCATGGCTTATTTGTGAAGAACAAAATCTTGGATGCAACACATACAAAAAGCTGCTAAAAAGCTTGGAACCAGCTAAAAACAAGGTTTGAAACTTTCTAACGAATAGGTAGGGTGTAACATTTTGCCACATGGAGACAAGGAATTTGACTAACGAGAATCCTTAAGAAAGAAGATTTTTAAACACAAAACCAGTAAAACTCATAAATGTGCAGGAAAAATTATCCATGAAGCCAAACGAGAAAGCTGAAAAATGCAAACATTTCTTTTAAGAAGGTAAAATATTTTACATTTTTTTTACTCTCAATTTTTGAATGCACGATATAATACTTGTATATACTATCAATGCCGAAATTGTTGAAACAAATTCATCTTATCACTGTTTTCCGAGTCATGTAATTCAAAATTGTATAATTTTTTTGATTTATTCCCGACTATATTTTTCAGTTTTTATCACTAATTGTGTTTATAAATTTCTTTGAACATTAAGCAATACTGGGCATGGGATATAAGATAGTACTAAAATTAATTAAGCATAGATTTTCTTCTTAAAACATATACCAAGCATGTAGGGAAATGCGAAATGTAATGACACTGAGAAAGAGTTTTAAGTCACTGAAAAAAAAACTATTTATGTCATTGTGTTATAAAAATGTATTATACTACTTTGTATAAGGATATAGATATTTTCACTTGGTAAAATTTTAACTTTGGAGGAATTAAAAAAAACTATAAAGACAAAGTATTTAAAAAAAAAAAAATGAATTCTTTATTAATTTAATTTTATGAAATTATGCTTATTTAGAGGCAATATTTAAATCTAAATAAACAGTTATGTATATAATGTTTAATTACTACTTCACTTCATCTCTTACTTCCTAGTAAAAAAACTAAGTCGCAGAATATTCATTAAAATAACAATAATTTTGGACCCTTGTTCGTGTTGAAAATTGTTTCCGGTAAATTCCTAGTTCACGTTTATGGGTTGGCGCACTTTTGAAAAGTTGTCGATAAAGCCAGAATGTCGCCAATTCGGAATTCCAATATGAAAAATTGAGAAACGAACCAGCTCCATGATTTGTGGTATAGGAAGGTTGAAGCCAAAGCGCGTCAATAAAAAAAAAATGGGGTTACCAAATTTAGAACTGTATCGCCTACAAAACCACGCTTGGCGATATTTTAACGTCAACTAGGAATAGACCAAATTTATCGTTGAGAGGATGCACTTGCCATCATCTTTTGGCCGTCCCCCCCCCTTTTTTTTTCCCCCACTTCTACCACTGGCTAGATTAGATATTTTTTTGCACATTATTACTAATTAAGGTATACTATTGACATTTCTGCTGTGTACAACCCAAGATTTTATTTTCAATCCTCGGTAATCCGTATCTTTTATCCCACCAATGGCATCTGGCAATGGCTTCATTTTCCCAGCGTTAAGCAGTCTTTCCAGTTGTTTATCTATATCGATGGAGGGCACTTGCCACTTTTTATGTTACGGACAATTTAAGATTTTGTAAACTAGAAACTTGATCTTTTAGCAAAAATTTATAGAAAAATATGTATAGATTAAATATCAAACTATTATTAATTTTTTTGTAACACAGAATTATGACAATAAAGTTTTAGAATAAAACCAGTGTACATCCATAAGCACTTCAACCAGAATAATATCTATTCGATTCAACCATGAGCTCCACAACATTCTATTTATCGCTATTATGGCAAATCATGTATTCTATTTCTATAAAAACGGTCTTTAACCTATTCTGAGTGGCCAAGTGATTGCTCCTCCTCGTCCAATGATTCCTTTCGGGTCGACTACCATCGGTCACATGTGGCCGGTATAGTGGTTAGAGTGCTAGCTTCTAGACCGCGAGGTTGCGGGTTCGAGTCCCGTGTTAGACATGGGTGTTTGTAAATGTATGTTGGCTTGTATAATGACGAATGTTTCGGCGCATTATAGCCCTCGTGTTGCTGACGACGCCAGATAACCTGAAAACAACCAACCACATGTGGCCTTTTCCAAAATACTTCTAGTTTCGGGTGAATTTTAATGCCCTCAGAAGAACGCGAGTTGGTTTTTGAACGCATTTCAAAACTTCCTTTCTTTCCACTTTCTGATTGTTTCCCACAAAAATTTGCGACTTCTAGTGTCTGTGAAGCCATTTTTATGTTTGTTTGCTTGGAACTGAGGGCTAATTATAGTTCTATGTACACATATATACGTTAAAAACAGACTGCGTATAATTTTAGAAAATCTATATTGTATTAAGTCATCCATTTGTGACATCAAGTATTGAGTGGTAAATCAACAATAATTGAATATTATAAATGTATTCTAAAAAGAGTGATTTTTATGTTTGGACTGATATTCTCTTTGCTCGTGAAAATTCTTTACTAAACAAAGGAATGAAATTTTCTCAATAAACATTTAATACTTTTAGTTTATAAATAAAGACTGTCATATTAATAGAACTAATGATTTATTTTACCATCTCACAATATTTACTGAATATTGCTTTGAAACATTTGCCATTTTTATAAGGAATTGCAGTTAAAACTAGTTAATAAAATTTTTAAAAGAACGTAGCACTTAAGTTTTTAATCTTTGATACAATTCTTTTAACTTTTTACTAGTTCTAATAAAGTAACATATGTAACCAAAACGTATTAACAAAATCACTTGGAAAAGTAGCATGAAATTTTACAATTAATATTTTAATTATCTTTGATCTAGTGACGAATATAACAAAAGCTAATTAAAAAACTTAAGCAAAAATAACGCGTAAGTTATTTAATATAAATTTTTTAACATTTATTAATTTTGTTCTAGTAACAATTCTAAAAATTTAAAACTTAGAGTTAATGTGAATTTAAAAAAAAAAAAATCAATCAGTTCTAATATAATAATATTGATAACCAAAGCTCATTAATAAAATTTTGCGAGGAAGTAACACATATGTTTTTCATTATTTTGTTACTTCTAATTAGCTTTTGTCTAGTAAAAATTCTAAATAATGCTTAAGTTGATTTCTTTAAGTGAATTTAAATATTTATTTTTATTTTTCCTTTCAGTAATATTAAAAACGAATCCATATCATTATTTCTCAAAAAAAAAAAAAAAAAAAAAAAAAAAAAAAAAAAGTGCCTTATTTATCAAAAAATTCACACCTACAAATGTATCGAATTTAGTATAAATCTGCCGAATTAAGTGTTTGAGACAATGAAATAACAGAATACCCATCATTTCAATTATTTTGTACTCCATTTCTGATTAACAAGTGATCATTTTTAACTTGTTATTATTTCAAATGTGTTTCTTGCAGAAGAAAAAGACTTGTTTCCCAAGACTGACGATGAGTTTCTTCTTCGCTTTCTAAGAGCCCGAAAGTTCAACGATGAGCGAGCTGCCAACTTAGTCAAAGACCACTACAGGTAAGTGTCCAGAACAGGAATGGCTGTTTAAACTGAACGATGCGACCAAATCCAAAGCTCATATCATCTGAAGTATAAGTATATTAGCTGAATCATTATGAAAGATTCAAAAGGGAACTCAAAAATCTAAGTGGCATGCAATAACTTTATGGTGTACCACCGACATTTCCGTAGAAATGGAATGAAGACGTAACATAAAAAAAAACTAATGTCTTTATCACAGAGTTCTCTTCTCTTTAACATCGCACATCAATGACACTTTTTTCTATGTTTCTCTTACAAGATAGGATAATGTAATATTTATCGAAAAAACATACCGTTAAATTCGTCATTTTTGTGTATTTTTATAGTGTAATAATTATCGTCATAAGCATCGCCAAACTGAGCACTTTTTTTTAATAATTAATGAAAATATGAAAATAGTTAATTACACCAATCCATGGCAAAAATTCAAAAAAGAATGCATAAATAAAAAAAAATGCAGTGATCAGTATTAAGTGTAATTGTAGTTGTGCTATAATCCACAAAACCTAGTTTTTAAACTAAATGCAATAATTTCATTACCCTATGCTGACAAATGGTTAACTGAATATAATAAATCTGTTAAAAGATCTCCACTTCAAGTTTAAAAAATAAAATTTTCTTTTATATTTAGAGGAGGATCTAAACGAACTTTAATAGTGTAATGAACTGCGATAGTGTAGGACGCATATGATATGAACATAGTAAATATGACGTATTATAAATGTACACCAAGCCAACTTTAAAAAAAAAAATTGCAACTCTAAGAAAGTCACTTATTTATATTAACGTAATCAAAACAAAATATGCGAAATCATCTACCTTTGTTTGTAATTTACCTGACTAAAGTTTCCTATTTCGAATATCATTTCCTGACTATTGGAATTCTCGTTCTTAACAAAATATACAGAAGGAACACAGTCTAATATAGGCGATGGTAAAAATAGCAAAAGAATTACTATAATACCTTAAGCCGTTCTGGCTAAAGGTCAATTGAAAGTTTTGGTTGCAACGACTCAACCAGAACCAAAAAAGGAAACAGAACAGGAACAAAATCCAGGTAACTTCGGAGGTTTTATTTTTTCAGGTTCTTTGGTTTAATGTTGATAATTATTTTATTGACTTTCAAGGGTGGTCACAAAATTCAGGAAAAAAAGTTCCCTGATTTCCCCGACAGATTTCTAAAAAATTCCCTGATTTTAAGGCTAACTTTTTTTCAAATTTCCCCAATTTTCTTAGGTTTTCCAGATGTCTAGACACTCTGATCAAATAGAACATGTGTGCTAAAGAAATAATATGCAATTTTTAAAAAAATAGTTTTGCTGGTAATGAAAGTTTAAATTATTCCGTAACATTAAACTTCTAAGGGCTTACCACTACAAATCTCCATGTAAATAGCACCAAAACATGGATGAATTTGCCTTAAGCAATACAAAATTTCTCTGATTTTCAAGAAATTTAAAAAAGTTCCCTGAAATTTTCCTGATTTTTTTCCAGAATTAGAAAGCTCCCTGACATTTCCCTGATTTCCAGGTTTTCCCGGTTCTGTGTGCCACTCTGTTTTCGTATGCACTAGTGGAACAACAGCGGATGGGGGAACATATCACTTCAAAATATTAATGATAGTTTTTATTATTAGGTCAGATTTTTGTGTTTTAAGTTCAGATAAGATGAAAAACTCATTAAACCTTAAATATAGGCAATAATTGAGATATGACGAGGGTTATGGATTAGATAAAAACAAGATTTTAAAAACTCAAATTTAGGTTAAATTTAGAAAGAAAAAAAAATAGATTGGTTCAAGGAAAATCTTTTTCAATGCTTGTTTGAAAACACATATTATTTAAATGCTTAAGAGTATTATGATAAAGATCGAGCTTTAAACACTAGTGAACAATAAACGGTTCGATCGTATCACGTGACTAAGGGAGTTACTTTTGCTTAACTAAATGAACGCTTTCAAGAACTCCTAATTTCAGAAATATGCGTGTTCAAGTAATTTCACGGTTTAAAACTTCGCCATTTTTCCCTGTGTGATCCAGTCATAAATTTTTATTTTATTTTAGCTTCTACACTATACTAGTACAGAGTGGCCACAGAACCGGGAAAAACTGGAAATCAGGGAAGTGTCAGGGAGCTTTCTGATTCTGGAAAAAAAATCAGGGGAAACGTCAAGGAACTTTCTAAAATTTCATGAAAATCAGGAAAATTTTGTATTGTGTAAGGCACGTTCATCCATATTTTGGCGTTATTTACATAGAGATTTATAGTGGTAAGCCATTAGAAGCTTAATGTTACGGAATAATTTAAACTTTCCATACCAGCAAAACTATTTTTTTAAAAATTGCATATTATCTCTTTAGCATACATGTTCTATTTTATTAGGGTGTCTAGACATCTGGAAAACCTAAGAAAATTGGAGAAATTTAAAAAAAAATGTGCCCTAAAATCAGGGATTTTTTAGAAATCTGTCGGAGAAATCAAGGAATTATCAAGGAACTTTTTGTCCTGAATTTTGTGGCCACCCTGTAATATGGCGAGAAGTATATATAAGCCTATCTCTCTGTATACCTGTAAGGTGGTAAACATTCCCAGACAAAATTGAGGAACTTAGAAACAAAGGGATCTAAGTTACTTTTCTTAACTTTTGAGAAAATACACTTTAAAGTTTCTTATTTATATTAAATTCTATGAAAACTTGCGATATCTTCATCCCAGAGGTTAGTATTTGAACAACTAATAATTTTCATACAAATTTAATATAAATAAGAAACTTTAAAGTTGTATTTTCTCAAAAGTTAAGTAAAATCACTTGGATCCCTTTGCTTCGCAGGCCGTCATTTCAAATAGTAGAAACACGTGCAATATGTGAAATAAAATATCTCGCCCACGGGGCGAGTTCTCATACCCATATTCAACCACGAGTAAATTTAAGACTCGTTAAACCTAACTAATAACTTCAGACATGCATCACTGTGTGAAATCTGGATAAGATTACTAGGACTAATTCAATTGGAAGTGTTTCGAAGTTCCACTCTATGAAACGCTCATGTCTTGGATCCAGATAAAGATATAGGATTGCAGCTTATATATTCGATGAGAAGTTTTATACCCAAGTTTATCACCAAACTCACCAACTTGGTGATATTTTTACATTATGAAACTCTTTAAATTTGCATGTTTCTTTCTCATTATGGGTCTTGAACCTGAGAAAGGTTTCAATCCTTTCATATCACAATATTAAAAAAGATTGGTATCTGATTTGATATACAGTAATAGAAAGTGTACAGACCGGTTTTTTAGTGACAGTGACTTGCACAATTTTGCTTGTTTAACGTTATGAGTGAAGTGTAAACAATTATAACATGTTAGAAAAATAATTTCAAGCAATATCTTATTTTCTAATAAATATCTATTAGTGTTTCCTATTTAAGTAAAAAAAAAAAAAATACCAACCATTCAGAAAATCTGTCTTCTGACCCAAGTATATGCAATTTTTTTAACAACAAAAATAATAATAATACTAATAATAATAATTAGGCTCAATAGTTATTAAAAAATAAATTGATTTCTTAAAAGAATATTTTCCTTAATTACTCATCCGGAAATGGAAAATTAGTTTAATTTGGCTTAAGGAAGGAGGCAATAGACATAATGATGTGAAATATGTTTCACATAATAAATTATAGGAAATAAAGTTTACATACCTAGCGTATAAAAATTTAATTTATTTAGCCTTGACCGGACTTGCAATAATGCCGATCCTTGCACCATATCCCTATTGTATTGAAAAATTCGAATTTAAATTACGTATGTTATTAAAGATTAAAATTTTATACTCCAGGTACAGAGCAAAAAACCCGAGGCTCTTCCGTCGCCCCATGGACGTCGAGCCTCTTATAAAATGCAACATGTTCAACTATCTGGCGCACAGGGATGCGCAGGGAAGAGCCATCTTCGTTATGAAAATTGGTAAGTCAAGATTCCGTTCATTTACTATCCTATAGCTGGTACTTCGAAGTGTCTAATCAAATATACATTATCAATCAAAAAGCTATAGCGTCGATATAGCTTGTTTAAGATGGTATGCTAGATGATTTTTTCGTTTGTATATACTTTTCTTTTTTACTAAACGATGATTATCCTTACAGAAATTAAATGTAATCCAATAAACTCTTAATATAATAGTAAAATAGTTTAAGTTGATTCTTTGTGTTCAACTAATTACGTATAAGGTTTCCACAAAAGTCCTTTGCCATCCCTTTAACTTTTATACTCTGATAGCTATTGACATGCGTTTAAGTATATCCGATGAAACTTTTTATAACGTCTCTTTGTGACTAAGTTAAAATTTAGCGTGTCTATCGGAAAAACTATACTCGATGCTTTGAAATAGTTAATAACAAAGTTGTAGAGCAACATTTTGGTACAAGAAGGCACCTAATGTACGCGAATGCTTTGAATGAGTGCGTACGAAGCTTGATTGTTTGTTCGTATTTATCGGCACTGGCAGAGATCACGAAACTTATCGGGAGTTAGAAATTATTTGCCAATAGCCAGTTTCTTCGCAAAGACCAAATAAAAAACAGTTACCGATTAGTACCAAACCATTGGTGACCATTTTCTCATTCTTGATATGCTTTGTGACGTAACAGGGTACGTAAAATTGAACATTCAAACGAACGTTGTGTGTGTTCTATTCCAAGTATTTATTGGCAAAATTTGCCTCTCTACACATTTGTAATTGACTAGTTTCACGCATAGACAGCCCTAGGGTAGTTGAATAGTGGGGGAGGGGGTAATTCTCGAAAAATACGGACTCGCTTCACCATTGAAAACGAAAGGTGGAGGGAGGAAAGAGGGGGAAAAAAGTTTAAATCATTTAAGAAGTACAATTTTCCAAACCTACTGGATAAGGGAATTTTCTTAAGATTTTTTTTTTCTTTAAAAAAAAAAAAAAAAGCAGGAAAATGTTCTTAAAAGCATAGAAACTGAAAGGATCCGATATAATTGTAAAATACATGGAAACAATATTTTCGAAGAAACTTCGTCAGTTTCAGCGAACAATATAGGACCAATAGCGGACCCCTCGAAATATTTCAAACATACACTGCCAAGAAAAAAACTTCCATAAACATTGAAATATATTTTTTTCTAAATAGACATGTTTCTTAATCTTGATATTGCCCACTTCCCTATTTTCTTTTCTGAACTTTTCACTACCATAGCACCCAATACCAACCCATTGTTCCCCTATTAAAATGTTTGCCAATATTTATTACAATTAAAAAATTTGTAATTTTTTTTTTTTTTTTTTATGAAACATGAATTCATTAATAGTTTGAAATCATAATAATTATCTATAATAATAAAACAAGCTGTAGAAACCTACTTAAATTTGGAGTAGAGCTCTGAAATTTTCAACATAAGAAGTTTAGGCCTTCTAATTTTATGTATGTCAAACAGAATGTTAAAATTTTAATTAGTTCTTTTTTAATTAATATTTTAATTAATTTTTTTTTTTACAAAATGACTTCAAATAGAGATACAGCTCTGAAATTTTCAACATAAGTAGTTTTAGCCTTCTAATTGGACTTCTGAAAAACAGAATGTTAAAATTTTAATCAGTTATTTTTTTATTAATTTTCTTAATTAATTAACAATTTTTTTTACAAAACGACTTCTAATAGGGTTACAGCTCTAAAATTTTCAACATAAGTAATTTTGGCCTTCTTATTGTACTCTTGAAAAAGAAAATTTTAAATTTTTTGTTAGTTTTTAAGTAATTAATTTTTTTCTTAATTCATTAATAAATATTTTACAAAACGGTTTCTAATAGGGCTACATCTCTGAAATTTTCAACATAAATAGTTATGGCCTTTTAATTGGACTTTTTAAAAACAGAATTTTAAATTTTTATGTAATTCTTTTTTAATTAATTAATATATATTTAACAAAACGATATCTAATAGGGCTACAGCTCTGAAATTTACAACATAAGTAATTGTGGCATCCTAATTGGACTTTTGGAAAACAGAATTTTTAATTTTTATTTAGTTATTTTTAATTAATTGACAAATATTTTACCAAAAGATTTCTACTTGAGCTACCAGTTCTGAAAATTTCAACACGAGTAGGTTTGGCACTCTAATTGGACTATTGAAAAAAAAAATTAAAATTTTAATTTGCTTTTGATTAATTTTTTTAATTAATATTTTCACAAAAAGTGACTTCTAATAGGCCTAGAGCTCTGAAAGTTTCAACATAAGTAGTTTTGGCCTTCTAATTTTACGTTCCACAAACACGTGTTAAAATAATCTTAAAGGCGTGTTGTATTATTGTATTAACAGGGATTTTTTTGTGTGTCTCGACAGGGAAGAGGCTTCTAATATTAAGGCTTTACGTAGCAATTAGATTTTAATGAGTGAAGCGAGCTTATTCTTAAGCGACAATGAACCTTTCAGCGAGATAAGTGAGCCTTTTCTTGCATAGTAATGAACCTTTGAACGAGTGAAGTAAGCCTGTACTTATATGTCAATGAACTTTTCAGCGAACAAATCGAGTTCGATTTTGCGTAGCGATGAACATTCCTGCGAGCGAAGCGCCAAAAACAGGGACCTATACACCAATGACGGATTTCAGCAGCGCGAGGCCTTACAGCTAGCTAAAATATTGCATATTTTAAAATTTCGTAGCACGTATTCAGCTAGTCTTTTATATTTCCAACAGTGGCTAAGGAGTTTAGTTGAAACTTGTATACACCGACCAAAAACATGGATTAGTTCTTGAAAATACTCTTTGGCGTGTTTCTTTTGCAGAAAAGCCCTTATAAATTCTAAAGTTAGGAGTAGTATAATAGTTAGCTAGGTTGCATTAGGGACATTTCCTCGACCTAGAAGGAAAAAGTGCTAACTCCAATTTTGGTCTTAAATTACATTTTGGGTATATTTGGAAACAGGGAGAGCAGACTTATCGATTATTTAATTTCAATTTGATCGCTGAAATAAAATTGTGGTACACTGTTAAAAAAATTTGTCCACCTTGCACCAAAATGTGGTTCCCATTTAGCTGCCACCAACATTTGGTGCTTAGTTTCGCGATTTAGTGGTGCTTACGGTCCGAGGTTGCACCATTAAATCGTGAAACTAAGCACCAAATGTTGGTGGCAGCTAAATGGGAACCAATTTTTGGTACAAGGTGGAACAAAATTTTTAACAGTGTAAATGAATAATACGTTAGAAAGGCAAATTCATTTTGAATCAGCATTTTATAATTTTTTTTTTTTTTTTTTTTTTTTTGTCATAGAAACTTAAGACAAACTTAAGTTATCACCTTTTCACTTTGAGTAGACGATATGGCAATAAGTGCTAAGAACACAGAAGGTCGTTCGCACTTCGTGGAAACGATTTTGCAATTTATCTTTCTCGTATGCATTTTGAAATAAAATTTGTCTAGTTCAGAATAATCGTCTGCTGCAGTTATCTTTTGATTAGAATGTAAAAAACGTATTTTTTAGACACTATTTACAAGAAGTAGATAGAATAATCAGCTTAGGAATATTTCTGAAAGAAAAACGAATTGTAGAAAATTGTATAAAACCACCTATCTGCTAAAAAATGGAATTTTGTGTTGACACTCGATGAGGCATGGATATATTTAAGTGTTTGCAATAAAAAGAAGATTAATTTTCTGGTGCTCAACTACGGGAATGACATTGCTATACGGAATGGCTTCGTCAGTGTACAGAAAAGTTCCCAAAGGGATTCATGATAGCTACAGGATTTTTGTTACAACCGCGAATTAAAAATCAATAAATCAATAAAAGTCAAAATTAATTTACTTTACTATCAGCGGAATAATTTAGTACTAAATTTTGAAGAAGAAACTCCAGCTTTATATAGAAAGGACATAGATAAATTTCAGCTTCATATGGGAGCCTCTTGTCACACGTTTAAATCAACTATCGCTTCTTCAGCAAAGAAATAATCATTAACAGGAACAATAAGTATTCCTTTTAAAGTAATACCAATGAAATCATCTTACGCTTCTCCAATAGAATTTTACTCTTTCTGTTTATTAAGACGAGACTTACGAAAACGGCATCCAAGAAAACTGAAGGGACTTTGAAAAACGGTTCAAGAGGAATGGGGTAAAATTGACATGACTGTGCTAAAAAAAAAGTTAACTTTCATGGAAAAATTCAAGCTAGAGCTTTTGACAAAAACCATGATTATTGGATAGAAGTAAATCGCCGCAAAAAATATGGCATTTATACATAAAACTTCACTATCAAAATTATTTCCATAAAGTGTGAACGACCCTCCGTATATGTCTATATTGTGAAATTTTCGCAGAGAAAATGATATCTCAGTTTTATTAGATAAAAACTACAATTTATTCTTCCTTCGAAGACTCACAAAATTTCTTCGTACAACAGTAAAATCACTATCAAGTTTTAACACAAGCTTCAGTAAAAACAACTCCGAATGCAGCGATAATTCAGGCACACAAAAAGTTAACAAAACGCTCAGCTTCTTTCAAATCGACACCCAGAGTCAAACTGATCCACGATCTTACGCCGCGGCCTAATTTATAGAAGGGCATGGGAACTTTCTTGAAAAACCCAGTCAGCCAGTCACGTGATGGAAAAGCCTCGAAATTTCCGATTGATTTAAATGTCACCTTTTTTTGTAACCTGTGTTATCACTGTTAACAAATAAAATAAAATATAGCTTTAAAAGAAATACGCCACTATTTACAATTATATGCAGAAATTTTTTGTAACAATATACAGGGTCTTTCAAAAAGGGCTCCTAACTTAGCAATGACATAATTACAAAACAGTAAGAGACAGAAAGGGACAAGTAGTATGATACATAAGCAGGTATAGAATTTTTAATTACCAAGCTTGCAAAATGAGTTACAATATTGAAATGTGATATTATTGTAAAATCCTAATGATGTAAGTTTATCGTTTCCCTCGTGAAGAAAAGGGCCCTATGATCCAGGGGCGTAGACAGGGGGGGGGGCTGACAGGACAATCCCCACCCCCTAAATTGTATGAAATCTTGTTTCACCCCTTCCCCTTTTTTTTTTCTTCTTTTTTTTTTTTGTGCAACTTGTTATAAGTATTTACATCAGAAATTATTAATCTCTGACCATAACCCCCCCCCCTCCCTCCCCCACCCGAAAAAAAATCCTGGCTGCGGACTTTCTATGATCCCTTTAATGAATAATGCATACCAAACTGTCAATTTTGAGGAAAACATTTTTTTTTTTTTTTTTTTTTTTGTGCAAGACACACGTATGAGTTTTTAGTACCCTATATTCACCAGTTTTGTTTAGTGACAAATCTATGAAAATGAAAATTGACCTCATTGGTCAGCAGTCATTAAAATTTACTCCAAACAATCTTCTTACAAACCGGTGTATTTAAAATTCTATCCCAGTCTATCCAACATACTGCTAACTACTTGTCTCTCACTGTTTCGTGCCAGCCTGACGGCTGTGAGGTTAGCGCTCTGGCCTTGCATGCCAAAGGGTTCGAATCCTGGAGTTAGGCATGGACGTTTGTTGTGGTTCGGAATCCACGTTAAGCTGTAGTTCCCGGCCTAATTAGCCATTATTGTGCACAAAAATAGATCGATGAGCGTACAAACCAACCAACCAAATACTATTTCGCAGTTAGGTCAGTTTAAAGTCAGGGATTCCTTTCTGAAATACCGTGTATGTATTTAAAACATATCTATATCATTTACAGGAGAGATCCGATAGCCTAACGGTAGAGTATCGGGCTCATGACTGGAGGGTTGTGGACTAGGTCCTCGGTCCACCAAATATTGGTGTATACTTTATGGGGGCCCTTAAATCTGTCGTGGCCTCAATGTTCTCTCGTTGGTGTGGTGGGGTTGGAGAGAGGGGTTTACACTAGAACAGTGATTCTCAACCACTCTGCCGCGGCAATTTTGTGTGCCGCCAAATTCTTAAAGTGTGCCGCCAAATTTTAGAAATGTATATAGTAAAAATTATAATGCTTTTTTTTTATTACGAATAAAGTTTAAATTAAAGAAAAGTACTGATATATATATGAATATTGTAACGAAGATTTTTCACTTTCACCGCTTCGTTGCATACTTCTCTGTGTCTCGTGTTTGACCTATTTTTTACTCTAGTTTTTACATACAACCCCCCTGCAGGTGTGTGAGTGTGCGTCTTGTTGTCTGATGTTTGGAAAGCACATACGTTGAGACTTTGTTTCCCACGAATTCCGCGGGCGATTTCAAAGTTCACTTCGCCACTTTCGGATTAGATTTCTACGAAAAATTTTTATTGACCATTTGACAACATTAGAGGAGAGAAATATTCATTATTTCCCAAATTTAGATATAAAAAAAAATTTGATTGGGTTCGTAATCCATTTGTGATAACGAATACTTCTGTATTTGAATTAACTTTGAATGAAGAGGAAGAACTAATTTCACTTTCTAATAATCGAGATTTAATTTTAAAATATTCAGAAGAATGAATTAATTCATTTTGGATTAACATTAGATTCGATTATCCCATGATAGCCAAAAAAGCTTTAAAAATATTATTACAATTTTCTACATCTTATTTGTTGAATTCGGATTTTCAGTATTAACCAACATAAAAACGAAAAAAAGATCGAGACTGTTAAATGTAGAAGATGATTTGAGAGTAGCATTGTCATTTTTACGACCAAATATAAATGAAATTATCAAAAAACACTAAGCTCAATTTTCTCATTAAAAGTATTCTTATTATTCATTTGTAATTAATTCCTTAATAAACGTACTGTTGTTTTTGTAGTACATATTATATTATTTTATTTTACATTCCAAATTATTATCATAAACTATTTTATACAGTGTATTATAGGTAGGTAAACAACTTTTAAACTTATCTTTTTTTGTGTGTGCCGCCAAATTTTGAAATCGTTAAAAGTGTGCCGCGACAACAAAAAAAGTTGAGAATCACTGCACTAGAAGATTTCGATCTCGCATTCTTCTAGATGCTCGAAATTTCTAGATGTATATATGGTAGTGTTAAGCACTTTATAAATGGCAGAAATAGACAGTCGGAAGTTCCAAACCAAATCCAGGAACTGACGATTTTTCTAGTTAGGCACAACGCTATCCATTTGTTAAATTAGCATTACTGCATGGTACTTAGAGCTTGTTTGTTGTGATGCGTGTTGCAGGTTTGTGGTGCACCGAGACCTTCAGCTTCAAGGAGTTCGTGGGCGCTGGCAATGTGCTCAGCCACTGGGTCCTCCGGAATCCCGTCACCCAGATCAATGGTTTCGTGGGAATCTGGGACTTCAAGGACTACTCCTTCCAGCATTTCTCCAACTCGTGCACGCCCAGACTCATGTGGATGTTGTGCTCACTCATGCAGGTAAGATGGGTGGAAGTCTTTTTTTTTTTTTTTTTTTTTAAGCTACAAACATTGATATTGATTAGTGTGATTCAACTAGGACAGGGGAAATGGCTGATGGAGTTACTGGGGAATGGAAATTATGAAACATTTTATTTTTTGTTTCGTCTTTATATTGTAAGTAAAAATATTTATAGATATGAGAATGAATGAATCGTTGAATGCAAAAAGGGAACATATCAATATTCTTTAATTGGACATGGTATATTTTTGCATTTATCGGTTCATATATATAATTGCGATTGATTTCTGTCAAAGCAAGTAACGTTTATCGCAAGTACTAACTTTTGAAATAACTTATAAAAATTTGTAATAAGAATAAGCCAGAAATCTGAATTTGGATCAATTGTAATTGAATTTTTCTTAGTTTTTAAGCAATCAATGAAGAATTTTTATGGTCCTTAAAAATCGTAGGTCCAGATCATATGACAGAGGCTATCATTTTTAGGGGTCTATTTAGATGTTTTTTTATGGGCTTTAAGCGATGGGGTTTATACATTTCATGATAAAGGGCCTTTTTTAGGGATCTGTCGATTTTTACGTGCCGGTGATTTTTAGAGCCCTGAAAATTTCTTCAGAGATTACTTAAACATCAAGTAAAATTTAACTGTAATCCCATAACTCATTATCTATGGATAGATATTTACAAAAAAAAAAAAAAAAAAAAAAAAAAAATTGGTTCTGAAAAGTTTGCAATTTAAATGTCGAGAATTAGTTTAACTTTTCAATGATAATGTTTTGATACCTATAAATATCTATGTTTACAATACGAAGACGAAATAAAATTTGTAATGTTTCCTATTGGAAAATACATACATATTTGTAAAATAAAGTTTGAAAATTGGGGTTAAAGTATGCGTGGTTTGTTTTCCAATTAAACTTTTTTTCTTTTCTTAATGCATTGAGGTAACGTATTACATTTTTTATGCAATTAAATTAGTAAATTTTATCATGTTTTAAAATTAGTAAATTTATCGATTTTTTAAATGTAGAACTGAATAATTAACCCAAGCATTATGCAATATTTGAAATATGAATCAAAATAAATAAAAAACTGAGTTATGTTGGATTAACTGTCATGAAGGTAATTTTATGAATGGAATATTCCAAATACGGTTTGTGGAACTACAAATCAACAAAACTATTATTTTCCCGTATTAATTTATTTCTTAATAAAAATTCAATTAATTTATTCACCAAGATGTAATTTTACTTAATGTAGTTTTAAGTTCATTTTATTATTTATTCTTCCTAAAACTTTACAAGGTGTAATAGATTCTATAATAATATAATATATAAAAGGTTTTTAATAAAAATCCCTTATATGCATTGTCAATTTTTATATTCATTAACATAGCGTCGTTTCTGTTGTTCTGTTTCAAGTTTTAATTGCCTAAAGTACCATAAGTCACGTCATTTTTATACACATGACATGTTAATTTTTTAGGTAATAAAAATACCATTAAATCTGAGAAGCAGCAATTTTAAAATATTAAAAACAAATTTCCTTTGGCTTTTGTTACCACTCGAAAAATATTATTTTATAGTAGCCAATTATAGCACCAATAAATTGTAGAAATTACAGGATTATAATATAAATATACTATCAGGAATATATGTTATTTTAGTTTGTGTTATTATCAAATCTTTGGAGTTTTAGTGTTTTCACATAATCATATTCACATAAAAAATAAGTTTCTTTTATAAAAAACATTTAATGAGGGTGTTTTAAAATTGCTTATCGCACACTTTTTCCAATTTTAACTTCCTTGTGCTTGTGTTTCTATCTAATTTTAAATATTAAAAACATCTCTATCAGCAAAATATGCGGTATAATCGAGCGAGCTTTTCAAAATTTATTCATTAAAAATGAATGTGAATTTATGCATTCACATCCAAATATCTTTTATTTATTCTGGCTAAATCAATTTTATTATTAATTTACTAAAACAATTTTGGCAACAGTAAAGAATTTCTTCAATTATTGGGGAAATGCTATTTCAAAGCGATTGGATGACGGCAAGTTGGTTTATTAGTATTCTGAGAAAGCTATCTTTTAGTGACACTGACAGCCGCCAAATTTTGATTGAATGCATTGTCATCTATATCGAATCTATTTGCCAGGTTTCAGACCGATTGGATGATGGCAAGGGTCAAATCAGGCTTCCACAGATTTGACCGCCATCGACATACACAGCCAACCAAACACCTATCCACCCACACTCATACACATAAAATTGAAGTTAATATAAAGGATTTAAAAATAGACTTATTTTTTAAGTTTCAAGGATTCCTAGCATTGCACCAATTATACCAAATGAAAAACCTCCAAACTGTTAAATCTTCCTCTTCTATACGTCTTATAATTTGCAGGCGTTAAAAATACAAAAAAAAAACTTTGTCTCCTTTGATAAAGGCTTATTTGAAATAATTTTTGTGTTCTTCTAATTCGCCTCTGCAAGCATCGCATCAAGTAATTTATAGCAGTGAAACAATTCAGAAACAATTTCAAGAGGGAATTTTCCTTATCAGTAGTTGCTTTACAACTAGGAAATCGGTATGTTATCTGTCTTAATTTCCACTTAAGCTTCTCATAATGACTTTTGCAATGTAGCGTCACACTGCCAATTTTCATGGTCAGTTTTAAGTTGTCTTTCTTAGTTTAACTTTAGTTTAGCTGTTGAATGGAATTTGCGTTTAAATAATTTTACTTTACGGGTGGCTCTCGGCTTTTCTTTTCCGAATCTGATAATATATTTTCTTTCAATTATCTGAACTTCTTAGTTGTAAGGATCCTTAAGAAGCATTTTTTAATTTGCAGCTCTGTAAACTGCAGTGTAGTTCACGCTAAACATCCTTTATAAACCCCACTTATTACTTTTATATTATTATCCACCAAGATGCTTCATTAAACATTTCAAGCTGATACGTTTTATATGAATTCAACTTTTTCAAGGTTTTTCTTTTAATTAAACTGTACACGAAACTTCAATTTTTCAAATATACACATTTTTATGCTACGTGATTTATGTAAAAGAGTTAAGATTTTATAGGAACCATTTCATTAAAATTAACCAAGCTTCTCACAATTTTAGAAATTCACTTAATTTTACAAAGTAATTCAAAAAAGAACGTAGACATTTTGGAGTGTCAAGGTCAAAGCCAGACACGTAACCAGAAGAAGGGTTTTAGTGTCAGATTAGTTTTTAGTGAGTGAGGCGAGCTTACGCTCACTTAGCAATGATCCTTTCAACGAGCGAAACGAGCCCATGCTTACTTAGCAATGAACCTTTCAATGAGCGAAGTAAGCCTCTGCTTATATGTCAATGAACTTTTCATCGAACGAATCGAGCTCGATTTTGCGTAGCGATGAGCCTTCCTGTGAGCGAAGCACCAAAAAATGGGACTAATGACAGATTTCCGCAAAGCGGGGCCTCACAACTAGTTAAAGTATTGCACAGGGTAACATTTCGTAGTTCACGGATATTCAGCTAGTATTTAACAAAACCAGCCTGATATGATACTAGTGTTTGTCTATTTACCTAAAAATACTACCCCTTCTCTGATTAAATTTAAACAAACAACAAAAGTTTCTGTTTAATTTATAATCTAAATAATATGAATAAGGGATCTAGATAAATCAGCCCCCATGAGATAGATTTGAGAAACATAAAATGTAGTCACCTGTGTTGGGGTGTTTTTTGCATAACTAAAATACTGGACAAAAACTCTTTCAATAGTGTCTTTTAATATGTAGATGATAGATTAAGAATATACAAAATATTGATGATACGTGATAAATATTGGATGAAAAAGTTTTACATAGAGGTCTTTTATATAGAAATACAGTACAAAATGCTTCATCAAAACCCCCACCCACAAATATTTTCTGATTGCGAATCTGGTCAAAGTACAGAATAAATGTGAATTACCTGAAATTCTACAAGAAAATTAAATGCATTTGAAAATAAATACGTATTTTACTGTATCATACAAATAACACTAATTTCAATATTTACAAAATGCATTATTTGATCATTTCAAATTTCAATTCAGATTATTTAAAGAAACTATTTCAGTGTTGTTCCAATTTTATCACACACATCTTATATAAGTATATTTTGTAGATAAAATGTTTAAAAATGATTTATGATATTCTAAAAGCATTGTCAATTGTAATTACATTTCAATAATAAAGCAGTTGTCATATCTTTATTTGAAAGATTATCGATGGTAAATAAAAATTATGAGGAAACGATGTAAAATAAATAAAATAACTACTGCTGTCTAAATTAAGTGATTCAATTTTCCTTCAAATACTTTATTATCATCTTTAAAAAAAGTGGTCGTGAAAAGTAATTTTATCCTTTTCAACGCCAACTAAAATGCGTATGGAAAAATAGTATTTTTTTTCTTTGGCTTAAAAGAATGTATGCTGTTAAGTGTTTACATTCTAGATCAGAGGTTCTCAAATTTTTAAAAGTTGCAAACCACTTTTTTCCCCCTTTTCCCCTCCCCACCATCTTTTTTTTTTTTTTTTTTTTTTTTCATTCATGAACTGAATCTATAGCGACATACTTCACCCTTGGCGCATCAAAATTTTTTGAAGACGAACAGCGTACTTTTTTTCGAAAGATCTTTTATGAACCAAAAAGTAACTTTTCTGAAGAAAAATCATTCATTATGAAATATAATTTCACAAAAAATATTTCTAATAAGGCCTATGTGAAGGACTTGGGACCCAAAGTTTAGGGTACGTTGTTCTAGATTAAAGGAATGAAAATTTAAGGGACAATCAAAATATTGAAAAATTTATTCTGATAAATCTTCATGCTGCTAAACTTAACCAGTAGGGTGTTTTTTTTTATATATATATATATAAACAAGTGCGCACAATTACTGATCTTACCAGTGGTAGAAATGGGGGAAAAGGTGGTGTGGGGGGGGGTGCCTAAAAATTGGTGGCATGTGCTTCCCCCCCCCCCCCCTTCTCCCGTATTTGTTAATAAAACAAAAATATTTCTATCTCTATACAAAAGAGACCAATACATTTTTGTAACAGTCTAATATACACCAAAAAGTTTTTTTTTTTTTTTTTTTTTTTTTTTTTTTGAAAACTTTAAATCACTTTTTTGCAGTGTCACTACAATTTGCATATCCCTACATGCTTGATATATTTTTAAGAAGAAAAAAATCTACTTCTAAGTAATTTTGTACTATCTTATACTTCAATCTCATTATTATTTAATATTTCCAAGAAGATTAAAAACAAATATATTGATAAAAACTGAAAAAATTGTTGGACATTAAAAAAAAAAAAAATTACTTTTTAAAAAAATTCTATGCATAGTGCGTGACTAGGAAGACGTTCTTACCTCGGAAGACATTCAGACAGTGGTAGGATGATTCTCTTTCAACAATTTTGTCATTTTGTATCATGTATCGTGCATTCCAAAATTTTAAATTAAAAAAAAAAAATGTAAAAGGAAAATTTACCTTCTTGTGCTAAAGAAGTTAATGTTATTTTTCATTAGTAATTTTTAGATGGATGGAATGTTTCTAAAAGTGAGGGGGTGGATTTCAGCGATTTTAGAAATGGGGAGACGCATGGGTATTTTCTTGAAAAGTGGGGGGGAGGGATTCACCCACACTTCTACCACTGTGTCTTACACATGGCCAAACACTATGGTTCTTACCTAAGAGTAACACCATGAATATATTTCTTCCTAATCAACCTTATTATTACTTTCAATATTGAACTCTACAATATTTCACTTTAATATTCTTAACATATTTTTCTTCAAAGGACTTATGTTTAATATTCAAAGTTTTATTTTTTGTTTTGATCACCATCACCTTTCATTGCAAGCTAAAAAGGATTTTACTCTTTTTAATGTTATTAAGTACTGGTATGCTTAATTGCATAATATTTCTATAACTTAAAAGTACAGTTAACCTAAATTCAAAGCGTCAGATAGAGATAAACTGTTGTACAGTACCCAAAAAAAAAAAAAAAAAAAAAATCAGAACGATGGCTATATCTTGTGCTCTAATTGTTGAAATAACAAACAAAAGGTACCGTTGTAAATCGTGAAAGGTTTTAAATAATTGCATGTAATTTTTTTTATCATGAGGGGTCATCTACATATTAAAACAGAACCAAACTTTAAAAAGTTCAATAGCAACCTCATAATATTATCCCATATATGGATTCAGCATTAAAAAAAAATGCGAAATACAAAAATTCGTAATTTTCTACAGAATGGTTTGTAATTTAAATGATAAAAAGAAAATTATAAATTGATGTTAAATAAAAAAAGTTGGTTTTTTGGCCATAAATATTTAAATAATTAATATATTTCAGTACTTTTTTCTTCAAAAGATTGTTTGTAAATGGCCAAACATAAATAGCAATCGACTTTTGCATCAATTTCTTTTTTAATAATTAATTATTAATTAATAAAACAATTTAATTTTTTTTTTCAATAGAAACATTTTTTTTTTTTTTTTTTTTTTTGCTTTCATTAGATTTACCATGGTCTGAAACCTCCCCCCCCCCCCCACACACAATTTTTTTCTTTCCATTTTGACTTTTAGTTCTCGATTTTTTAGTGAAAATGTAAATAACGCTCACTTTAAGGGACCGTATAGTAGACGACTTTTGAAAACAATCAAAGATTAATTCAAGGTAAACTAGAGGTGTGGAAAACCGCACAATGTTCAATTACACAATAATATTGGTCATTGCATTAAAATTTGATATGGTGTTATTTACAACAGTTTGGTAACAATTTTTACAAATGCAAAAAAAAAACGGGGAGGGGGGGGGGGGAATGGTGATGGTATTTACTCATTACAATGTCCTTTCTTGGGCATGAAACAAGAAAAACAAAATTCAAACGTTGTTGGGTGATGCTCAAGAACAGAGAACTCTGAGTTAAACGCGCTCGTGTTTCAACTTCATACGGTTGTATCGCATTTCTACGGGAATTTCAGACAGGGGAATGACCTTAAGAGAATAGCACGGAAATTGTAATCAAAATCATTAAAGCCGTTTTTTAGCAATTTTGAAAAACATGATTTTTTCATGATTTCAACCTTAGGCGCATGCCCGATTTTAACAAAAGCCAGTTCCCATGGCCACTAATCATATTTGTACATCAAATTTGAACATCGCAAGTCATTTATTAAGGAATTACGCTCATGGGAAAATTTGTGAGCATTATGGAAAGCCGGGATTGATTTTTCCGGTGTGTAATCAATTGCAAAAGTATGGAGAGCTGCTGAAAACTCTTGGAAATCCTTACGGGCTGATCCGGACATAAAATTCAGTTTGATCTATTCATTGCCCCGATGAATGCAACAAGTTATCGATCACGATGGGGCCACTATACAGCCTACTGATTTTTTTTTTTAAATTACTTTCATTAAATTCCATTTAAAACAACATTTTTTAAGCAATTTCAATAAATTATCCTTTAAAAATTGTACTGACTTATGTGATTTTTCATTTTATAAATAATTTCAAAGATCATGTTACATTTGTGTTTGCAGTGAAATGTTTCTGTAAAATAAATAATCACGCTTTGCTTAATACTGTTTACTAATGCCTATATTTTATATATATTAATTTTCTAATTATCAGTAGTATAAGCACACTGGGGTATTTGCATCGAAAAGTTGGCCAAAACTATTTTCGCACCAGAATAGTGTTTAAATGCGATAATACTTTAATTTATTGAATAAAATAGTAAATTTTCTTCTTTAGATGAAAAAAAATATATATATATTTTATTATTAATTTCCAGAATTGACGTAATTAATTTCCAGAACTGACGTAACTGTAAGAGAACGAAAAGCCGGAAGATGGCGCTAATGTTTGCACATTGAAGAGCGTTTTCTTGTGCATGTGCAGTCGGCGCCATTCTGAAGTAAGTGGTTCTCGTGGAAAGGCGCATTAAAACGTAGCTCTTAAATTCCTGTTGTCGAAGTGAAAATGGAGCAAAGAATTAACATTTAATTTTGCTTCAAATTGGGTATCCTATCCAGGTACGCAGGGTCAGTATCAGCGTTGTTGATAAGTTCGCCATATGCATCCAGTTTCAATTGCTTTTGTTCGTCCCTTAAATGGTGAGGAACGAATCTAGAACAAATCTTGCGTTTGCCTAGGTCTTGCGTCAAAATTCTCTTTGTCCATATGTCCATGTGCAATTCATTGGCGAGTACTCGAATAGTCAATCGACGATCACATTTCACCATATCGCGAACTTTTTCAATTGCTTCCGGGGTGAGTACGGACTGCGGCCGATCTGTGTGTGGATCATCTTCGACGCTTTCAAGCCCGTCCCGAAAGAGTTTAAACCATTCAAAAGTTCTTGAATGCTTCCTCGCCGTGTTTTAACATTTTGTAGGTTTCCGCAGCTGTCTTGCCCAATTTGAAGCAAAATTTAATGTTAATTCTTTGCTCCATTTTCACTTCGACAACAGGAATTTAAGAGCTACGTTTTAATGCGCCTTTCCACGAGAACCACTTACTTCAGAATGGCGCCGATTGCACTGCACATGCACAAGAAAACTCTCTTCAATATGCAATCATTAGCGCCATCTTCCGGCTTTTCGTTCTCCTACAGTTACGTCAGTCCTGGAAATTATTAGCAGTACCTTGTATATATATATATATATAAATAAAAAAAAAATTTATATATATATATATATATATATATATATATATATATATATATATATATATATATATATATATATATATATATATATATATATATATATATACTATATACTATATAGTGACAAATCATAAATTAATGATAAGTCAAGTACAAAATGGTTTAGCATAAAATTACCCATTAATATTATCCAATGATAATGATCTCTATATATATAAGGCAAAGCCCTCACTCACTCATTCACTCACTCACTCACTGACTCACTCATCACTAATTCTCCCACTTCCCACATAGTCACAACTCTGAAAATCGGCACAAATATCAACAATGGTAAAAATAGAGAAAGTAAGCTATTCCGATCTCGATTAACTCACTTTAAGGGGTCGAAAAGGGGTTAAACGTTCCAAACGAGGGACATTCGAATATACTATTTCCCATTTGGTCACAACTCTAAATATTGGTACAAATATTAACAATAGTAAACATAGAAAAAGTAAGCTATTCCGATCTCGATTAACCCACTTTAAGTGCTCGAAAAGGGGTTAAACGTTCCAAACGAGGAATATTCGAAGGTTCTACTTCTCATTTCGTCACAACTCTAAAAATTGGTATGAATATCAATAAAGGTAAACGAAGAAAAAGTAAGCTATTCCGATCTCGAGTAACCCATTTTAAGGGGTGGAAAAGGGTTTAAACGTTCCAAACGAGGAACATTCGAATGTCCCACTTCCGAGATAGCCACAATTTTGAAAATTGGCTTAATTACCAACAATGCTAAATATAGCAAAAGCATGCTAATCCGATCTCGGTTAACCCACTTTAAGGGGTCGAAAAGGGGTTAAACGTTCCAAACGAGGGATATTCGAATGTACCACTTCCCACATGTCCACAACTCTAAAAATTGTTACAAATATTAACAATAGTAATCATAGAAAAAGTAAGCTATTCCGATCTCGATTAACCCACTTTAAGGGGTCGAAAAGGGGTTAAACGTTCCAAACGAGGGATATTCGAATGTCCTACTTCCCATTTCGTCACAACTCTGAAAACTGGTGCAAGTATCAACAGAAACAAAAGTAAAAAAAGTAAGCTATTCAGATCTCTATTTACCCACTCTAAGGGGTCTAAAAGAGGCTAACGTTCCAAACGAGAGATATTCGAATGTACCACTTCCCATATGGTCACAACTCTAAAAATTGGTACAAATGTCAACAATGGTAAACATAGAAAAAGTAAGCTATTCCGATCTCGATTAACCCACTTTAAGAGGTCAAAAAGGGATTAAACGTTCCAAACGAGCGATATAATCGAATGTCCTACTTCTCATATTGTGACAACTCTGAAAACTGGTGTGAATATCAATAAAGACAAACTCAGAAAAAGTAAGCTATTCCGATCTCGGGTGGATCAAAGGGTGGAAAAGGGGTTAAACGTTCTAAACGAGGAATATTCGAATGTACCACTTCCCATATGGTCACAATTCTAAAAATTGGTAAAAATATCAACAAAGACAAACATAGAAAAGTTTAGCTATTCCGAGCTTGATTAACCCACTTTAAGGGGTGGAAAATTGGTTAAACATTCCAAACTCGAATATCCCACTTCCCATATAGTCACAACTCTGAAAATTGGTAGGAATGTCAATAAAGATAAACGTAGAAAAAGTAAGCCATTCAAATCTGGATTAACCCACTTAAGGTTTGCAAAAGGCGTTAAACGTTCCAAACTAGGGATATTCGAATGTCCCACTGACCATTTCGTCACAACTCGAAAAATTGGTACAAATGTCAAAAAAGATTAAACATAGAAAAAGTAAGCTATTCCGTTCTCGATTAACCAACTTTAAGGGGTCGAAAAGGGGTTAAATGTTCCAAACGATGGATATCCGAATGTTCCTCTTCCAATGTAGTTATATTTCTGATATTTGGTGCAAATGTTAAAAGGGCAAATGTTAAAAAAATAAGT
Source organism: Linyphia triangularis (assembly GCA_963978545.1). NCBI lineage: Eukaryota > Metazoa > Arthropoda > Arachnida > Araneae > Linyphiidae > Linyphia > Linyphia triangularis. The sequence continues at coordinate 43,339,787 of OZ021731.1, forward strand.
CATTCCAATATCGATTAACGAATTTTTAAGGGATGAAATGTCGACGCAACATTGAAACTATACGAGGATTAACTTAATGTCTCAATTCCAATACAGCTACTACTTTAAATTTAGAACTAAGAGCAAACATAAACACAATAAAGTATTCCAATTTACTATTCACAATTATAAATTTCGTTTAAAATATCAACAAAGGAAAGTTCCTATTTTGATAAATCAATTTGTCGGGATCGAAATGGGAGCAAACGTCTGAGGTGTAGAATACATGAATGTCTTTTGATCGCTAAAATGCTAATGGTAAAATTTCGTAGTGCAGCACGGGTATTCAGCTAGTATTAGTATAATTAAAAAATAAAAAAATAAAAAAATATATATATATATATATATATATATATATATATATATATATATATATATATATATATATATATATATATATATATATATATATATATATATATATATATATATATATATTATATATATATATATATATATATATATATAATATATATATATATATATATATATATATATATATATATATATATATATATATATATATATATATATATATATATATATATATATATATATATATATATATATATATATATATATATATATATATATATATATATATATATATATATATTTTTTATTTTTTATTTTTTTATTTTTATTTTATTATACTAATATCATTATCATTGGATAATATTAATGGGTAATGGGTAATTTTATGCTAAACCATTTTGTACTTGACTTATCATTAATTTATGATTTGTCACTATATATGTTCAATGTTAAAAAAATATATCATTGCATTTTCAAAATGTTCATTGAATTCATTATTAATCCCATAATTATTTGGTATTTTAATATTGCTAGTTTTACACCAAATAACTTATTTTGGCTCTTCATCTGATGATTAATTCGAAGATTTTATTCAGATTCTTGTCTGGCTTTATTTGGTTTTTGGTGGCCAGTGTATTCTTATGAAAGACATTACTCTTTTTAGGGTATAATACATATCATATTTATTATGAGCGGATCAGAGCTCAATATTAGTCTATTTCGCACATCTGTATTCCATTATTTTCTCGAAATTTTTTTGACTATTTTAAGCAATATACCTTAAATGTGTGTTCCTTACCTCCACAATTTCTTATTTTAGCCTCCCAATCAGCAATAAGGCCTTTTTTACAACTATGAGATCACATAACAGTATTTTATACAATGTTAGAGTCATAGGATGCCGAGGGTATGGCTGCACATAGAGTTTGGCTGTATCCATGGTGTTGTTAGAAAATTTATTCGTATCAGTTCTATAACTATTAGATAATATTTCTAAAATTATCTTCAATCAGGGAATCAAATTGAAATTATATCTCGTGGTTTCAGCAGCCAAATCATATCGTTAGAAAATCTTCTACTTGTATTGTATTCATTACTTTTTCCAAATTTGGGTTTTGGTACTTCAATAATGAAAACTAAGCTTGCTTCCAAACTCTTGGATTATTTCAGGTTTTTTTTTTTTTCTTCTTAACTCTATTTTTATTTTCTAGTGTTCGAAGTTGCCACTTTTAACAGACCAGTTTGAGCGTTAAATGGGGTAAGCTATAAAACAAGCGAATACGCCCATGCAAAATAGATCATCTGAATTGAAGGGCCTTTCATCAATTTCATGTGTTTTTGTTAAATCGTTTTAGTTTTTGGATGTTGCACTGCAAATATAACACTTTATGATTGGTTTTGTGTTGGTAACAACATGGAACCAACCATAGCAAAAGATGTTTAACTTCTACACCTCCCTCATCTTTTGTGTTTTTGAGTGAACTAATTTTTGTTTGGATGTGATCTACCTCGCGTTTTGTTATATTTATGGTACCCTTAGTGAATTGTAATCTGATTGTTCGAAAATACCGAGGCGATGAGTTGTGAGGTTTTTAAAAATGACTTTTTTCTCGGTTTTTCTCCAAAGAAATCGTAAAGGTACCAGAGAACTTTGAAAAATATTGACGTCTGCTCTTTAGAATTTTGAACTGTTTGTTTTTCGTTGATTGGGATCTATCGCAACTACATTTCGCTAGCAATTCTAATAACTTTCTACATAACATTAATTGTTTCTATAACTTTCTGCAAATAATTAAGTATAAGTGTATTCGCGCGATCTAATTGACCCTGCATATTTATTCAGTCAAAGCATCTGCAACGGTGTTCTCAGAGGAGAAGGGTAAAAATCAATTTTTACCAATATTTTTTTTTCTTACTTATCTTTTTAAGAATTCAAACTCTTTATAAGTGAACTTACTTTAAATGTATCATTTGATTCTCATTATGAGCTTAATTTCATTACTATCTTAACTTTCCTTGCAGGCTTTTCAGTGGTAAATAAAAAACTATCTAAAATATTCAGTATATATAAACTTTTTCATCAAATTAGATATTTTACGATTTTATATGGTATTATTCAAATAGCATACTTAATTTACATTATAAATTATCATAAATAATGATAAATTGGAAACATAAGTGAAGTTTCTGCGAGTACTTCAAAATGACGTCATCTACATCAACGCTTGTAATATCCACATCCGCAAAATGTTTTTAAGCTATAAGGAACTAGAATATGTGGTCTTTAAAATGGTATAAAAATCACTACTCAATAATACTTAATCGTATAACAAAAACACTCTTGAAAATAAAATATTGCAAGAAAAATTATCTGAGTTTTATGACTAAACAAAATTTAATTTGCTCATTAAATTTCGATAAATTTAAATTTTAAGTGGTAAAATCTTTAATTATAAACCTTAAGGAGGCACATATATCGTGTTGAAATTAAAATTGAAACAAAAAGTTTAAAATTTGGCTTGTTAAAATATTGTTCTTGCATTGGTGATAGAAAAGAGAAATACACACTTCGTGCAAACGTTAACTTTCGGTTAATCGATAAGACATTTGGGATCTCAGATTAAAAAAAATTGATACGGGGTAAGGTTCTACATTTAATAAAGTACATATGAGCAAAAATGCAAGTGTCTAGGAGGAATTTTGAAAAAATCGACTTTTGGCCAGCTTTAAGAGGCAAATACCCCAGTGTGATACGTTATACTTCTGCAATTACAGTTTTTCGATATTTTATTTATTTCGTATGAAGAATGCACATCTTTAATGTTGTAAATAAATTATGTTACTTTTGCGTTTGCTTGCTATTTTTGTATTAATCTTAAACATGACACTATAAATCCAAATAGTTTCTATGCAGTTTTAGACTAATATTTGTATTTTTGAACTTCGTGAAACGCCGCACTGACCGTTCGATTTCTCCCGCTGTGAAGAAGAACCTTAAAAATACCTTTCGTTTTATGGAAATTCTCCCTGAAGATCGGTCCCAAAATGGTCGAGATATTTTCGCTCATAAGTGACGTGTTTTTCATCATAATGCATTGAAATTTGGAATTCAGTGAAAATGATGATATTCTAAATTGAATGAAAAGATAAAAAATAAGGGTTCGTATTGAAATTTTCGAAGATAGCGTTACCTTTACTTAGTAAACGGTTCCTTAAGAAAAAAAAATTGCATCAGATATATAGAAATCGTAAGCAAGACATTTTGGTGCAAATCGTAAGATTCTACGATAATTAGAACCGAAGATATAGCCATCGTTCTGATTTTTTTTGGGGGGGGGGGGTACTGTACAAGTAATTTCACAGTCCTGCAAGAAAGATGTTTTATAGTGAATAATTTCGCTTTTTTTTATATAGTTTTTTATAGTTTAATGTTTCTCTGAACTTCACATTCTTTACCTTTCTTCTAACTTTCCGATTACTTAACAATAAAAAATAAAGTTTTTCTCACGCAAATTACGATAAACTAAATAAAAAATATGCATCACGTCATACTTAGCTAGAACATACCTTGATACGTTACTGACAGTGAAATCTTCGTTAAATGACTCTTCGTCAAAATGGAATATAAGAAGATAATAAAAAATTGATATTCCATTTTTTATTCACTTCATAATAGTTGCTATCAAATGTAATTATTTATTAGATATTTCTAATTATGGGAATAATAGAAAGTTCGCATGGATTACTTCTTGTAATTATTGGATTCTTAATTATTTAAATAATTTCTTCCTAACATTTAAAAAAAAAATCAAATGGATCTACCTTGAATGGATCAATTTGTAATTTGAAATTTTTTAAATTAATATTCTGGATCTGTTACAAATGGGCATGCATACAAGGTGCAAGAAAAAAATTTTTAAAGTATTTATTTATTGAAGTTAGGAAATCAGTATAACTTACAAAAATTAACAAAATAAAATTAGAAATCGTAAAAAGATAGTGCGACTTTAATAGGGGATTTAATTTAAATTTATATTATATTTGTTTTATACAGTCTGAATTGAAGAAAAAATGCAAACTATGCAGGTTTACTAAAGTTTTTTCATTATTGTGAATTACCTTAACACTTTATCTTCATAATGAATCAAAATAAAGCCCATTTAATGTGACTTACACTACTGAAACAATTAATTTGAATATAGTGCTTAGTAACGTGCTTTAAATATTTTTACTTTTATCTTCTTATCAAGATATAAAAACATAATTAGTAGTTGCATTTAAAAACAACTTGTATTCATTCTGTACTACAACTTCATTTTACGAAATGAAAGATACTTGAGAATGTCCATTCATTGTTAATGATAGAAAGAGTCTTTTCCAAATTGACCTATCCTTCAAACAATAGATGTACTATTCAAATTATTCTTATATAAAGAAAATGGAAGTAGTAATTCCTACATTAAAATAACAACAGTAGAAATGAAATCCAACTCTATAATATTGGAACCTTCTAGAAGATATATCACCACCAATGGACATGAAAACACTTCCATTACGCCGACTTTTTATCTTTCTATGGATCAAAACGTGAAAAGACTGAAACGTGTAGACTGATACTAATCTATAGGTGAATAGATTCGTAGATGTTTATAGATAATTATATTTTCGTACCAGCTTGAAACAGCAATTTATACTATTGTTTGGTGAGATAATAGATCAATGATTGCATGTATTTACTATTTATCACAGGTTACGTAGCATATGACGTTTAACGGTAAGGGTTACGAAAAGGTTTAAGAGGCATGTGAAGAATGGGCAACGTATAAAAGGCTTGTTTTGTAAGGAAAACGTAACCGTAAACATGAAAGAATGTTTCGAAGTGTTTGTGAATTAGATTCTGAAGTCAGTAAGGCATTTCCTGTATCTTCTTACCTGTTATTTTCCCTTAAGAATACATTATCATAAACAATTGTGGAAATATTTCATGATACCATTGTGGAAATTACATTTTAATCTAGATATAATCTATCAACCATGTAAAAAAAAAAACTTTTATTAAAATATCATCCATCACACTTGAAATGGATGTTTTTGCACGTGTTTTATTGTAATGGAATAATACATCGGTCTGTTTGTTTGAGACAGTTGGTCATTGTCTCTGCAAACTGTAAACAAGTTCTTTCAAGAAATCAGGTTCAAGTTCACTTCATACATCATAAACTCTCTCTCATCTCTCTCTCTCCCACTTTCTCTTTATCTCTCTCCTCTCCCTCTCTCTCCCACTTTTCTCTTTATCTCTCTTTCCTCCCTCCCTCTTCTCTCTTTCTGTTCAAGACCTGCCAATGGAGCATCAAACATAAAAATGCATTGGCAGATATCGACATACGTTTTCTATGATGTTTAAATTTGGAAGCCATATTAAGAGATTGATGTTTCCTTCATCAAACCATTTTTAATGCATTAGATTTCTAGCCTAATACACCAACTTGTTGAAATATGAAGTTTTTTCCACACAAAGGAAGACGAAACACAATTTAAACCGGCTGTCCATCCGATTTGAAACATTTCTCATCTCAAAATAAAATTTTATTCCAGTCCACGTTTTCTTTAATTCATTTTAGATTTTTGCCTCTCTTAGCTGATGTATTCTCATCGGCACTTTTTTTTTTCTCTTCTTTTTTTAAATTTATTTTTACGTTTTTTAGTGTGTAGCATTTATTCAAAACACGTGTAAGAGTTGACCTTGAAACCTTCGTGCTCAACTAATCTGTCGTTCGTTGGGAAGACATTTTTTAAGACACGCATGCTGACAGTTCGTCTCCGACTTCTTGCAGACAAGCTGGGTTTCGTCCTTTTTCTCTTGTATGTATCCAACCACTTATAACACTTTTGATAGAGTTTGCAATAGAACCTTTAGAGTTTTGAATAAATGTTCTAGTATTCGTTATTAGTATAATATTTAGGGCTACTTTCCCGCCAATTCAATGATATATTAAAATTAATTTCAATAAGGTCTTTCTGACTAAGCTTTTTAAATAATGTGTGGCCAAAAGTATAGCACTCAACAACAAAAAAAAAGCAACTAGCTTAGACTTGCAGTAAAAAGTTTGGTTGGTTGGTTGTTTTCAGATTATCTGGCGCCGTCAGCAACACGAGGGCTATAATGCGCCGAAACATTCGTCATTAGACAAGCCAACATACATTTACAAACACCCATGCCAACACGGGACTCGAACCCGCAACCTCGCGGTCTAGAAGCTAGCACGCTAACCACTATACCGTTTGGTCGGCAGTAAAAAGTTTGAATATCCTTTTGATTTAGCTGCAGAAAAAATAGCAGGGTCCTTATAACTATTAATCTCTAGGTGAAATTTTACTCTATTCACTTTTGTTTGGAATTGCAATAGCTTGGTTATATTTCAAAACATATTTATCATTTTTCAGCGCCCTTGCTCAGTGAAAAATAAGACACTGGAATGGAATACTTCATATTTGGACGTTTTACCTTTTAATTTGGTAATACGAAATCGTGATAGCTTTGTTTTACGAATTTCAGTTTTGTGATCATTTGTACCTGTTTTCAGCATTTTGGCTTTTTGAGAAATTGAGATATTCCACATTTATAACGTTTGATCCCCTGAAAATCAGTTTATAAAGATCAGAATAGCTTACTAATACTGTCATTAATCTTTTGACTTCTCTACCATGTTTCAGAATGGTAGCTGCATTTTGGGGGTGGGACATTGGAATATTTAATATATAGACTCAATACAATAAAGTTGAACATAATTTAACTAAGTTTTAAAAAGATAAGTTAAATATGCTTACACTGACAAAAATTTTAAAAATGGTGCTAAAATTTAATGAGAAAGTTCAATAATTTAAATTCAATGAAATTAATTCAATTGAAACTAATAAAATAATCTGCAAAGTATCCAGCTATCACAATCAATGCTTTATTGGCTTTGAGTTCACCCAAAAGTAAAATTCAATGATACCAGAAAAAAACTCAAACTAGTGCTTACCCAAAGTGAGTGAAAATTTTATTCTTTGTTACAAAGAAATCAGAGTGAACTATGTGGATAATAATACTAAAAACATTTCTTGAACAAGTGAAATTTAATTTACTGATTAATAAAAAAAATCATTTAAGCTTTCAATAATACTAAGGCTTTTTATGAATTTTTCATTATTTCTTGTTTAATAAGTGTTGTAATGGAATTATACATCGGTCTGTTTGTTTGAAACAGTTGATCATTGTCTCTGGCAAAATTGTAAACAATGGAAAGTTCTGTAGAAGATGAGTGTGTTCTCACTTAACAAATCGAGTTCAGAATATTTTTCTATTTTATGCTGTTTCTCCTCATCATTTAAAAAGCTTCACTTAAAATCTTTCAGAAAAGCTGTGTTCATATAATTTATTTATATCTGCCCAGCCTGTATTTCAAAACTCTTAAAAAAAAATCTAAATGATAAAAACAGTTTTTGCAGTGCCTCCTTTATATGCATTGCCACTTATTATTTACAAAATGCTTTAAACTTTAACTCCTCATTTTCTCGAGAACATATAACGACCTGCTTATACCATTGCCTTAGGCCAACTTAACATTTTATTTTTGCATAAGAACTGGAACTTATTTAAGAGAGAGAGAGAAAAAAAAAAAACTTAATACAATGCATTTTTATCAACAACGTGTTTATCTGCCTAATTTCCGGTCGATGTGGATGATAGTAAGTTTGTTAATTAGCCCTCCGGAGATTATGATCGTCACAAACAAAATTGAAATTAATATAAACATTTAAATATTCTAACTGTTCTTTCTGATGTTACAAAGGTTTTTTCATAACAGGGGAAAATACACTTATTAATAGCTTATTATTTTTACTACTCTTCGACGGAAAAACAAATTAGAAAATCACTGCATGATTTCTTATGAAACCGTAAATCTTTAAAGGTTTGTTATCACATGCAAAAAATATTAGCTAGAAGAAATCGAACCATGGGAAGGGACGCCGTGGTACTAAATACATAGTACACTAGCAATCTTATAAAACAATATATTCTAGCGAAACAATGCAAGATAAAAGAAATTAATATTTTACGTTCATGATTTGTAAACAAGAAAACTAATATTTATAACTAATACGATATTTTTACTAGATAACTAAGTTGATTTTAATTTAGAATAATAACTATTGAACTTTCAATTAGTCTTTGTGAAAAAAATAAGCACTCACATATATATTGTTTCAAAATAGTATGAGCATCCCTTTTCGATTTACTTACCCAATACATGTAGAATATATAGAGATATACGAACTCTTTACTATAACTTTAAAAAGTTTCAAACTTTCTTGCCAATACCAAACTCCCTAAATTGCTTATATTTCAATTTCACAGGTTACGAGCCAATTTTACAATAGTACTTCCTGGAGGTGTTTGAATTTTGTTTTTATTTATTACGCTTAATTTGTGACACTGCAATTATTGGATCTTTTACAGGACTGCTTTCCTGGCCGCTTCAAAGTAGCTTACTGCATCAACTGTCCACCGTTGGCCGACGTCGTGTGGAAACTGTTTAAGCCATTGATTCGGGAAAAGTACAGAAAAAGAGTAAGATTTTTTTTACAGATCATTATAACTTTATGTAGTGGTTGTTCAATATGGAGGACTGAGGATACAAAGCGAAATGACCAAAGCGTTTTAAATTTCCATCTAAACACATATTCGTACTTTGTCAGTTACACATTTTTCATAATTTGTTGATAGCGTTTCTCTTATTATTTATATGAATATTGCGATGAAGTTCATCACTATATCCTAGGATAAGGATAACACAAAAAATAAAATATTGGAGAGCTTATTGAGAATAAAAGATAAGCTGAAGATTCCTTTTCATTTTTATGTTTGTATACTAGTCAGGGTTGGCCATGAGATGTGTCATTAAGGTTTTCGAACAAAATTGCGCATGCTAACAAGGTACTTGTCTTTGAAAAATTTGCTTTTAAGCAATTGCTAAAAAACGACTTAAACTATTTTAATCAAAAACACTGTAGCCTTTTAAAGTTCTCGAAACATACCCATCTCCGAAATTCCTTTTCAAATTCGATAAAGATGTAAAATGTTGCCAAACGAATGTCTTTAAAACAGAGTTCTGCTTTTTTTTTTTTTTTTTTTTTTAAGCCAATGTAATAAACATTTCCAAACTGGGTTTTTTTAATTGTTGAAAATATAAACGGTATATTTCACCAATTCATGTAAAATTTAAATGTAATGACCATTATTATCGTGTAATCAAAGTTGTGCAATGTTTCACACACCATGTTAAAATACATCTCGTGAATATAATTTCATTCGTTACTAATAGGGTATTTGACAAATTTTCAAAATATGTTTTAAATAAAGCATATGCCCAAAATAAAAGACACGTATTTTTTCTTTTTCCAAAATAATGCCGCAAAGCTCCAAAAATCGCATTTTAAAATGCAAGCAGAAGCCCCGCCCCTAAAACGCTGCTCAAAAATCCATCCGATTGTGTGACGTCAACATTGCATAAACAGCATCGCGAATGAGTTTCAAACGAGATTGTGTAGCCGTAATGGGTTATTTTCCTTTTGATTTTGTTCGAGGAAATTTCTTACCGATACTGTGTTGTACCCCACTGTACAAGTACTTCAATTAACAGCTGAACACAGGGATGAGTTTGTTCCGCCATGTGGCGGAATACCGCTTTTTCAATTTTTTAGAAAAAAAATAATTCCGCTTTTTGAAAGAAAGTTCCGCTTTTCTAATTTCTGAAAAAAAATCTGTTTTTTCCCGATTTTTCTATCCCACAGAAAAATAACCTTTTTTCTAAGGCTGAATCGCGAAGCAGCTTCCCTTCCGCCCGATCGGGAAGAACGGAAACCCTACGGCATTCCTGCTCCAAGTAGAAAAATCTACTAAAATGCATCTTTTTAGTTAGGTTGGCACTTAAACTTGCATTTTATACTTTTACACCTGCGCCGAAATTTGATCCTTTGGTGCCTTTTTTTCTCTTTTCAAAATGGAATTTCTTTCATACTCATTCACGCGATTAACGTATACGAATAATGTGCTTGCTTTCAAGTCTGACATCTACGAAATTATCGTTTGTTGTACGTGTAAACGTACGTTGGTATGTGATGCTCGTTTTCGCTAATCGTTACGTTGATATAATGTCCACTACTTCTGAGATTTGTGTAGTTATGACGTGCGTTATCGGTGGGATTTAAGTTGCTGTGGTTTTCATTTTCGCAGAGTATTACGCCAATATAACAACGCTATTGCTGAGAATTGTTCCGGTATATTCGGCGTTAACACTGATATTTACTTTTATTTGATGGTCATTTCGCTGAAGTGCTACCTTGTTGTAAAATCTGAAATTTGCACCGATGTTACCGAAAGAATGTCGATATTACCGTGATGAATTGTGTTATCGCCGAGATTTACGTTGTTGTGATTGTAATTTTCGTCAAGTGTTACGCCGATCCAATAGCGCTATTGTTGAGTGTTGCCCCGGTATATTTGACTCTAACTTTGATATTTCTGTTGGCGTGAGAGTAAATTTCGTCGGAAGCCATTCTGTAGTAACATACGACGTTACCGAAATTTGCACTAGTATTACCAAGAAAAGATCGATATTACTGAGATTTGTGCTGATATTGTGGACGCTATCGCCAATATGCGCGTTGTTGCGATGTTCGTTTTTGCCGATACCTAGATTTTCGCCGGTATTGCTTACAATACTTTTGTTAAAGTGATGGTCATTTTCGTCGAGGTTTACGCTAATACAATACCAGCTATTACCGAAATTTTCAACACCGAATTGCAGCTATTCATCTAGACTTCTGTTAATGCGATAGCCGCCTTATTCGTGATTAGTGCCTGGTTAAGGTTAAATTTCGCCTTTTGATTTGAATCTGCAGAATTACTCAAATTTTGTGTACCATTTCGTATAAAAATATTCTGAAAAGTAGTCACAATAGTAATTTTTCTAAATAATATGTTTAAAATTGTTATTTTAACTGCAATTGTATGTAAAATTGTTTGTTACATTTTACTTTACTGAACAAATTTAAGGATATGAATAAAAATTTAGATGTTAAGATTTTTAATATTTGTAGCTTAAAAATTTATAAAACTGGGTTTAATTAAATTCGGCCTGTTTGTCAATGTGTTATAATTGCTTAAAGTTGTTTGACTTGTTGAAATTTTGAAGTTTTTGCCGGTTTTCAACGCTTTCACTGGATTTTTTTTTTTTTTTTTTTGCTTTGGAGCTATATTAGCCTGATGACAGCACAAAGTGTATCCCTACGTCTAAGTGCCGCTATTTTAAACAATTTTTGCTCACGGACGGACAGAGATGGTGCAGTTTTATAAATGCACATGGGAAAACAATTTTTTTTAAAGTATAGCTTAAAAGGTGTTTTATGCCTAAAATTTTTGGATTTTTGTTTTCAGCTTTTTGATTTTTTACCAAACTCATCCCTGTGAACACTAATTTGGGTAAAACTTCCAATTTTTGACATATAGAGGATTTTGCGCCAAGAATTGTCTGCATAAAACCGCTCCAAGTTATAGCGGATTTTTACTATAGCATTTTTTTATGGTAATCTTGTGTTCCTATTCACTTCAATGCATTAATACTTGTTTTGTTTTTTACCCTGTAAATGTTTAAATAAAATCAGACATAAATTATAACGAGTGTTCCTATTCACTCCTTTTCTGCTAGGTGATGTGGTACACCATGAATAAATTCAAAATAAATTGAAGTAATGTTTTTTTCAACATTTTTGGGTTTGATCATCATATGAGAAGGTATGGTCCAAGTTTCAAAGTCAAAAATTAGTTCGTTAACAAGATTATTACACCGGATTTTTACTTTGAAAGTTGAAAAGGTTTCCGATTCAGTGTTCAGCCGATTATTTTAATCGCTATAATTTTGCTTATGTTTTTATAATTATTATAACTGTGATAGTGTGTAGTTCTTGTTCTACAAATTATAATAACAGGGTGATTTATTTATCTACACAGACGTTTTAACATTTCTAAACACAGTAGGAAAAAAAAAACTCTGCGCTGGATTTGAAAAAGAACCCACCATCAATGCGTCTATTTTGGATAAATTTAAACTGTCTGCCTTTACGAAACTGTCATACATTTTTCCAATAAAGTTTCTTTAAATAAATATTTCTTAAAATTCACCTTTAATGGTCATAATGAATCGTAAAGTAGGAAGAAAGACGAACCAAGCTTAAAAATAAACGTATGAAGTTGTTTGTTCACAAACTTCCACTCCACAATATTGACGTCACATTCTGGGAGGAGCTTAAGCGATCGTTTCTGGTCACATGACGAAGCGCTCAGAAAACCATTTTTTAGAATTCTATTTATAAAAATTTGAGCAATTATTTCGAGTAAAAAATGCTTGCATTATTATTACCTCGTTAAATACTATTCATAGGCCGCATTTGGTAATTATTTGTTGATGGTGTCAAATACCCTATTGTGGTCTGAATCTCATTAATAAAAAAAAACAGTAAAAGTAAACTGTGAAAATATATTAAAATGTGGCCCAAATATAGAACACGCGCTTATCAAACAATTGTATAGTAAATGTATCGCCGCGCAAATATTATTCTGATAAGATTAGTGTTCAGGATGGCGATTGTGACAAGCTGTCTTGTTTCGCTTGTAAAGCTTTCTGTTGACAAACTTCGGTTTGTTGAAGAATTGCCGGAAAATTTTGCTGAAGTTATATACAAAGTAAATACTATCTTTTATAAAGCAGATTATTTTTTGTCCTTGGCTAAATTAGAAAATTTAACTATCTTCTAAAGTTTTTTTTTTTTTCCCGATGTTAAATTTATGATACTCATGTTGACATATATTTCTTAGTAATCAATAAAATAAAAATATGTACAAGAGGCCATCTGTTATAATCGTGGAAGGGTCTGCTTGTTTTTTTGACAGCAGTTTGAGGAACGAAGTCGAGGTTTCAAGCTCCATAATAAAAACTACGTGAAAAACTTAAGGGGATGACTCCAACAAAATAGATCAGTATGAAAGATTTTGTTAGATTCACTATTCAAAGAGGAGTAGTTAAAATGCCTCTGATGTTGGGAATCGATACCACACATGAAGTTGGGGTAGAATCTGATTAAAATATTACTGATTTCCCGAAATTAAACAATTTAATTTCAATTCCCCATGTAAATAATGTGAATAGGTCTTATTTAATGAGCTTCAGTTTATAAAATTGGCTTTGCTTTAATACATTTATAGGCAGAATATGCTTAAAGAAGTTCATAAAAAGTATTAATCTCTCTATTTGTTTTCGTTATGATATGTTCTGCATTTCCAATCAAGTCTATGTAATTTATTTAAAGGTCTTATATAATTATATCAAATTGAATGCATTTTTTCCCGTACAAAAGACATAATCGAAATCTCATGGAAATGAAAGGAAATATTATCGGAGGTACTTCAATTGGAATTGCAAAATATCAATTTAATGTCTATCTATATAAATGAAAACTAAAATAACAAATGGAAAAACTAGATGAATCCACTGCATATGCATTGACTTGAGAATTTTAAATATAAAATAAATTATATTAGGCACCATTTTCAAGTTTTTAATTTATGTCATTTTATTAAGTGATCTTTTTCGTACCGACTCACTAAATTTCAAAGTAGTTTCTAAATGCATTGGGCTAGAAGATTGTTCGATAGATAGTATAAAGAATGATCCTCACTGGGAGTTCCTCTTAAAATCCCATGAAAAATGTAAACCACTCTTTTTATTCCAGATCGTGGTGATCGGCAGCGACATGGGCGAACTGCACAAATACATCCACGCCTCCGTCCTGCCAGAGGAATACGGAGGCGTACTTCCCCCCTCCGACTCAAAGGAGGCCCTCGCCAAACTGCTTGAGACAGACGCCGACTTCGAAAAAGAGGCGAAGTACGGTTACAAACCCCAGTCCAATCGATGCAAGGACGAGGAAGAAGAGAAGGAACTCATACCACCAAACGCCCAAGAAGAGTCATGCGCTGCTTAATTGAGCGGCCTGGTGATGGTTTGGGTCCGCAAAAACTTAAAGGTATGCCTGCGGTCATCCTTAGGTGGTAATAAGAACATGCATGAAGACAAACTGTTCAATAGTCTTATTGGCTATAGAAAATGAGAGACTTACTGAGCATGTTTACTTACTGTTCTTAATATCGTCTATGTGAGGCCGAAGGTATAGCGTACAAGACTAGTTTTTCAACCACTAGTTCAAGCGGTGTTTTAACCACTTTTAAAAGAAAAAATTAAACTTCATACGTATTCACTCGCATTGAAATTAATGTATTTCGTAAAAAGCGGTTCAACTGCTGCCTGGTTATGTGGCTGAAAAACATGTGGACTCTATTTTGAAAATTAGTTGATAAAAGATAAGATTATATTACAACTTTCTGTTATCCAACTTCTTATTTCTAATTGAGTATAAATACGACAGAAGACGTCCGTTACGTCACAATTTATAATTGAGTCCAACCAATTCAATATATTTCTCAGGGACCATGTGACATCTAGTTACATCAGCCGTTATTAACCATGCACTTGTAGGCTGTTTTCTGACACCGGAGGCCATTTCATCATGATTACTACCGCGACCAGTCAATCCGCCTAACTCTGAAGTCAAGTGACATTCAGTGAAGCTTTAACCACTTTGCCAATAGTGCTGTGTCTTTAAGACAAGTTTCGTTACACTTGCTAGTAAGGCCAACCAATCAGTTAACGTGAAACTATGTGACTTTTTTGAGCTGTCATTACTGTATAGCCCATTGGCTTGTATTATTGTCCATGAGTTGCTAGAGGATCCTTACATTGATATAAAATATGCAATGTCTAGTTATGACTATCCAAATATGCACAAATTAGACATACTATCCAAATATGCACAAATTAGACATTGAGTAACATGTTAATTTCGTTTTCTATTAATAACGAGAATAAGAAAATGTTCTTTGAGCTGACAATTTTTATGCACATTTAACAGTTCTGTTCACACTGTTGTCGTTAGCATATAACCCCGTGCTAAGAACAGAAGTGATATCTGCAACTGAGCTAAAAATGAGAAATGGCGTGTTAAAGTTGACCAAATTTTTATAGTTGATGAAAGCTTATTGGCTAACTTATTAACTTTTTTAATATTTCCTGTCCAGAAACGATTATTAAACTTCACAATTATGTAGGACAAGTTACAGAGAAGCACCTGGTAGCAATAACTCCATTTGACCAAAAAGTAAAGACATCACCTATGTGCTTAGCTCGGCAGTATAAAACTAATACTAAATAAAAAGGCTCTCCGTGATTACGACAGAAGTGATTTATCTATGAAGATACAGAATAAAATAATGTAAATTTTGCGAGCGAAATAGTCACATTAGTGAAATGTTCAAAAGTAGTGATTATTATAATATTAAAAAATTGTAGAGCTAGATAAAACGCCGAAGGGCCTTATAGCGTGCAAATTGTGACATCTTGGAGGAAACATTAGAATTTTCAGAATTACAAAAGACAGCAATACAGAAAAGTGCAGCACATTTAATCAATGATCATGTTTTATTTATTCAGTGGAAGTTTATACCATATATAATTGACGCAGCATTAACTGCAAAAAAATGGCCGAACAAAAGACTGTGAAGTTGTGAATAATAAATTGTCTACTCATTGTATAAATTTAATTAATCATGTCTGGATCTTTATTTAGTTAAAAATCTGTTCATAAATTTTACAAGTTTGATGAATTATGATGGACGAGAAATTTTTCCCGATAGATCAACCTTATCTACAATCAGAAGTATCTGATTACAATAAATAAACGTTTAAGACTTCTAGTTATTTTTTGTATTGAAAAATTATACTAATTATCTGCAAAATGAAACTAATTTTTTCCCTAGAAGATTAAAAATTGCTCAGAAAAGGTAAAAATTCATCACATTGGTTGGACTTAACATTAGTTGTAGATTAAATATTTGTTTCATACTGGTCAGTTGTCTGAATATAGTCTGCAATTTAGATAAATGACAATCATTGGGATCAACATAATTCGACATTTATTGCAGTGTTTCCCAAAAAAGTGACAACCTCAAAATTCCTGCTCTATACAAAATGCAGGCCGTATGCAAAGTTCTAGAGGATTCTTTTTAACTAAGAAAAACAATTACCACAATATTAAAAAAAAAAAATTCCACCTTGCACCTAAAATTGGTTCCACTTTAGCTGCAACCAACATTTGGAGTTTAGTTTCACGATTTAACGGGGCTATCTCGGACCGTAAGCACTATTAAATCTTGAAACTATGCACCCAAATGTTAGTTGCAACTAAATCGGAACCAAGTTTTGATGCAAGGTGGAACATAATTTTTAACAGTATACAGTTGCATACTGAAACCGTTTCAGATTGAATGGAATTTGTTGACCGAAAATGCTTGAATCGATCCAAATTAATTTAATCTCTTGAATATGTTCTAAGATAGCATGATATCTATATTTAATTTACAAGATAATAGACCAGTTTCAAGTCCAAAAATTGAAAAGAAGAACTTTGAATTTCTATATCCTTTTGCATCTTCGTTATTATTTGAAATAACTTGAACATGGTATTTATTGACATAAGATTTCGAAAGAAGGAGAAATTAAAAATAATGTCAAGGTTATTAAAACATGGAGTGAATTATTTATGTATTTAGTAAAAACCATATGAGATGGTTTTTGAGAAACTAACACTTGTATCAAATGCGTTTACTTTACAACATACTTTATTCAAACGCTGTTTTTGTGGAAGTAAAAGCACATTAATTGTGAGTTAATTCCCATATTCAGCTTTGTTTTCTAAAGTTTTTGATCTCCCCGAAGCCACTTTCAAGTAAACTTTGAATGTACCACGATATGTAAAATGGTAATCATTACATCAGAGGATTAGTAACCCAATCTAGAAAAGAAAAAAAAAAAGTAAAACACTGCAAAATATTTTCGTTTGATGTAGAATTCAAATAGTTACAAATTAATGACATGAAGCTACTTTTATTTTAGATTCATCAACAAATGTTATTTTATAAGCGATGATCTCTCGCCATTTTGAAATTGTGAGATTATTTGCTCTTGAATTATATGGTTATAATATTGTATTTTATGTGCGTGGTTTGTTATGTGTGGGTTTTGAAATGCAAAATATGCACGATGTTTAAAATACTTAAAAATGAAGAAATTTATGTACACGACATTTGTAAAATATGTATATTAATTTGTTCTGCTTACTTTTCTTTTATAATATAATAAAGTTTTTATATAACTTTGTCATGTGTGTTGTATTTTCTCATTCTAACTAACAATAATTAAGGTACTTATAAATGAGTTTTAGTAATAGTTAAGTTATAAACAATAACCTACAGAGATATTCTTAATTGATTTCTACTGTACATACATGAGGGAGAGAAACGAAAAAACAAATATAAAGCATTGAGAAAATTACAGATCACCAGAGGGAGAAACGAAAAAACTTTTTCGCAATATATCAACTTCCGGATTTTACAGTTTGTAATAAAGTAAAATAAAACGATTTTTTTTTTAAGTAGTTTGAATTTGTATTTTAAATTATTAGTTTCGATAGTGAAAAACTAAAAGTAGGGCGTTCTTTGATATGGAATTCGTGCAGAAATAGAATTGCTTTGAATTGTATACCGTTCAAAACAATTCTATCTCTGTATGTGTTTAATAAAAAATAACGCTGTATTGTTAAACATTTGGGGCATTGTCCCGAAACGTCTACTTGACTGTCTCATGTCTAAAAACCCATTCTAAAGTATTGTGAAGAATAATTTTTGTATATATTTAGTAGCTGTAAAAAGACAAACGAAATGCATTTTAATTGTTGTTTTTCGCTTTATATATTTTTGGAAATCCACATCATTAATATCGAATTCTCATTACCATTCTCCGTCATAATCATAATTTTTGTCTTTCACAAGGTCGATAAATAAATGCAATATGAAATTTAATGTACATTTTAAAATATCCTTCTTCATTAAATATCATACATTCCAATCACACAAATATTGAGCGTTTCCTTTAAAGTGTACGTCTAAAATATTACTGCAATATTTTTAAACTTGTCACTAGCATTTCGTATTATTACCACCCAAAAGATTTACCATCATTTCTTAACTACTAAAATACACTACTGATTCAAATAACATGCTTTGGGATCAGTAGTCATTTTAGGGCTATGACTTGAAAGTAGGATACTGGCTGGAAATTCCTTCATATATCTTAGTTGGAATTGCTTAAACTGATTGTTATTAAAAGTATATTTATTACTGACAATACCATCCTTAATGTTATTTCATTAATTTAAATTCTATTTATTCTTATTATGTTACATCTTCTTTTGTCAGATGAAATTAGGTTTCAAATTTGAATTACAAAAAAAAAAAAAATCTAAAATATTGTGAAATGCTATTACCATCATCATACCTAAATTTCGATATCCTTAATTAATTTATTTTTTTAATATTTTATTGATAGACTTTAAATACATATTCTATAAGTATTTTGAGAAATGAATTTTATTTTGAGTATAAGTCAACTTATACTAAAAATAAAATTCAAGCTAAGTGTCACAAAATAAAATTTACGTTAATTATGATTTTTTTTTTTTTTTTTTTTTTTATTCTACAAAAATAGTAACTGTAGAAAAACATTTAATTAAAAAAATTAAGCTGAAAATAAAACGTTACAAATAAATCACAGTACTACAGCAAATTTCAGTACAAATAAATTATTAGTAATAAATATACTGTAATAAGTATTTATATGAATTCTACATGATTTAGGATGAATCATGCAAAAATCATATAATTACTGCTTTAGTTAATGACACTTTCTGCTTAATTTATATGTACAAGAATCATATTTTTCAAACACATTCATATATTTCATAATACTTCATAGTTTTATAAAGATATGATTCTCAGCTTCCTAAACATTGGCTAAATGTACATTAAACGAAATCTTTCAAATTTGAAAACTTTGAATTAAAACAGACCTCTTAGAGGAACGGCACATATTATAGCATATAAGGTACAATTTCGTGTATCTGTAGTTTTAAAAGCTCATGACAACATATTTTTTATGGAAGCAACATAAAGATACTTATTTTAACAAATATTCATTCTAAATATATAACATAGTGAACGTATTAGCTCGTTAAATTAGTTTGAAGGTTGTGTTTTATTGTATGACAGATGACAATGGATCAATGAACAACCAAATAATTACATGACAAAACACACAAAAAGAGACTTCCTTAACAAATCACCAAATATCTTGTAATCCAGAAGTTAATGGTGACAATGTAATTGAAATAATTATGATGCATTAAGCGTTACATATTTTGATCCTAAGTCATACAACCACAAACCCTTTCTTAGATACCAAGGTTAACTGATGTACATCTGCAAATTATATCTACCTGTTGATACTCTTACTATTGCAAATCAGTTTCACTCCATTTTGACACGATATATGTACGATAACATACAACTATTTTGATTGAGTATGATAATAATGAACCATTTAGATAAACGAATTATAACTATTTTGAAGGAAGAAGTCTAACTAGTTAAAAAAAAACCTCCTAGACCCACATAATTGTGTAAGTTTGACGATGTATAGCAGTTTCCAGTTTTCCTGTCTTTTGTTCTATTTGAATTACGAGTCGACAAATTACAGTGTAGCCTATAGAAATTTCATTTGAATGAGGGAAAATACGCCTTTTATATTGCAGTTGCAACGAGTGGAGGTGGTTACGACTTCATTGTTTTACGTTCAGAAGTAATTGAGTTTTAGACTTTGTGGTTGCTAAGCACATAGACACAATGATAATTTATTTCAAATTATTAATTAAAACATTTCTTTTGAAATTATAGAATTGGTAGGTATCCCGTTTGGATAAGCCAAAAGAATTGAAACTGAAATTAGAATTTGTATTTCTATTAGATTAGACTTGATGTGAATAAAACAAAATGCTAAGTTTTTTTTTAATTACGTTAATTAGATAGGATAAAGCATAATTTAGATTTTTAATAATAAAGGGCAGTATGTGTTGCTTATTTATAATTTATTTAACAAAAATATATAATCTAAGTTTAGAAAATACTTTCACTTAACCCAGCGTTTCTTAACCTTCCAGCATTCACGGCCCAGTTTTCAATTATAATTTTCATCGCGCCCCCGCTTACCATTAAATGTATACAACAAAATGTATAATGAGTATTTTGGATTAGCTTTTAAAATTATTTTTAAATAACTGTCAAAACAAGAGTAAAAGCGAGCCAACGTTGGCGAGAAATCACATCTGGCATTTTGGAAAGCGGGCGGTGAACACGACCGATGCCGTCTCGAGCATGCGCAGATAATGTTTTCTCATAGGAAGAAGGAAAATATTCGATAACACAAGTTTCATTTCCAGCCAGTCTCATTCGAGTCGATCCTTCTATCGCTATCGAATCTATCGTGAATGTGTATGTTATATATGTTTTCGTATTAATTGCAATTCGCCATATTAAATATTCACGGCAGCAGATTTATGCAGACAAATGGATAAACTTTAAGCAGAAGTAAGCGAGCACTAGACCATCAAGCATCAACAAGTACACAGACGAGCGTGGTTCCGAAAATAAAATCAAGAAAATATTCTCAAGAATACTTAAATTTTGGGTTTACCAGTACTGAAGTAACTGAAGAGGAAAGGCCCTTGTGTATCATTTGCTCAAAAATATTGGCCGCAGACAGCATGAAACCTAATAAACTTAAACGATATTTGGAAACGCTTCATAGTGAGTACGTCAACAAACCCAGAGAATTCTTCGAATTAAAATTAAAATCATATAAAAAGCAAAAATCATTTTTTAAAGAAACTTTGTGTGTGAATGAAAAAGCTTTAATTGCATCTTATAAAGTTTCAAATAAAATAGCCAGATGTAAAAAATATCACACCATTGGTGAAGAGCTTATTTTGCCAGCAGCAATTGAGATTGTAGAAACTATAATTGGAGATACAGGGCAAGGCCGAACTGGATTGTAACGAGCGCTAAGGCACTCTCCAGGCCGTGACAATTTTCAAAAGTCTATGGGAGCGAAGGAAACAAGTTGTTAGTTCCATTTTCTCCCGCAAAGCAAGGGGGCACTGCAATCCAACCAAATTTGAAACTGCAATATAGTGACATTAACACACTTGCCGTAAATCAATACTGCTGAAATTTGGCAGATAGATTTGATGTCAATGACAATGCATTCTATCAAATTTTGGGGGCATTCTATCAAATTTCACCGTCACTAAAAGGTCGCTTTTACTTACGCTTATATCTTCAGATACTAAAAAAAAAACATCTTGCCGTCATCCAATCGTCCTGAAATTTAACAGGTAGATTCGTTGTCGTTAAAGTTGAGTTATATAATGTTTCGGGAGGTGTCACTGTCACTAAAAGGTCTCTTTTACACACGCTTCTATCTTCAGTATACTAAAAAACCAACTTGCAGTCATCCAATCGCGCTGAAATTTGACAGGCAGATTCGTTGTCGATAAGGCAGATTCGTTGTCGTAGATCCGGATCCAAGGGAAATTCGTGAAATTTAACATCGGCTCTCTTCCCAGAATATGAAGTACAGTGTGGTACGCAACAATTCACCATGTTTGGTTTTAAATGATAATGAAATTAATCAATAAATGTAAATCTATGAGGATGACATCAATTCTATTTGCAAAAAATATTAGAAATTAAATAAAATTAAGTCAAAAACTGCGATGAAAATTTTTTAGAACGCCAGCTAAAATAAAAATATCCATGGCTGCCAACTCTAAAATCACGAGAATTGCCAACGATGACTTTTCAATTTAATTTTTATAATTTCTAATATTTTTTAAAAATACGACAAAGAATTCCAAACTCTGTTTCCATAAAGAGTAATAAAAATAAAATTCAAAAATATGCCTTATTTTAAATAAGCAACTTAATTCTAAAAATAGATATCCAAGTCTCATATTTGATGCGTGATAATAAAAAAAAGCAAAGAATTTTAAAATAAATGATAGTGTAGTGTGGCTTCTGATATCATATTTGCATGAAATATGAAAAATAAATTGTCGCGAGTGAGCTGTGTATAAATTTATTTCATTCGTTAATATTATCGTTTGGCCATATTCGCCGTGTTCTTTTTGCATTTTAAAAATAAAGTAATTTTGTCCTCTTAGTAACGTATTGGTTTTCGTATTTGACCAAGCAAAGAAAACAAAACACATGCTACTGTTTTGGTTGGAATGCAGCGCCACTAGTCCACTGCGGCTGTTTCCACTCTTTACTATTAGTTGTCACTGCCTGGTTCAATCCAGTTCGGCCTTGTACAGGGTGACCATAAAATTCAGGGGAAAAAGTTCCCTGACAGATTTCTAAAAAAAATCTCTGATTTTAGGGCAAACTTATTTTTTCAAATTTCTCCAATTTTCTTAAGTTTTCCATATATCTAGACACCCTGATCAAATGGAACATGTATGCTAAAGAGATAATATGCAATTTTTTCAAAACTAGTTTTGCTGGTAAGGAAAAGTTTAAATTATTTTGTAACATTAAACCTCTAATGGCTTACCACTACAAATCTCCATGTAAATAGCTTCAAAATATGGATGAACGTGCCT
Organism: Linyphia triangularis; assembly: GCA_963978545.1. NCBI lineage: Eukaryota > Metazoa > Arthropoda > Arachnida > Araneae > Linyphiidae > Linyphia > Linyphia triangularis. Next base: position 43,362,908 of record OZ021731.1, read on the forward strand.
TAAACAATACAAAATGTCCCTGATTTTCATGAAAATTTAAAAAGTTCCCTGATGATTTCCAGGTTTTCCCACTTCTGTGACCACTCTGAGATACATTTCCATACCTCTTTCAAATGATACTATTGCTCGTCAGTGGGTGATACAGCTGAAGATGTACAGTATTGCGTGACAAATTGTTTTCAGTACAGCTTGATGAAGCAATAGATAGTAATAAAGATGCTCATGTAATTGCCTACGTTCGATTTAGTGATAATATGTCAGTAATAGAAGAATTACTTTTCTGCAAACCAATAGAACTTCAAATAACAGGGCTTGCATTATTTGCTATTTTAAATGATTTTATGAACGTGGCAAACATAGAATGGAAAAATTACTTCGGAATATGCACCGATGGTGCTCGTTCAATGTCTGGAAGATTCCAAGGTATACAAGCACTTGTAAAACAAAGTTCGCCTCAGTGCGTCTGGACACATTACATGATCCACAAAGAAGCTTTGGCTTCAAAGAAATGAGTCCTGATCTGAATATTGTGTTAACTACGGTTGTAACCCCTGTTGTTGATGAGACCCCTGAAATCGAGAATCTTTTCCGTACTTTGTAAAGACATGGGTTCAGTACATTCAGCGTTACTATTTTATTGCAAGGCAAGATGGTTATCATGTGGGAAGTTTTTGCAACGTGTTTATGAATTAAGAGAAGAAATCGAAATTTTCCTAGAAGAAGAAAATAGACCGGAAGCCGAAAATTTTCGCGATGGTTTATTTGGGAGGAAATTAGAGGTCAGCGATACACCGATACGACGATATTTTTATCGATATTTAAAAAAAAATATCGATATTAAAAATATCGATAAAAGTCACCGATATATCAATATTATTAAACATTAATAGTTTTGTTGATGATTGTTTTGTAGTTCCATGTATTTTTTCGATTTTCTTTATTCCCTTTTCAAAAACTTCAAAACTAAAGTTTGGACTTGGCTGAGAAACACTTAAAATGACACCAATATTCAATATTTTGCCATACACTTTAAAGTTATTGAAAATTATCTAAATTTTCTTAAAATTACTGCACCAATTCAGCGAAAATATAACTTTTTTTTTAATTGATCCATTTCAGTTGGAAAAATAGTCACCTTACAAAAAGCAATCATGAAAAAAATAAATTTGCCCCGTAAAACTCTGTTTCTGGCAAAATTGAAAATAAAAAAATAAAAAAAATCATGTATCGATTTATCGATATTTTATCGATGTTTTTTCTATGCAACGATATAGTATCGATATTTATTTTGATCGATATTTCTGACCTCTAGAGGAAATTAAGCTACTTGGTCGACATATTCGAGAAATTAAATAACTTGAATCTTCAACTCCAAGGAACAAATACACGTATGTTGGATAAGAGTGATAAAGTTAATGCTTTTTGTAGAAAATCGGAATTCTGGAGCAGAAATTTAAAGCAACAAAAACTAATAATGTTTGCAAATGTGGGTGATTGTACTAAAACTTAAAGGCTGAAGAAAAACATGTAAAAGTTGTTTTTGTAACCATTCAAAATCATTTAGCCATGCTGGCAAAGAGTTTTAAAAAGTATTTTCTGGCTGACGACAGACTGTTAAAAAGTTAAGAGTGCTTAAGGGATCCATTTCACAAGACTCCTGAAGGACTCTCAATTGATGAGGAAGAAAAATTCATAGACTACACGACAAGTGGTGAAAACTAAAGACAATTTAGTAATAAATCACCATTTGAATTTTGGGAAGGACTAGAGGATGATTTTTCTACTCTAAAAAACAAGGACATTTCGCATTCTATTACCATTTTCAATATCCTGTTGTGAAACTGGATTTTCTGCTGTGGCTTCTTTGAAGACAAAATATAGATCTCGGCTGAATATAGAAACGGAACTGAGAGTGGCTATTTCTAATATTAAGCCTTCCTTCGAAAAACTTTGCTCTGCAAGACAGGCCCGAGGAAGTCACTAATAATTATTAAATTTCGTTTTAATTTAGAATTTTTTGATTAGGTAAGTTTTGATTTTGTAAGTTGTTTTACTTTATTTGTTAAATAAGTCGAAATGTATTTTGTTTTCTAGGTGCATATGTACTTTCCTTTCAGTCAGTTAATCAATTTTTTTAAATAATATTTTCTCTTGGATATTCTCGCTTCTCCCCTATAGTGTGCTCGCACCCCCCTAGGGGGGCGTGCCCCACAGGTTGAGAATCGCTGACTTAACCCAATCCAACCGCTTACTTCGGTACAAATACAGATTGCACATAAAAATTTGTATTGAAGCAGTATTTAGCTACTGTATCCAATTACGAAAATCTTCCACAGTAGTTCTTATTTCTACTATAGATGGGAGTATTATAATAAAGATAGTAAGTGGTGAAATATCTCTTTATGCGTTTTATTACTTTGATTTCGATTTTAGTCAACCCATATTGATATTTTCAAACTAGTTCCTTTATTTTTTTTTTAAAGATGTGGGATAAACTAAAAGTTTGTATCAATGATTTTTATATGTACACTAGCTGTGCCCTGCCACGCTTCACTGTGGCACATTGTGTTTGAATGGTTGAGAAATGAGAAACAAAATAAAGAATACATTTCATATAAGTTTAATTTTGCAATACTTGTGGATATACAATATTTTTTGTTTTTCCACTGTCTGCGTAGATATAAAGACTATCTGGTTTGCCGACTCGGGAACACGCAACATACAGTTGTCCATGTGAAAAGCAATCCGCATCTAAATCTAAACCACACAATTCTAAAGATTGACCTTGAGCTTTATTGATTGTGATTGCAAATGCCAATCGAATTGGGAATTGCAATCTTTTAAATTGAAATGGTGTATCGGTCGGGATTATAGGTATTCGAGGAATGAGGACATCTTCACCTTTGAAAGGCCCTGTTAAAATCGTTGCTTCCACTACGTTATTCATCAATTTCTTACCTGCAAGTCGCGTGCCGTTGCAGAGTTTTGGCTGATTAATATTCCGCAAGATGATAATTGGCACACCTATTTTCAATTTAAGTATGTGTGGTGGTATCCCTGGCAGATCAGATGAGTTTAAAAATTCCATTGGATAATTAACTACTTCATCTGCTTCCACAACGGTGTCTATCGACTTATAAGTAATTTCATCACTTTGAATACTGGATTGAATAACATTATTAAGTTGATAGACATCTTTATTCTTTGCGGCAAGGATAGCTCTTTCACTGAGCCAATCGTCTGTGAAATAAACACGCTGTCCATTTTCTAAATGTACTGCCAAGTAAACCACAGCTGGATTGCGTTCATGCATGGGAAATGAAAAAATTCGCCATGCAGCCTCATTGCTGCTTATGTATCTTCCAGCCTGGTATTGAGCAATTTCATCGATATCTCGTACTGCATTTCTGTCACGATTATCTGATTGCACACTAAATGGATTTTGAAAAAACGAAAAAAAACCCATTTCAATGTCTGTCTGCCTATACGTTAAATGGAAAAGTTGAATAATATGAGAACACACTTGCCCGGGCAGCACGATTATTCGAACCTGTCTAGTTTTTTTTTGTTTTTTTTTTTGTTTTTTTTATATTTTTTCTATAAATTATCTCATTTCTCGTGCCTTATGTCATTGAATTTGATATTTTCAAAAAAGTATAAAGGTTAATTTGAAAGCGGAGGAAACATAAAAAAATAATGGCCTTACATATTATATAGAATAGATGGACAAATCAAAAGTAAAACTTGTGCTGCTACTTTTTCTCTCTCTCTCTCTCTCTCTCTCTCTCTCTCTCTCTCTCTCTCTCTTATGTGTTCTTAGTTGCGTTTTAATGCATTTTAAGTAGTTATTACTGATAATTCTTTTGATATAAAGATAAAATGAAGAGTGACCTCAGATAGTATCAAGAATGAGAGGTAGTATAGATGCTCGTCTTAAAAATGCGTTAGCTTGTTTATTTGTACACTCAACGACCTATTTTTGTGCACAATAACGGCTAATCAGGCCGGGACTTCAAGCTTAACGTGGATTCCGAACCACAACGAGCATACATGCCTAACCCAGGATTCAAACCGGGCACCTTTGGCATGCAAGGCCAGAGCGCTAACCCCACAGCCATCTGGTTGGAAAAAATACGTTAGTAAACATAGGGGCACAGTTATTAGGCGAATAGTTTATTATTAGAATTTAAAAACAAACAAAAACCGGGAAACTATCATATGCGAAAATCGGTGAAATAAATCAATGGTATCTGATGAAACAAAAGGAAATCCAGCATATTGTTACCTTAAAGAGGTAAACTATTGCCGCAAATGTGACTGATTATCCTAATATGAATCCACCCAAATAATTTTTGACTCATAAAGATTTCAGAGAACAGCTCAACCAGAATAACAATAGAAGAATTTTTATACATATACCCATTACATAAAAGGTTTATTATTAACATTGACTATTGTTTTTTCAGTAACATAAAACATGGGAACGCTTTCAAATTCCTCCTCAAAAAGATGTATATCTGAAAAACGTTTGCAGAATCTAACGAAAAATACCTTTCCTTTCTATCACCTCTCAATCAAATGAATGGAGGACTTACTCAATGATGAGTGGTGTAGCTTACTACTTATAACCATGTATGACGATTTGGAAGAATCCGTACACTTGAAGAAGAATTCAGGTAGTATTATATGGCAAATATATACTTCTGCACCGTATTAGCGACGAATAGTTAGTTCGCCATGTTTGATTATTTTTTCATATTTTTACCAGTGTCCTGTAACTTCAACCAATCTTAGTAATTTTTTTGGAGTTTAGAAATTTACAAAACAACTGTTGAAAACAGTGAAGCTTAAAAAGATACATAAAAAAATTACATAAAATTTATTACTACCTGGAAATTTCTACTTAATTGATATCGAAATCGTGAAGATTCATCTATTTGTAACCCACTTAGACAGTAACTGTTTTGGTGTGTTTACAAAAAAAAAAAAAAAAAAAAAAAAAGCTATTAATGTAATTAAATCTTTTTATAATCCACGCAATGGATAAATTTCCTTGTTGATACTTGGATGACATTGAGAATCCGAAACTGTTGTTGTCTGTTGTTCAGGGTCTATATTTTTTAAAGGTCATCTTCAGACCAAAATGTAAACATCAAGTTTTTTTTCCACGCATATCGTTTACGGACACTGGTAAAAGGTAAGGAGTTGTGTTCTTGACCTCAAAAGAAGAAGTTGAAAGTGACAGATTAATCGTTTCAAGTTTTTTTTTAAGTGTGAATAAAAAATAAGGTAAATTAACTTCAAACATAAAAAGTGTAGATACAAGATTATTTCTTATCTTTTAAGTTGTAGGATGTTAAGTGTGTTTTTTCTTTATGTAGATTTTTTATGGTAGCTTGGATTGAGTCCTTGAAAAGGTATGGAATGCATTGATTTATAATTTAATATTAGTAAAGTATAACCATTTATTTCAGTTCGATGCAAATTTCTTTGAAGTTTGTTTAGTTTTTAATACCCGTATCTTTTATATTATTTGTTTCATAACGGCTTATTCTTTCCAAAATTTTTAAAAAATTATCTAATTCGAAAATCATTTAGATGTCCTGAATAAAATCATGTACAAATATCCAAAAGGTTTAGTATGTTTGTATCTAAAACAGTGCATAAAGAATTTGTATAGATTAATTTAAAAATTCATATTCATTTCTGAAGACAATTTCTTTTTAGTATGTATGTGGTGTGTTAAGTGAAATGTATTCTTATAAAATTGTTTAGCAAAAAAATATTATCTTTCATTACATTCCGCTGCAGTTAAGATAAAGTGACGCTAAGTTGATATGATAAACAAAGTTAAGATCTTAACTTTGTTTATTATATCACCCGAATATAAAATTTAAAATCATACATTTTGTATACAATTACAATTCCCCTTGTGAAATATAAAAAAATTTTACCAGAAGAAATGGTACTAAATCAGCGAAGATTGACGACATTTAGAAACATAAATTTCGGCCATTTGCCAACAATTTGGTACAAAACAACGAAAATCTTTCTCAAGTTGATAAGCATGGCGACAAAAAGCTGACTGTCAATTTCTTGACATTCCATTTCCATTTGGAAGTAACAACAAGTACTAGTGGCTGTAACAAGTATTGTATAAAGTTTCAAAATAATATTCTGCTCTGCCAATCTGAGCTTCAGGTTCAATTTTTAGTACACTAACGGATTGGCGCTACATATCTAAACTCTCTCCGAGGTCTATAGGCATCACTAGTAGCACAACAACGCTAGCCAATATCACACCACATTGGCCAATCTCGATGAGAACCTTCGTAAACCGGCCATTAAAAAGAAAATATTGGCCAACCTCGCAAAATGCTGGATAAAGTGTAAGAGAAGTTTTGAAATGCTGATGCCCAATTTTAAAATTGAAATATTTTATTGACGAGAAAGTAAGGAGGGCAAGAAAATATGTTTTGTGATGTTTTTAAGATGTTTATCGAAAAAAATTCGTGTATTTTGAAACGGGGCTCGAGTTTCGGCTAGGATTGGTCAATCTTACAAAACCTCTATTTCCGACCTTGACCAATACTGTTGCTCTATCTTGTATGTAGCACTCAACTGTAGAACTCTAAATTTAGATTACGTTATTACTTAAAGATGTATCTCTAGCCTGCCTCTACCCCAAACACCTAATGCTAGATATTTTTAAGCTGCAACATCTACCGAAGTATTGCTTAAAGACAGATGATTTTTTTACTACATATAAAATAGTAATAAAAGATTAATATTACAATTTGGAGAAAAAAAGAACTAGTGTTTTGTTGTTGTTAGTATTATTAATTTATTTTTTAAGTTTTTGTAATCTAACTTATAAAAACTTTTTAAAGTAATATGAATAAACATCTAAATAGTGTCCATTCAAATTTTGTTAATGATCTTTTTATTACTGTTGTTATAACTGGTTTATTAAAAGTTCGTAATTTTTAAAGGCACTTCGGCAGATGTCGTGGCCTTAAAAGTTGAGCATTATGCCTAACTGCGTATGAGGTATGATCAAGCTGACGATCCTGACAAACTTCTCCGGGAGCGTGATTTTTAAAATATGTACCTTGTTAAAAATTATTAATAAATAACATGTGCTTTGTGAAGAAATGGTGGAGGTATTTCAACAGAAGTATTAAAGAAAGATGGTGGTTTGAAGGAATTTCATTGTCTTACTTTCAGTGTGCTGAATGGATGTTTTTTTACCACAGTTCAATTCTCTGTTGTCCATTTAGGTCCATAGGGAAATTAATTTCCAACCTTTCGGATAATCTGGTTTTGTTTCTTCTTAAAACAGACAAATATTAAATGAATGAATTACTTTCAATAAGAAAAATTTAAATAAAAATTATTTCCAGGTCATGCCGAAAATCAATAAAAAGTTTGCTCTTGATTAAAATATATTTAAAAAGCATTGACACACTATATTGTAATATAAGTGAACAAGCAAATCTGAAAATTGCAATTTTTGTAAAAAACAAAGAGGACTATGTACTAAACCTTAATTGGCAAAATTTCTTGAAAAGGAAGTTCAATTAAAAATAGGTATATTTCTAATAAGATAGTCGGGACATATTCGATTTGCGCAATGTTTATCATGATATCAACTGTATTATAACTTTCGTATTTCCTTATTGATTGACAGTGAAGCCAAAAGAATTGCCTATCATTTCAGTTATTAAAAAAATGTGTTTATTTTTATGGAAACTTATCTGATTGACTGACGAAAACAGAATTTATTGGGCTAAAATTTTAAATTCGAGCATATTAAAGATCCAAACCACGTGAGGAAAAATGTGATACTTTAGAAAACACGTTTTCCCTCATGTGCTTTTAAAACAATTGAATTGAATATCAATGGGGTCAAACAGCAAAAAATGAATGAATTCGACCAATATTTGTATTCTAACCACACGAAGATATGTCGCGGAATCGACTAAGGAGATAAACTTGAAGATAGAGACCACTTACATACATTAAGTCATTTAGGATTGATGGTAGAATCATTAAATAAAGTGAATTCTACTGAAGAATATCTAAATGAAGGGTAGCGATCAAAGGTAATTGTAATAGCGTACTAATGTGTTTGATTACGATATGGACGATGTGGTATTTCCATTTATAAGGCTTTATTGGGGTGTCGTGACGTACTTAGAAATTGTCTCTTATAATAGAAAAGCACAAACGCCAAATGATGAATGACAGGAATTTATTTTTTAATAGTACATATAACCAAGTACTTTCCTATGTAGCACAGAAATATTAGCCAACAGGGGTTCTGAAAGATCGGCCAACCCTGGCCGAAACTGTTTTCACTAGAAAAAACATCGTACCAAAATACGCGTTTCTTTCTTAAATAAACAGGTAGAAAACACCACAAAATATATTTTTTGCCCACCGTCCTTACTTATACATAAAATATTTTAATTTTAAAACGGCACATCAGCATTTCAAAACTTCCAGTACATGTTTGGTTCTTCCAGTGGAGAATGGGCGAAATCGGCCAATATCTGTAACAACGGCCTGTTTACAAAGTTCCACATCGAGATAAGACAATGTTAAGTGATAGTGTCCAGTACTGTTGAGCTATTGCGTTAAGGTTGATTTACACACTAACAATCACTAAATGGCACTAGCACCGTGTAAATGCTTCATGCTAGTCACTCGAGAAATAGTTCACCACTACCAAGCACAAGTAGCACAAATACGTTGGCTAATATCGCTCGATACTGGACAATGCCGATGTGGACCGTTGTAGACTAGCCGCTGCTACGTATCTTGGCCAATCTTACCCAGTGCTTGATAAAATATATTGGAATTTTTTAAATGTTACTGAAGAATTTTTAAATTGAAATATAGCGTTATAAGAAAGGATGGAGAAGTAAAAAGTATGTTTTGTGATGGTTTTGACTAGGGATGGAACGGATATCCGGCAAATATCCGATATCCGGCATATCCGGCTGATTTTTCAATATCCGAAACCCTTGTCGGATGTCCGATTTGAAATACCGGACATCCGATAATTTCATTCGGATATCCGGCTATATATCTGGCCACCAGGTATCCACAAGAAATAATTTTTTGTAAAAAATAATGATCGTTTTCGGACAAAGGGGACACCACAACTTACACTGTTTTTTTTCCTTCAATTTTTTTTTCTTTCTTGGACATAAATTGCAGTCAAGTTAGAAAACGAAAAAGTTCCTTCGTGAGAACTATGCTTTCGCATATCCCTAACTTCTAGGTGCATTTAGTTTCAATTCACAGAAAGAGGCGCCGTATTATTGGCACCGAGTTGATAAGCATAAACCATTCCTCCAATCTTTTTCCATACACATCCTTCATACGTGTTTTGCAATATCTTCTTTTCATTCCAAGTTTATGATCTGATTAATTCGAGATGTTATATTTGAATGCTTCTCCTTAAAACACGAACCGAAATACTAATAAATAGTACTTTTTTTCCATAACATAAGTTACTTGTTGAGAGTTTTAGTTATTCTCATTTCCTCCTTTTTTTCTGACATTTGCTAGCGAGTAAAAAGCAATAAATAGCCAATGCGCACTCCTCAATGCTTTTTTTTTTTTTTTTTTTCTATCGACGATAATACCTTACCCCTTTATGCTGTGAATGGTATGGTCTAATTTCTGATTTTTCATTGGCAGAAGTTGAAAGCTGGTATATTTTTTCTGACGTAAAATGAAGTATTGTAATTTTTAGGTCTTTAACGCAGCGCCACAATGTGGAATTTATTTAACTCTCTAGAATGTCTTGAATCATAGTTTTCTCCAATTACAATCCAATTTATAATTTTTAATAATGGCTCATTTAAAATCGCCCATTTGAAAGTATTTTAAAATTAATGGAAATGACGAAAGCAAAGCCCTATGTGTTACTTGCTCCACATAATCCTTTAAAAAATATATTGTGCGCGGCAAAAGCCCTAAATCCTTTTCCACAAAACTCTTATGGAACCATTTAATGTGTGTGCATAAGGAAATTCACCGAAGCTTAAAAGACTCACTAAATGCATCAAATATTGATGAACAAGAAAAAACAATTCATCAAAACAAGAAATGCACCCAAACAACATTGGAATCGACATTATTTGTATAAAAATTGTGGAGTTTAGATGATCCTAAAGCAAAAGTCTTAACCACAAAAATATGTAAGTACTAATTTTGTTTGTTTATATTGAATATATATTTTAAATATGGTATAACATAATGTTGATGAATTTTGGGTTCGAAATTTTTTTGACGAAGACGAAAAGACGGAATATTCCGATAGATCCAATTTAAGTTTTCTACGAGATTTCTTTAAATCCGTAATGTTTTAGGTGCATTACAAAAAAAAATAGACTTCAATTTCATAAAATATTTCAAATAAATCTTATGTTATTAACAAATGCATCCTGTATAATTTTGTAATCATTTATCAATTATAAACAATGCATGAAGTAAATTGAAAGTAGCTATATTTTGCACTTCAACATTGTATTGCTTGATAAAAAACAAATTGCAGAAAGTTCTATACTACATCTGTTCCAAAACAGATTGATATTGTTGAAAGTATTGCATATATTTTAATCAAATTAAAAAAAAAATTCTTATTAAATTTGTTGTCAGTTTTATTAAGTATTTTTTAACACATTTGTCTTAATAAACTAGAAATAAATATCATTAGTTAATGGAATTCCATTGTTTTATTATTTTGACTTCAGTACAATTGCTGTGAGTTTTTCGGGTAAAAGCAATATACGATATTTATGCAGACTTGAGGAAGATTATCTTATGTTTACATTACATGATACAAGGTAAGAAGAAGTTGAGTAACAATTTACAAACGTATTTCTGAAATATTTTCATCACATTGCAGAATGTTTGGTACAATTTTAAGTAACACACAAACAAAATGGTGATGAAGTTTCAAAATTGTTCAGCAAGTGTAGGTATTGGCATCACTAAAACATCGTTTCATCAACTAAAATTTAAATAAAAAAAATTAACTCAGTGGCGCGACAGCCCGTGTGGACCAAGGCCTGCTGGGCCCAGCTCAGCTTTCTTGACTGTGGCATTTGTGTGTCACATAGCAGATGTTCCGGTCAGATGGTCATTCTGACGCCGAACCCCAGTGTTTAGTTCCCAAGCATGCATGGTCCTCCTCAGTTTATTTCTTTCAGGTATAAACAGCTAAGTCAGCTTTGCCCAGTCCGCGAATCAAATCATGGACCTGTGGCATGCAGTGCGGTGCGCTAACCACTAATTATAATTTACTTGATACTTCATATCATGACCATTTTTTTCGTATAGCATATCATATAACTATCGTTTTTAGTATATAGACCGAATATCCGGTGAAATCCTTTCCGGATATCCGTATCCGGTAGACATGGTACCCGGGATATCCGAAATCCGGTATCCGGCAAAACTCACATCCGGTCTATCCCTAGTTTTGACACACGTTTATTAAAAAAAAAAAAAAAAAAAAAAAAAAACTTATTTTGGAACAATGTTCGAGTTTCGGCATGGACGCCCTGTTTCCGACATTGGCCAATACCGCTGTTCCACCTGTGATAATGCATTCCAATATAGGAAATTTTATAGTTTATTGAATTTTCTCAATTTAATAATTTAATACGATTTTGGGAGTATACCTTCTTAAATTTACCTTTCTAAAACTAATTGTCATATATTAGTGAAAATAAATTTTTGATTTTATAAAGTCTAAAACTTTATGTTTTTTAAAATGAATTTATAAATATTAATACCGTCTCGGGAATTTTTAAGATAAATTCTGAAAATGTAGGAACTTTTCCATACTTTTTATACAATTTTCCACTTAGAATTCATCTATAATAGAACGTTTGCACTACTAATACCTCATTAGTTAATGCATTAACTTACTAAAAACTAAAATTCACAAAGCATAAAATATGCATGATATGAAATTGAAAAGAATTATTTTAATTTCAGAGAGAGACCTTTCCAACTACATAATAAAAATTTGATAAATTAGTTTCTGAACCTGAATGAAAACAGCATTACCTTCAAAACAGCATTAAAATAAGCTTGGATCAGATTATGCGCAATTTTTAGGACTATAATCCCAGTTTTTGATTGAAAATTACTTTTTGCTCATAAGTTTTACATTTTTCTCATGAGTGTTACCTTAAAAAGTAACACTCATAAGAAAAAGGTAATACCCATGAACAAAAAGAAAATATTGTTACGAATTTTTGTATATTTGTAAATATTTCGTAGTGTTAATTTTGTAAATAGATAAATTTCTGTACATTTCGCATAAGGCAATGCAATGGTTTGTTTCCCGGCAATAGAGGTGTTATCGCTTGATAACGGGTTTTACTGAGGTAATTCTGGGAATCGAGTTTCAAGGGGCAGGGCATTTAACATTATGGTAATGAGAATCTCGCCAAGTTGGCGACGGTTTTGGCGACTAATTTTTGTCGCCAAATTTGGCGAGAAATCGCCAAATGTCGCCAAACTTGGCGACCATTTGGCGACATTTTCGGTACATGTATCCCCATGTACATGTATAGGTCTTTTCGATTACTATCGGGAAAGTTCTCCAAACATCTACCTCTAGAAGTCTCAAAAATGTTCGCCGCCTCCCCTATATAAGCACGGCCGTGAGTGGGGTTAGTTAGTTAGTAGTTGTTGACTGATTTTGAGTCACGGAGCTAGTTGTTAGCTGAGTCCGATAGTTGACTGTTAGTTAGTTGTCTCTCAACGTTCATTGTGAGAGCTGTATTCCTGACTTGAGTAGTTCTTGGAGTTTGAGTCACTGAGTTAGTTGACTGGAGATACTGAGCGAACTGTATTGCATTGTCTTTTTGCGGCGATTTAGCAGTTGTTGTCAAGTTTTTAACTGCTGTTTTGTGCTCTATTGAGGTGAAAAGAGCTGTATTGTGTCTACTAGAACGACAAGTTCTGGAGCTGTAAGAGAACTGTGAAGAGTTATTTTGGAATAAATTTCTGCAAGTTTTGATCTGCTTTGGCGTCAAATCTTTCGAACCCGTACAACGCAACAATATTTAATAAAATAGGAGCAGTAAGGCTCTTCAGGTAACACTCATGAGACATGAAGGAGACACATACAAAATTAAAAATTTTAAACACTGTAAATTTAAATTTTAGGTTAATTGTTTTCTTTTTCTGAAGTTCAAGTATGGTAAAAAATTTTAAGATGATATTCAAGAATCTTATTAAGTTTTTAAGCATAAAATAAGGCAGTTGAATATGAAATTTCTTACTGGGGACATGCAAATTTCTTTGGCATGTCACTTTAAATAACATAAAATAGCTAATATTGTTAACACAAGTGTATTTTTATTAAGATATTTTATTAACTAAAGCATATATCACTAGTATATGCTATAAAAATATTTAAAAAAAAAAAAGGATTTCATTAGCATGCAATATAATTTCAAAGATTGGGACATCAAACCCATAAAACAGACAGTTCCTGTGAAAATCATTCATTTTTGTTTATTTAACGAATGAAAATTTTAAATGATATTTTTAGTTGTTCCTTTCAACATTTGTATCAGAGGTTGTGAAGTGTGTAAATAAAAAAAATAAAAAAAAAATAAAAAAAAAAACTTGTTGAATGGCAAATAATTTGTCCTACCTCGGATTTTTATATGACTTCTATAGCGAAAGTGTTTTTAATAAAATTGTCTTTAGCTTCAATAATAAAATCTAAAATAGTACCAAAACTTCTTAAACTGAATCATAGTATTTTGAAAATAAAAATTAATCGGTTGCCATGGCAACAGGAAAAAAATTGTTGTGGATGCTTTTACATTTTGTACCACGTTTTTTTTTTTTTTTTTAAATAATAAAAAATAAAATTTATGATTTTTAAAAATATTTAAAATATTTAAAAATGCTTTCATGACGAAATAAATGTTAACAAAAAATAGAATTGTAAAAAATTCTATTTTTGTTATTCTAACGACATAGCAAAGATTTAATTTTTTTTGTTAGATTATCGTTTGATTTTAATTGGAAGATTTAATATTTTGATTCAATTTATATTAAAAGCTAATTACGAGTTAAAATTCTCATGCACTTACGTTATTTGCATATCTAATTGAGATTTCATTTCATTTTATGAAAAAATAACAACGAATTATTTCTTGGTAATAATATATTGAGATTGCTGAGTGTGTCTTCCTTTATTATTATTATTATTGTGTTTTATATTCTTCTTGTTGTTGTTTTTATATTAAAGTTGTTGATATTTTATTGATATTGTTGGTAATATTATATTTTTAATTTTATTATCATTATTTTTAGTATTTAATGAAGCATTTAAACTTTATTTGTAAAATTGTATTTGAAATATAAACTTTACCTGTAGTTAAAAGCAAGCAAGAACTTATTTGTAAAAAAAAAAAAAAAAAAAATAATAATAATAATAATGTATAAAAAAATTTCTTACGTCAATACAGTTTTGTAAAAATATATTGATATATTTTCAAAATGCAATGTTTCAGTAATTCATCCATTGAAAAAGTTCGTTCAAAGTTAATAAAAAGGTATTTGGTGATATTTTCTGCTGCTAATTTCTTATTACAAAGCTTTAACACAACCTAATAAGAATTTTAAAAAAAAAAAACTAATTTTATTTGCGCATTAAATAAAATTAATTTAGCAAATAAATTCGACTGCAACTTTAACTTTATAATTAATATAAAAAAAACTCCAATCTGCTGGTTGAATAAAATTTAAAGTTACGAAACATAAGAGGGTGTGTTTGTGTGTTAAGTCTCCATTCAGAGTCTAAAAACAGACAGCAAGAAGCTTTAACATCAATCCAAGCAATGCGCATTGCCATGACAACGAATCAGCCAATCAGCGACCATGCGTTGCGTTGCCGTCAAATGTAGTTCCAACCGAAACTATTGGGGCGCTGGTTTCTATGGCGCTTTCAATATAGAAAATCCTTAATGGTAATCCAATCAGAGTATCATATCTATAAGTGTCTTTAATCTATGGTATGGATACTGCCTTTACTAATTACCAAAAAACTATATAAATCATGCGGGAAAGTAGTTTTTCACACTGGTGCGTGAAAGTTATTCTCCCGCACTCCTCGCGGTAATGCTACTTTCACCAAGATTTCTGATTAAGAATTATTAAATGAAGTTTAATTTTTTTGCGGATTGTTATAAAAACTTTATTTTTAATATGAGATTTCTTGGGAGTGTTGCAAAAGTGTTGAACTTTTCTGTCAAGTGAATGTTTTTATTCAAAAACAAAACTTATCTGTTATCAGATTAATTTTTTTTTTTTTTTTTTTTTTTTTTTTTTTGACATCTGAAAACTTATCTTTTTTTTAAACATTTTGATAATTAATTTTATCAGTCTATATAAGTGAAATAGATAAACAAAACGCAAAAACATATTTTAACGGTATTTACATACAACTATAACGATGTTATTAAAAAGTTTAATCCAGTTTAATAAAACTGCAAAAATTAAAGGATGAATGCGGATAGGATTCGTTAGTTTTTACAGGCTAACAATTGCGAATGGTTTCCATAACAATTCGCGGGCTTGGTTTGACAAGGTTCCAACTGACGTTTTCACTATTCGGAGGATATTGAGGCTCAAAGTTTCATTCAATTATAACTCGAACAATAAAGAAGCAAATGATCCGAAATTTTCAGTACTTATTCAAATGTCTATAGACTACTAAATGCACAAATATTATATTTTTAAAACTTGCCTGGTTTACAGTTATGATATAGTAGTTTTTGTAGTTGGAACTTCGTCACTTTTGCCAAACGATTTCGTAAAAGTAACAAAATTCTAACTGCTGTTACAACCATAGATCAAAGACACTTATAGATATGATACTCTGATTGGATTACCATTAAGGATTTTCTATATTGAAAGCGCCATAGAAACCAGCACCCCAATAGTTTCGGTTGGAACTACATTTGACGGCAACGCAAAGCATGGTCGCTGATTGGCTGATTCGTTTCCATGGCAATGCGCATTGCTTGGATTGATGTTAAAGCTTCTTGCTGTCTGTTTTTAGACTCTGAATGGAGACTTAACACACAAACACACCCTCTTATGTTTCGCAACTTTAAATTTTATTCAACCAGCAGATTGGAGTTTTTTTTATTAATTATAAAGTTAAAGTTGCAGTCGAATTTATTTGCTAAATTAATTTTATTTAATGCGCAAATAAAATTAGGTTTTTTTTTTAAATTTTTATTAGGTTGTGTTAAAGCTTTGTAATAAGAAATTAGCAGCAGAAAATATCACCAAATACCTTTTTATTAACTTTGAACGAACTTTTTCAATGGATGAATTACTGAAACATTGCATTTTGAAAATATATCAATATATTTTTACAAAACTGTATTGACGTAAGAAATTTTTTTATACATTATTATTATTATTATTTTTTTTTTTTTTTACAAATAAGTTCTTGCTTGCTTTTAACTACAGGTAAAGTTTATATTTCAAATACAATTTTACAAATAAAGTTTAAATGCTTCATTAAATACTAAAAATAATGATAATAAAATTAAAAATATAATATTACCAACAATATCAATAAAATATCAACAACTTTAATATAAAAACAACAACAAGAAGAATATAAAACACAATAATAATAAAGGAAGACACACTCAGCAATCTCAATAAATTATTACCAAGAAATAATTCGTTGTTATTTTTTCATAAAATGAAATGAAATCTCAATTAGATATGCAAATAACGTAAGTGCATGAGAATTTTAACTCGTAATTAGCTTTTAATATAAATTGAATCAAAATATTAAATCTTCCAATTAAAATCAAACGATAATCTAACAAATAAAATTAAATCTTCGCTATGTCGTTAGAATAACAAAAATAGAATTTTTTACAATTCTATTTTTTGTTAACATTTATTTCGCCATGAAAGCATTTTTAAATATTTTAAATATTTTTAAAAATCATAAATTTTATTTTTTATTATTTAAAAAAAAAAATGTGATACAAAATGTAAAAGCATCCACAACATTTTTTTCCTGTTGCCATGGCAACCGTGATGTAACCTAAGTTTCGAAGTTTTTGCGAGTATAAATTTCAAATATTTCAATCATCAAATCAAGTTCACGTTCGTTTAGTTCGTTCCCAAGAACAGGGTAGTGCTAAGATCAAAAATTCCAATCATCAATCAATCAATAAATGATGAATTATTAGTACGTAATCAATCATCAATCAATAAATGATGAATTATTAGTACGTAATCAAGAAACAGTCGCGCTGCAATCGGAAATCTCCAAGATTCCAATCAACCAATCAATCTTTGAAGATATATTAGTTCGTTTAGAAACTATTGGGGTCAGAATGAGTTGCCAGTCTAGAGAATACTTAGTCTATGGTTACAACTATGTCAAAGTAAATAATTTATTTTAATGCAGACATATCTTAGTTTGAAAAGGTTCTAACAGACATTTCCTTTAATTAGTGATATTGAAGCTCAGAAGTTTCTTTTAATATAACGCGAATATTAGAGATTTAATTATTTTAACTATTTCGATATTTATTATTTTTATGAGTAGAATATTAATTACATAAATTATATTGGTAAACACGTGCAAAGTTAATATTAAACTTGATTAATTTAGAGTTAAAACTTTGCTCGCTTCACCATGTTAATGAGTTGATATAAATGTATAACAGTCATAGGAATCAATTAAAATTTTGAAAATAACACTATTGTTTTGTATAAAATAATTATTAATAAATTTATTAACAAGTTTCTAGACTAAAAAGCAATTCTACTTATTAAATTATGAGAAGGATAAAAAAATTATCACTTAAAAAAATAATGGCAACCTCTTTTATATGCAGTAATAATATATTATTACGTTATATCTGGCACTTTGTCATTCTGGGCTTAGATGACCATTTCCTCATTTAAAATAAATATTTAACGCTTTTAATACAAATGAAAATATTACTGGTCGGTTACAGAAATTAATGGAAGCATTTTTTTTCTAAAGCAAATCAAAAATTACACCTGGGTTACTGATCCTGTTTATCTTTCTGACGTTCCTATATCATTGCATGTTTTTCATTCAAAACCATTTCGTATGCATTTTCTTATTCGGTAGATTAATAATTACCTCGAACTTGCAACTACTTTGTATATCTTTCACATGATTCACAGCGATCAGGCTACGGTGCATGAGAATCAAAATTGAAATCAGTAACGAAAATTTTGTAGTAGCATGATTTCTTTACCAAATCAATTTTTATTCGTGCTGAGAGCATTTTTTAAAATAAAGATCATATAGTTTTGCACTATTCAAATGAGAACCAAGTTACGTTTTAGAAGTAAAAGACCTGCAATAAAGGGATCTCTGAATTGAATGGGAAAATTTTTAATGTATTCATGAACAAAATCAGGATCTCCTTTATGTTTTTGTATACTGTTGCACAAATTGTCTGTATATATTGTAAATAGTGACGTATTATTTCAAAATTCTATTGTAATTTATTTTTATCTTAATTTATTTATTAATTAATAGCGATTATACAAGTTAGAAAAAGGTGGCAACACCTAAAGCAATCGAGAAGTTTCGAGATATTTCTGTCAGATATTACGTATTATTTTAAATAGCTTTTTTGTACTTGGCAACATGTTTAATTTTATTTAAATCTTTTTTCTGTTTTTACAGCTGGCATTGTAAAAAAAATTGGTGGAATAAAGTTCGGTGATGCTTGTGTTTTTGAGAAACGAAAAATAATCTGAGTTCTATTATTTTTTTAAGCTATGAATTAACTTAAGCAGTGAATTTTCGGAGTCTTCTGATTTATTTTTGAGGTCTGTTTTTAGACATATGGCGTCCGTGACAGGACTCTGAACTTTGTTTTCGGTTTCGTGAGAGTATTGGTTTTGAGCCAAGTATTATGGAATTGCTTAAGCAAGCTAGAACACAGCATCGCCGGTTGTTTACACAAGCGTGCAACGAATTTGAAAATACTGAAGCCAACTTAAATAATGAGCAGAAATTCCTCAAGTTGAAGGTTATTGGAGAAAAAGGAAAATTGCTGCTTTTGGCAGAAGAAAAGGTAAGAGATGAACTTTTTTGTGAAGTACGCGATGAAGATGAAATCAATAAAGAGATCGACGAATCTGAAAAATACCTTGACAGATACCGAGCCTTTGAGTTTAAATTAGAAGAGTTTGTCTATTTGTGTGAAAAAGATAGAGATAATATGTCTGTGTGTAGCTCGGTAGTTCAATCAAATTCCCTATTGCAATATCCTAAAATTAAACTTCCTACGTTTGACGGAAATTTAAAAAACTGGCTAGGCTTCTGGGGTCAATTCAAGAAAATTGATAGAGATGTGCAATTAGATGACCATGATAAATTTTCGTATCTCAGTCAGGCAATGCAGAAAGGTTCGTGTGCCGAGGAATTAGTAAATAGTTTCCCTCCAGGTGGAGAAAGTTATTCAAAAGCTTTGAAACAATTACAGTCAAGATATGGTAAAGAAGAATTGTTAATTCAGCTGTATGTGAGGGACTTATTATCTATTGTTTTGCAAAAACAGAAGTTAGGAAATATTTCCCTAAGAAAATTGTATGATCAACTTGAAGCTAAGCTTAGAGCTTTAGAGGTGTTAGGGGTAACTAGAGAAAAGTATGAGGCAATGTTGTTTCCACTTGTCGAGTCTTGCATACCTGATGAAACACTTAAGGCATGGGAAAGATATAGAGCTGTTTTGAGACGGTCTACCAACCCTATTGTTCCAGAAGTTGAAGGAGCAGACGTTATCAACAAGACTGACCTGGATTCTTTGTTAGAGTTTTTGGAGGGTGAAGTTGAAGCAGAAGAACGAGTTGACATTGCTTCTCAGACTTTTGACAAAGGTACAGATGGTTCTGGAAAAAGAGTTTTTAGGAATAAAATTAAACATGTTGCCAAGTACAAAAAAGCTATTTAAAATAATACGTAATATCTGACATACTCCCACCTAAGTTAACAATATTATGACTCATGAGTTAACTACCCAAAATCAGAACCTGAGAACAAAATTTGGTAAATCTTCTCATACACCATCAACATCAGAGTTGTTTGTTACACCACAAGGTAAGAAACTGTGCCTGTTTTGTGCAAACCAACACAATTCTTGGCAATGTGAGCAAGCGAGAAACTGGACAGTTGAAGAAAGAGAAACTGCCATGGCTAATTCTTGTTGTTGTTTCTTGTGTCTAAACCCAGGACACCAAGTACGAAAATGTAAAATGAAGTCATGTTTTAAGTGTGGTAAAAGGCACAATGTACTTCTGTGCAGAGGAGGGGCTAATGTTTCTCAAAGTCATGAGAGTAAGACAACTGAAAGTGTTGTAGGAGATAATGTATTGACCAGCCATTCACTTATTTCTGAAGTTTTGTTGCAAACCCTAGTTTTACGCATAAGGAATGGGAATCGAGGAATACTTGTAAGAGCTATTATTGACACAGGTTCTGAAAGAAGTATCTCAAAAGATATAATCCAAATGTTGAATTTCGAGCACCATGGTGAAATCAAGTTAATACACAAGTTGTTTGGAGGTGTGTCATCTGGCGAGAAATTACATTTTCAATACAAAGTTACTCTAGAAAGTGTTGATGATAAGTTCAATTGTAAAGTAGTTTGTTTAGACCAGCCAAAGATTTGTGATAATATTAAACGTATCCCAAATGGTCCTTGGTTAGATGAATTGAAAGAATATGGGATTTCTGTGAGCGACACTGAGTACTATAGTTCTCTTGGAGTGGACAACGAAATTAAACTGTTACTGGAAGCTGATGTGGCTGGCAAGCTTTTGGCAGGAAACATAAAACTTTTGAAGCAAGGTCCTGTTGCAGTCGAAACACATCTGGGATGGACTCTCATGGGTAGGATACCTGGTGGGGGTGGTTCTATTGCAACCCACACTTCTCTTTCACTGCTTTCTGTAGAGGTCCCTGTAAGTCATCTGTGGTCATTAGATGTTTTAGGAATTACTGATCCATATGCTAAAAGAACTCGGGCAGAGCTACAAGAAGCAGCACATGAACATTTTTTAGAGACAGTTGAAGTCGATGAAGACAGCCGCTTTGTGGTTTGCATGCCTTGGTTAGAAGGTCATGCTCAGTTGCCGACTAATTATGATTTGGCTTACAAAAGATTAAATTTGACTGTCAAGCGACTGAAGTTGCAGTCAATTTATGAGCAGTATGAGCATGTTTTTAACGAGTGGCTTGAAGAAGGTGTGATAGAGGAAGTAAAAGATAATTGTGAAGAAAATGTACATTATCTACCTCATCGACCTGTGGTGAAAGAAAACAGCACTACAAAGATAAGGCCTGTTTTCGATGCATCAGCCAAGGTGAAAGGATTTCCAAGTCTAAACGATTGCTTAGAAAAAGGTGAAAACCTCATTGAGTTGATACCAAGTATTTTGATGCGGTTTAGGACTGAGAAAATTGGTGTTATTGCGGATATTCGAAGAGCCTTCTTGCAAATAGGACTTACTACAACTGATAGGGACTATTTCAGATTTTTATGGCTTAGTGAGAAAGGCCTGAAAGTTTATAGACACTGCAGAGTGGTGTTTGGAGTAACTTGCAGCCCCTTTCTTTTGTCCTCAACAATCAGATATCTGTTGACAGGTGTTTTGAAGGAAATTCAAGAACACAAATCACTTTACCCTGAGAGTGTTGTACAGAAACTGATGAAAAGTTTTTATGTGGACAATTGTGTAACAAGTGTCAGAGACACAGATTAGTTAGATGTGTTTCGAAAAGTTTCTACTGAAATAATGGCTAGTAGAAAATTTGATCTTAGAGGGTGGGAGCAAACCAATTTGACAGCTGATAAGTCAGAGCCTACTAACGTGCTTGGAATGATATGGGATAAGAAAACTGATACCCTTCAAAAAAATACAGTCTGTGTTAGAGAATTGGAACTTGAGAAGATAACTAAGAGGACAATCCTTTCTGCTGCACATAGGCTCTTTGATCCTTTGAGTATTATTGCTCCTGTTGTCTTGATCCCCAAGTTACTTCTTCAGAGCATTTGGAAGATGAAACTTAGTTGGGATGATGAAGTTGATCAAAATACCAGAAGAGAGTTTTTGAAATGGATTGAGGGTGTACTACACATTGATAAAATCAGTATTCCAAGATTTTTTGGGTTGTGTGGTGCCAAGGACTGTTCCATACATTTCTTTTGTGATGCTTCTAAACTGGCATATGCAGTTGTTGTTT
The DNA here is from genome assembly GCA_963978545.1 of Linyphia triangularis. Lineage (NCBI taxonomy): Eukaryota > Metazoa > Arthropoda > Arachnida > Araneae > Linyphiidae > Linyphia > Linyphia triangularis. The sequence goes on from OZ021731.1 coordinate 43,385,235, forward strand.
ATATTAGAGTTGAATCAGAAAATCGCGTACAAGTGCAAATGATACAAGCAAGAAGCAGAGTAGCTCCGATTGGAAAGGGAGAAATTACAATTGCAAGACTAGAACTCCTGGCGGCAACCATAGCATCTCGTCTCTCAACTACTATTTTAACTGAAATAGCATGTGATGAAGTATATTTCTGGTCCGATTCAACAACTGTTATAGCATGGATAAAAAGACAAGAACCATGGGGTATTTTTGTCCATAATAGAGTGAGAGAAATCAGAGAACTGACAGATAGCGATTCCTGGAGACATGTTCCTGGGTCTGTAAACCCTGCTGATTGGCCTAGTAGGAGATGTTCTGCTCAACAATTGATGAGATTGAAATGGTGGGAGGGGCCAGACTGGCTACACTTGCCTAGAAAAATGTGGCCCTCATCTGAAGAAATAATAAATGAAGAAGAAGTGAACTGTGAAAGGAAGAAAGGTGTCACATCTTCAATGATGAACTTTGGAGTAACAAGCTTGTTGGGTTCACATATTTCTGATTATAAGAAGATTTTGCACACTGTAGCATGGATGAAGAGATTTCTGTACAATTGTCTAAATCAGACAAAAAGAAAAGGTAATCTTTCTGTGAACGAGATAGATGAAGCCGAGAAAACAATTGTTTATCTAATCCAACAAGTCATTTACAGGAGTTACAGATAAACGTTTAAAGTCACTAGACATATTTTTTGATGAAAAGGGCATCATTAAGTTAAAAAGTACCATATGTAGAAGAGAGGATTATGAAGAGTTTAAAACACCTGTTATTTTACCTGGAGATCATCCTATTGTGAAGAGTTTAGTATTAGCTGAACATAAGAAAAAGGGACATGCAGGTGTTACCTACACTTTGAATTCCCTGAGAAAAAGATTTTGGCTTCTTTGTGGAAGAAGAACTGTCAAATCTGCATTGAGATCTTGTGTGATATGTAAGCGGTTTTCTGCAAAACCTGTAAATCCCCCAACTACACAACCACCTGCTGATAGAGTTCAAGATGCAAATATTTTTCAAGTGACTGGGGTGGATTTTGCTGATCCTGTGATTTTGAAAGACGGCTCAAAGGGGTGGATCTGTCTTTTTACCTGCGCGGTCTATAGAGCAGTTCATCTTGAACTGGTCACATCACTGTCAACTGAAACATTCTTATTATGTTTCCATCGTTTTGTTGCCAGAAGAGGAAAGCCTTCTATATTATACAGTGACAACGGAACTAATTTTACTGGAGCAGCAAAGGCACTTTCATGTATTGATTTTAATAAGGTTTGTGATAAAGCCAGAGATGAAAAGATGCAGTGGAGATTTATACCTCCCAGTGCTCCTTGGTGGGGAGGGTTTTATGAAAGACTTGTTGGTATGATGAAAAATATTTTGAAGAAAACCTTAGGTCGAGCAAGTCTAACCCATGAAGAGATGCAAACTGCTTTATGCAACTGTGAATGCATTCTGAATGAAAGGCCTTTGACAACGGTGTCATCTGACTCAACTCTTACTGCCATTAGACCAGTAGATTTTGTAAAAGAGATAAAATACAGTTTTGTACCTGATATTATTACTCAACCTGATCCCAACTATTTGAGAAGAAGAATACGCTACCTTCAAACTATTAGAGAAGCTTTCCGAGCAAGGTTTTGACAGGAATATTTAGGAGCACTGTGCTCTAGACAGAAAAAGAAGACATTTCAACCATTGGCAGAAGGTGACATTGTGCTGATTGGAGATGATAACAAGAAAAGGGTGCTGTGGCCGCTTGGTAGAGTGATTGAGACATTACCAGGAGTTGATGGAGCAGTGCGTCGAGTTAGGCTGAAAACTCAACAAGGCGAGTTGTTCAGAGCAGCCCAAAAGTTATATAATTTGGAAGTATTTGCAAATGAGGACTGGTCAAGAGATAAGCTTGTGAAAAGTAACATTCGTCAAAATATAACAAATAGTGTTCCACTTGAAACTGTGAGCAATGTTCCATCTACTACTAGAAGCGGTCGAACTGTTAAAGTGCCTAACAAGCTATCCCTATAGAATTACATATCTTGTATTTTTTAACTTCAATATTTCTTTGCAATAAGTTAACTTATGTTCTATTTCAAAACTTGTTGTGTTTAAGTGTTCTGCATAATATCTTTTTTGTTTGTAAGTTAACTCATGAGTCATAATATTGTTAACTTAGGTAGGAGTATGTCAGATATTACGTATTATTTTAAATTGCTTTTTTGTACTTGGCAACATGTTTAATTTTATTTAAATCTTTTTTCTGTTTTTACAGCTGGCATTGTAAAAAAAATTGGTGGAATAAAGTTCGGTGATGCTTGTGTTTTTGAGAAACGAAAAATAATCTGAGTTCTATTATTTTTTTAAGCTATGAATTAACTTAAGCACTGAATTTTCGGAGTCTTCTGATTTATTTTTGAGGTCTGTTTTTAGACAATTTCTTTTCCGATGAATTGGCTGGAAATTTCGAGAATGTTTCACGCGCTTGTATATAAAAGACTGGAGAACGGGAAAGTTTTCAGATTGACTTCGGACTTGGTTGAAAGCTGATCGCTTTGTTTACCTATTGGAGTGACCTTGTATAATCGTTGAATTCGAAGTTATTTTTGTTGAAACTTGTGTTGAAGCTTGAGAGTAATTAAACTGTTGCCTGTGAATAAATTTTGTGAGTTTTCTGAAGAGAGAATAAATATTTCTATACCGTGAAAACTGTGCCATCATTGCCTCAGTGGAAAAATTCGTAACAGTGGTGTCAGAAGTGGGGTATCGTAATTTTGAATGCCGACAACTAGAGGAATGATGGAAGACCAAATGAAGCAGTTGATGGAAATGATTGCTGGAATGAAGGCCCAACAAGAAACCACCGCAGCCGAAATGAAAGCCTGCCAAGAAACCACCGCAGCCGAACTTTTCGCTACGATTGCCGCCGGACAAGCCCGTCAAGAAACGACTAACGCCGAACTCGCCGCTACCATATCCGCCGGTCAAGCCCGCCAAGAAACGACTAACGTCGAACTCGCAGCCGCAATCGCCGCCAGTCAAGAAGCAACGTCGTCGGACATTAAAATTTTAGCCTCCAAACAGGAATCGACTGCTGCGTCCGTTGACGGATTTATAGAGCGCACGGAGAATGTGCTTCAGTCAATGAAGGCTGATATTTCGGAAGTAAAAGAAGATCTTGTGACTGTGAGGAATGAAATCGAAGAAAAAGTTTCCACCTTAAAGGAAGAGCAAGCCAAATTCATTGACGTTGTAGAAGAAAGGCTGCGAAAAATGGAAACTCGCGAAGCTGTGACCATTGCAACGCCTAATTGGGATAATGTTTCCACTCCTTTTATTGCGCCACGTTCCAAAATCAAAGTGGCCACTTTTGATGGGAGGTCGTCTTGGCGCGTTTATCAAACGCAGTTTGAAATTATTGCTTCTGCGAATGGTTGGGACGATACTTCGAAGGCATTCCATCTCGCAGCATCTCTTCGAGGTGAAGCTGCTGACATTTTACAGACACTACCTGAAGAGAAGCGGGGAGAATTCGTGGCGCTGGCAAGTGCGTTGGAGTTAAGGTTTGGGGAGCAGCATCTAAAGGATTACAACAGACTGCAATTGAAAGTGAGACAGCAGAAGGCCAATGAAACTCTTCAAGAATTGGCATCGGATATAGAAAGACTGTCGCTCCTCGCTTTCCCAGACTGTCCCTCGGACGTACGAGATAACCTGTCTCTTCAATATTTCGTGGATGCCATCAAAGATCCCGACATACAGCAAGCTACCAGGATGTCAGACAGCAAAGATCTGAAGTCCACCCTCGTCTATGCCTTGAGAGTAGAAGCCGCACAGCAAGCTTCTAGAAAAGATCGGCGTTTCGTACGTGGAACATTGGCAGACGATTCCTCTGAACTTTTCACGAAGAAGTTTCAAGAATTGGAAAACAAGATGGAGCGAATTATGAGAAATATTCCTGGCTCGAGGGATCGAAAAACTAGAGTGGTTTGTTGGCTCTGCAACCGGGAAGGACATTTCAGACGTGTTTGCCCTGAATTGGACAGGAGAGGGGACAGACCATCGTCCAAGCCTCAGCAGTTAAACTAAAGAGCGGCTATCTCGCGAGGCGGAGGTCGCCGTGTAGAGCAGGTGGTGCCCCACTCAGCCTCTATCACATCTCATCCCTTCAAGGAGGAAACCATGGTTTATTCGTGGAGGGCAAGATCAATGGAACTCCCTGTCGTCTAATAGTTGATTCAGGGGCAAATGTAACCATCTTACGGACGGATGTAGCCCGGCGCCTGGACAGCCAACCTCTTTACACGGCGCCTTCAGTTTCACTGCAAACTGTGACTGGTGACAAAATTTCTGTGCATGGGAAATCAAATGTCAACATCTCTTTTGGATTTCACACTTACAATCACACCGCTTACGTCGCTGAAATTATTGACCCATGTATTCTGGGATTGGACTTTTTAAAGAAAAATGGAATTACTTTGAATTTCGAGAGAAAGGCGAGCTTCAAACAGGGAAAGAAGAAATTCCATTGTTCGGTTTGGACTCGGAAGAGCCGTGTGCATATCGAATAGTAGCTCTTGAAGACATCGCCATCCCCTCCATGACAGATTTAGTTGTAAGTATTTCAGCAGAGCTCCCGATGGCCTTCCGATTTGGAGTAACGGACTTCCCATCATCGAATAGCGTCCCGAAAGGAGTGCTAGTAGGAGCGACGCTTGTGGATCTCTCTCAGGAGGTGGTGCATGTGAGAATGGCCAACATCGGTGATTCTACAAGAGTTATCAAGAAGGGGGAAGAAAGTGCCACTTGCACACCTGTTACAAGCATTGAAAGAGGATCGAAGGAGCTTCCGACCGCACCATCCGCGGATTTAGAGGACCAGCTTCTCGAGGATGCTCGGTTGGAAAGAAGTCAAGAGAAGGTTGTTGGAAAACTTATAAAAGAATTTCAGGACGTTTTCTCCATGTCATCGAAAGATGTAGGAAGAACGAAGCTTACACAACATCGAATTGACACTGGGACCCATGTACCGATTAAACAACACCCTAGAAGACTTCCATTTGCAAAACAAGAGGAGGTCGGGAGATTGTTACAAGAAATGGAAGATAATAGAGTTATTGAACCCTCCTCAAGTCCATGGGCCTCTCCGATCGTACTCGTTCGAAAGAAGGATGGTTCCACTAGATTTTGTGTGGATTACCGGAAGCTGAATGAAATTACGAAAAAGGACAGCTACCCTCTGCCAAGAATTGATGACACTTTGGACACTCTATCGGGGAACCAGTGGTTTTCAACTTTGGATTTGAAGAGTGGATACTGGCAAGTAGAGATACATCCCGACGATCGTGAGAAGACGGCCTTCACTACCGGACAAGGCTTATGGCAGTTTCAAGTTATGCCGTTTGGCTTGTGTAATGCACCGGCTACGTTCGAGCGACTAATGGAGACTGTGCTTAGAGGACTTTCCTACGAGACCTGTCTGGTATATTTGGACGATATCATTATCACCGGGCGGAGTTTTGATCAACACTTGCAAAACGTAAAGAACGTGTTCTTGAAGCTTAGGGAAGCCCACTTGAAACTTAGCCCATCAAAATGTAAGCTCTTTAGGAGGAAAGTTAGTTATCTCGGACACATCATCTCATCCGAGGGAGTGAGCACAGATCCAGCCAAAATCCATGCTGTGCAAATTTGGTCTCGACCGCAAGACGTTCATCAATTGCGAAGCTTCCTATGCCTGTGCACGTATTACCGTAGATTCGTGAAAGGTTTCTCCAAGATCGCCAGACCCCTGCATCGACTAACAGAGAGCAAGCAGAAGTTCACGTGGACTGCCGACTGTGACGACTCCTTCAATCAACTGAAGGGCGCTTTAACATCCGCGCCTGTTTTGGCTTTTCCCGATGTTAACAAGGACTTTATTTTGGATACAGATGCCAGCAACGAGGGAGTGGGCGCCGTTCTTTCCCAGGAAATTGAAGGACAGGAGAAAGTCATCGCTTATTTTAGTAAGAGCCTGTCAAAATCCGAGCGGAACTACTGCGTCACAAGAAAGGAGTTACTGGCAATAGTAAAAGCCGTTGAGCACTTTCATCATTACTTGTACGGGCGAAAATTCCTTCTAAGAACTGATCATGCGTCTCTGACTTGGTTGCTGAATTTCAAGAATACAGAGGGACAAATAGCAAGGTGGATTCAGCGCCTACAGGAATACGACATGGATATCCATCACAGAAAAGGAACGTCCCTTGGGAATGCAGACGCTCTTTCCAGAAGACCATGCCCGGAGAACTGTCGATTTTGTTCCAATGCCGAGTCTAAGTTTGGGGTTAACACATTGGCCGTTCGGAAAATAACTACCAAGTCAACTACTTCAGACGTGGACCCTTGGAGTGACCAGAATGTCCGGAAAAGTCAAGTCGAAGATCAGGACTTGAAACCTCTAATTGAATTCATGGAAGCAGCTACCGGAAAACCCAGTTGGCAGGTTGGTTGTATTCAGATTATCTGGCGCCGTCAGCAACACGAGGGCAATAATGCGCCGAAACATTTCGTCATTTAACAATCCAACATACATTTACAAACACCCATGCCTACACGGGACTCGAACCCGCAACCTCGCGGTCTAGAAGCCAGCACGCTAACCACTATACCGTTTGGTCGGCCCCAGTTGGCAGGAAATTGCATGCTATAGCCCAATAATGAAGAGATATTGGGCTATGTGGGACTCTTTGCACTTGAAGAATGGAGTACTCTACCGTCGATGGGAGTCCGATGATGGCAAAAGCTTCCGGTGGCAATTAATCCTTCCAAGTTCTAGAGTTATCAACGTTCTAGAAGAACTTCACAGCAGTTCTACTGGAGGACATTTTGGTGTCACGAAAACTCTTCAGAAAGTCATGGAGAGATTCTTCTGGGACAAAGCGAAATCCGACGTGGAGAAGTGGTGCAAGTCCTGTGATGCATGCAATTCACGAAAGGGACCGAAGACCCGAACTCGTGGAAAGTTGCAAAGTTACAACGTAGGAGCACCATTCGAAAGAATTGCTTTGGACGTCTTAGGCCCCCTACCTCACACAACTAATGGCAACAAATACATCCTAGTTGTCATGGACTACTTTAGTAAGTGGCCAGAAGCATACGCGATTCCGGATCAGGAAGCCACAACCGTAGCAGAAGTCCTCGTACGGAATTGGATCTCCCGATTTGGCGTACCCCTGCTGATACATTCCGATCAGGGGACGAACTTCAACTCTGCCGTCTTCACTGGGCTGTGTGACTTGCTCGACATGGAAAAGACTCGTACAACTCCCCTGCACCCACAATCCGATGGAATGGTTGAACGATTTAATAGAACGATTCTGAATCATCTCTCCTTGTTTGTTTCCAAGAACCAGCAAGATTGGGATCAGAAACTTCCATTGTTCCTTTTGGCCTACAGAAGTGCTACTCACGAGACCACCGGATATACACCATCTCAAATGATTTTCGGAAGAGACCTTAGACTACCCTGCGACCTCCTCTTTGGACGACCACCGGACACCCCTTCTTCGCCTGTCCAGTATCTAGACGATCTCCAGGCACGTTTGGAAGCCGTACATCGGTTCGCCAGAGAAATAATCAACATCATGACAGAGCGCATGAAGGTCCGCTACGATGCCAAGGCCACGGAACGTTCATTCCAGGAAGGTGACAAAGTGTGGTTATGGAATCCTAAACGTCGGAAAGGACTCTCCCCTAAGCTCCAGACGAACTGGGAAGGGCCGTATGTGGTCCTTAAGAAGATCAACGACGTCGTGGTAAGGATTCAACGGACACCCTCCTGTAAACCTAGAGTTGTACATAACAATAGACTAGCCCCATATTATAGTAGAAGTGATTGAATTGCCTTTCCTCTTAAGGACTTCACTGTCCGGGACGTGCAGTCTTTAAAAAGGGGGAAATGTTGCACAAATTGTCTGTATATATTGTAAATAGTGACGTATTATTTCAAAATTCTATTGTAATTTATTTTTATCTTATTTTATTTATTAATTAATAGCGATTATACAAGTTAGAAAAAGGTGGCAACACCTAAAGCAATCGAGAAGTTTCGAGATATTTCTTTTCCGATGAATTGGCTGGAAATTTCGAGAATGTCTCACGCGCTTGTATATAAAAGACTGGAGAACGGGAAAGTTTTCAGATTGACTTCGGACTTGGTTGAAAGCTGATCGCTTTGTTTACCTATTGGAGTGAGCTTGTATAATCGCTGAATTCGAAGTTATTTTTGTTGAAGCTTGTGTTGAAGCTTGAGAGTAATTAAGCTGTTGCCTGTGAATAAATTTTGTGAGTTTTCTGAAGAGAGAATAAATATTTTTATACCATGAAAACTGTGCCATCATTGCCTCAGTGGAAAAATTCGTAACAATACTATTGCTACTTTCGCACATCTTGTTCTTGTATGGTTTATTAGTCATTGAATCTTTTTACGAATGAACAGTATAAAATGATTTTTGGGACATAGATAAAGTTGCAAGGTAAAGCTTTTTAGAAACTTTAATTTTTTCTCCCTACAGAACGAAAAAATATCTAAACGAAAATCTTTTTTTAAATCTTTCATCTTTATTAACTTTTTAAGACAAGCAGTAAGAGATTTTTTTTTCTGATGTTCGTATGATAAAATGACGTTTATCATTGGAATTTAATAAATAATATAAATCATGACTCTTAAGCTTTTCTTCACGAGATGTGTTTACACTAAATTAACATTTACACACTTTTAGACAATCTTTTGACTTTTTTTCACTTTTCTTGCAGGAACTTTTTTTTTATTAACTTTTACTGTGTAATCTTTCCCATCTCTGTACTTTTTTTTTCTTATGTTGCTCTTCATTTCTCTAGAATTTAAATGTTTACCAACCTTTTTTACACTATCAGTTCCTTTTGAAATATTATTTATGTAAATAAAAAAATTAAATAAATAATTCAAAGTAAATATGTTGATAGTATGAAATCAGATGAATGGAAACTGAACTTTTCGATGATATCCATAATTAAAAGCAAGATAATAAGAAACTCCCAAAAAACAACTAGACGTTGTAAGAAACCCGTCAAGTAAAATATGTATGAAATTATTACAAACAAAATAATTGAGGATTACCAGCCTTATATACGAATAGACACAAAAAAATGTGATTTAAAACAATTTTCGCTTTAAGTTTGAAAAATAATATTTGTTATCATTTTGAGAGAAATTAAAACAATCTGTAATGGTGCAGTCATTAAGGTAACAGGCTAGTGATCAGAATGTACATGGTTCAAAACTAACCAGACATCTCGATGTGTTAAAATTTTGTTTTAAAATGAAAATTGTTTCTAACTCAAAGTTGAGGCACGTTTTTTCGAAGCTTTGATAAGTTTAATTGAAAAATAAGTAGATTTTACTTATTTCTATTCACATTGTTTAAATTATTCAGTTTATAGTATCAAAGTCACTTCCAGAAACTGAGCAAAAGAAGAATATCTGAAATTCATTAAAACGTTTTTGATAAGTTAATTATCCTGACTAAAATTATCAACTTTCAGGATCATTTCTGAGAAGTACAGACCCCCGTACGCATTAAATCATAGAAAAGACACTTTCACTAATCAAGCTGAGACGAATAAAAAATAAGTATTGTCAGAATTCGTCAAATTCCCAACCTTCGGAATCAATTCCGGTAAGTATAGACCCTCAATACCAAGCAATTTTTCTCTAATCAAGTTGAGAATTATAATAAAAAAAGAATTGGTCGAAAATCATCAAATAGTGTGAATTATAGGTATGGCTAAAGTTTTAGTTCAGAAGAAGAACAAAATTCTGATGACTTCGTTGGTTTTCAAAGAATTTTTGGCTATGAACCTGGTTCAATTATGTAGTTTATGGAAAACAAGTTGAAATTATACAGTTATTTATCAAAAACCTAATTGTAGCTATGCTAACAAATATGCAGTTAATTTTCGTCTACTTATTTGGGGCAACACGATGGCAAAAATTAGGGTTCTGTGAGGGAAACTTGGGCAACATAATATACAGTAACCACTTTCATGTTCTGCAGCTTTGACATCGAACTTGGCTGCAGAACACTGCCGGTTTCCTAGATTATAAACGACAGTTGTTGCAATCAGTCCAAAAGTAAACGATCTCCCTAGTTATCTAATATATTCTTATTGTTCTAAATTCTATTGATACATTTGACACAAATTTTAGGCATTTATCTGCCAAACCACTTTTTATTAAACACAGTATTAACGTCAAACGATAAATTACAATAATTTGACTAAGTTCTAACTGCAGTTAGAACCTTATCAAACTAACTTTTCGATATTTTTTTCTGCAATTGGAACTTTGTCACTTTAGTAAATTTATTATTATTCACAGGAATGAAACTAAAATTACATAAGTTATAGTTCTCGTTATTTAGCATGCAATTGTAGGAAAAACTCAGTTTTAACAAAAATGTCAGTTGGAACCTTGTCAAACCAAGCCCACGAATTGTTAGCTTTATTAGAATGAATATAAAACATTAAATCTTCAGTTAAGTTGTATGAGTGTCATGTATGAGGTCGATTTTTAAGCATTTCATCAACTTTGCGTAATTTCCTGCAATTGTTAAAATATCGTTAAAACAATAAATTTATGAGATTTTATTGTTTCTGCACTTTTGAAATATCCACTGATGGGATTGTTTAGATTCTCTCCATGCCAATTTTCCAGCTATTTTTTCAAGTTAATATTTCCGCCACAGTTTTACCCAGGCTCGTATTGTATTAAATTAAGTCATCATGAAAATTGATGAAGATAAAATATCAAGGAAGTGAG